>CM018695.1:92682572-93114024 GCA_009363875.1 Mikania micrantha | reverse complement strand
AAACGAGGGCCAGAGTACACTTGGGAACGTTGAAAGACCTCATGAAACAGAAGTATCCTCATGTGTTTACATAGGCGATAAAACTGTAAGAGTTTAAAGCAACTTTCGGGGACGAAAATTTTTTTTTCTGTAACAGGAGGAGACTGTGACAATTGCAGGTAAACATTACGTCATCAATAACACGAGCACGTTTGGTCGTTCTAGGAATCTGTGTTAAATGATGATTTTAATCATTACAGGTTTAAAGTGTGCGAGAAATTGGGAACATGGGAGAAAACCGTGCGTGAAACCGAGTTACGGATTGTCCGGAATCGCGAAACGAAGAAAAATCTTGAAATTGGATCCCTCGCGGTACGCGACGACTCCTTGGAGTCTTGTCGCGGTACGCGACAAGTCACGATATCAAAATCTTATCCGGAATCCTCGCGGTACGCGACGACATGTGGGCCACTCGTCGCGGTACGCGACGAGTAGGTCGGCTGTGAATCCAGATGTTAAATCGCAGAAGCATGCAGAGAAATTTTATTTTCTTTCTCTCGACTTTAAACCCTCTGCAACTCAGACTTGACCATCTAACCACCAAAACATATTTGACACCACCAGAACGTCCAGCTCGACACGGTGAACGTGTATATCAGTCCTGATCGTGATTTTGTCCGTAGAATCGTCTGATTTGGGTAACTATCCTTTTTAACCTTCTGACTTGATTTTCATTGATTAGATCGTGTTTTTGAACGTAATGATATAGTTAGGGTTGTTGATTATTGCTTAGATGATAGCTAGGAATGATTTTTGACGGATAACTTGTCTTGTTAACGGGTAAATGCCTGTTTTGATCCGTTATAATGCCCGGTTTTCACTAAACCATAACAATACTTCTAATGGTTTAAACCATTGGATTATGACAATGTAAGTGATTATTTTGGTTAATCTTTGAAATGCAAGGTTAATCCCAAGTGTTTCAAACTAATCACAGTTATTACCCTACCAATTGGAATAACTGTCTGGTTTTATGATAACAGTCGGATTAATATGTTAAACATGATTGTTTAACCTATTCAAATGTCATATTGTTATGTTTTGTGATACATGGATAATTAGTGACAAGAATTAATCATTCCTAAGCCGAGATTTCATCTAGGGACTGTTTAAGTAATATAATCAACAGCATTACCTAACTAATTAGTCGGAGATTATTACGGCTAATCCAATGAGTCATCAACTTAACACAAGGTACCTAAACGAGTATAGGTACCTACATTATAGTACATTGTATGATATTAGACTAAATAATTAATTAAACATCTAATGTTAGTTCGATGACTTTTCATTACAATGTCGGTGACATTGAACGTTCAAACAGATCTAATCAGCAAGTTAAAACACAAATAATTAATTATAAATAAACTAATGCAGATTAGCATTTTTAGCCACCGTTCGTGTGATTTTATCTTTTCATAAACTTCAGGTGAGTTTCATACAACCCCTTTTCTTTTACTGTTTTCTTAACATCGGGGTGACTATTATGAAATCTTTATCAAACGTGTGATATGTTTAGTAACAATTGCAATACCGGCTTGCATGTGGGTGTCATGGGATTATGACTATTTTCTGTGTACAACAAAAGTCCTCAAAACCAACTGTATCTGGTTAACCCATGTGGGGCCGAATGTGTGGACAAAGATAGTACTATCGGGCTGACAACCCCATTCATGGATAGATAGCGTCTACCCTTGTGTGAATGCTTGTCACCATTCCTGGTATCGACTTGATGTAGTGAGACATTGAGTTAGAGGCACGGAGTTTAACTTCGGTTATTTTCTAGACTGGACTGTCAGAAAGGATCTGGATACGGGTCACATGATTATTCACTTATGTTAATGTGTACCATTGACTTTACTATCATATCATATTGTATCGAGTCTTATTTATGAACTCACCAGTTTTATACTGATATTTTAAACTTTAAATCTTTTACAGGTAATCAGTACCAACGGTGAGGAAACACCTGTGCACGCACCATGTATTAGGACTTGGGATGTAATAGAAGGAACTTAAGTTGTGAACGGATATTCAGGACATGTAATAAATATTTGTCGTGATTTGTAATTAGTGCTTTTCTTAATTATGTGTGTTATGATACCGGATCAAGTAAGTCACCCCTCACCTTCGAGACTTCGCCGCTATGCTTCCGCTACCTTTAAAATGACGTCGTCTGGTGACGCGGAGGAGGTGGGGGTGTGACAGGGTGGTATCAGAGCCACAGGTTATAGAATTTAGGCGGACTTAGAAACCTAGATTATAACCATAGGCTCGAATAGTTACACTGAGAGCACCGAACATAGTTAACAAATATAAACACTCAAATAAATGTTGTTGTTATTTATTTATTTTATGTTACTAATACGAACTTGTGTGTCGATACAGCAATGTCAGACTCAGAAAGTGATTCATTTGGCACGGAAACAAGTTCAGGATCAACACAGACAGTGCCGTCATCTCAAATGTCCCACCAGACTTTACCATCAATACCACCTACACCACCTATACCTCAGCATCTGTTAGATGCTGACTCACCAGCTATCAGGAGGGCACAAAGCCCTACACCACCACAGCAAGTACCAGTATTTACAGGGTTTGGAGGAAGGCGGGGACGAGCCCGCATCTCGACAGGTCCTGTTCCGAGAGGACCACTAGCACCTCGGGATGTACCTCATTCCATACATGAGGAAGGCGAGTCATCTCAGCAGGCTGAGATGAGAGTTCAGCTGCAACGGGTTACATTGGATCTTCAGTTATCGCGTGTTTCATTGCAGGAAACACGTGACACTCTGTGGGAAACTCGCACGGCCTATGAGAGTTTAGCTGAACATGTTGCTGTCCTGGAGGCAGGTGCCAGGGCATGGAGGGAGGTGATTGAGGGTAGACTTCAGTGGACTTTAGGTGGTATGTGTAGGAGTGGGGTAGAGAGAGTTAGGGGATGGATGGTAGGGTTAGGCAATATGAGGATGGAGCTACGACTGTTGGACGTAGCAATAGTGATGGCAGCGGTGGCCATCATTATCACATGTTTACTGTATTTACTACGGTAAAGGAATCGAATAGGCTGGACTGTACTACTCCGAGGAAGTTTTGACTTGTAAAATAGGCCTCGGACGGTTAGGTTGTAATAGTGGGTACAACTGCATTAGGATATTTTCTTGTATATGTACTAATCCTAATGTACAACTGTGACAGTTATAATAAAAGTTTTCTTTTAACATTGTATGTGCAACATTGTGTCTTTACATTATAGCCGGTGCTAACTTTTCAAGTCATATAAAAAGAAAACTTGTGCGAAAACATAACAATATCGGTGTTACATTGCGGTAAGTAATGTAATACTAGTACATAACAAGACTCATGTGAGTCATAACAATATCGGTGTTACATTGCGGTGAAGTAATGTAATACTAGTACATAACAAGACTCGTGGAGTCATAACAATATCGGTGTTACATTGCGGTGAAGTAATGTAATACTAGTACGTAACAAAATTTGTGATAGGGTCATATCAATATCGGTGTTACATTATAGTGAAATAATGTAATACTAGTACATAACAAACACGTGTAGAAACATATTAATATCGGTACTACATTATAGTGAAATAATGTAATACTAGTACATATCAGTGTAGTAACATGTCTAAATCGGTGTCATTTTGGTAGACTATAAAATGATACTAGTATACGCTTGGCAAGACAAACAGATGTACTAGTATAACTGCAACTATGAACATGACTTAGTGGTGTACAATATAACTGTGAAAAACTTGAAGTAGTTATACAACATTTGTCTTTATTACGACTATGGATTCTTGTTCTGACTTTACTTTATCTGTGTGTGATTAGACTATGGCCCCTAGAAGAGGTCGTTCTGCTAAAAATCCTCAAACTCAAGAATCCATTCAGGATCCACCTGTGAGTGGACCCAGTCTAAATGAAGCGGACGTTGCTCGTATAGCAGGTGACCAATTATCCGCTGTTCTTACGGGCATGTTGGCCCAATATCAAACAAATCGTGCTCCTGGCTCGGGTAGAGTCCATACGGAGCATAATGCTACAGGCGGACATGTTGAAACCCGCCATACGACTAGTACCAACACAATCAATCCGGATCCTCCACAACGAGGATGCACTTATAAGTACTTCGCTTCTTGCAATCCCCCTACTTTTACGGGGAAGGAAGGAGCGTCAGGACTTTTGAAATGGATTGAGGCATGGAGACTAAGCTCAAGATCAGCCAGTGTTTGGCTGAACACAAAGTGTCTTATGCAGCTTGTTCACTGACAGACTCAGCATTGACCTGGTGGAATACCCAGGCAAAAACCTTGACCACGGCTGTTGTGGATGCTATGACTTGGGACGAGTTTAAAACTTTGATTCTGTCAGAATATTGTCCCATCACTGAAATCCAAAAGCTCCAAGAGGAATTTTGGAACCATTCTATGATCGGTGCTGATTGTTTGAAATATACCGATCGATTTCACGAATTAACATGTCTGCTGCCAAACATGTTTCCAACTGAGCAGGCTTTGATAGAAAAATATATCAAAGGTCTGGTACCTCAAATCAAGGGAATGGTCACGGCAGCTGAACCACGTACTTTGAAACATGCTATCACCTTAACCACCAGGCTTACCGATGTTGCAGTAAGAAGTGGTACATTGACAGTGAAAGGTGAGTCAAGCAGCAGTCTGGACAACTACTACCCCCAGCACTGTTAAAGGGGTGAAACGAAAATGGGTTGGGAAAGGCAAACCAGGGGCTCCGGTGGAACCCAGCCGGAATGTGCAAATGGCAAAGGGATACATTGCCACAACTTTAGAGAGAAAAGCCTATGTAGGGCAAGCACCTAAATGTCCTAAGTGCCCATTTCATCATGTGGGACCCTGCCCTGTTCGTAACAATTGTAACAAGGTCGGGCATTTCTCCAAATATTGCA
Organism: Mikania micrantha; assembly: GCA_009363875.1. Lineage (NCBI taxonomy): Eukaryota > Viridiplantae > Streptophyta > Magnoliopsida > Asterales > Asteraceae > Mikania > Mikania micrantha. The sequence continues at coordinate 93,109,038 of CM018695.1, read as the reverse complement.
ATCTCCCTGTTCGCCGATCAAACCAAGGAACTCAACAACAACAACCACAACAAATCAGCCGGTCGTGCTTTAGATGTGGAAGCCCGGATCACTTCATGAAAAACTGCCCTACCAACAACACCAACCAGGGCAATGAAGCAAGAGGAAGAGCCTTCCAGATAGGGGCGGAAGAGGCTCGACGTGATAACAACACCGTTACCGGTACGTTTCTTCTTAACAATCACTATGTATCTGTTCTTTTTGACACCGGAGCGGACAAAAGTTTTATTTCCTCTGATTTTGCTTCACTACTCGGATTGGCCGTTGATAACCTAACAAACCCTTACATCATTGAACTTGCTAATGGCAAGTCAATTATGACTAACAATGTGATTCAAGGGTGTTTATTGAATCTAAACGATCATCTTTTTAATATTGATCTTCTTCCTATTGAATTGGGAAGCTTTGATGTTGTTATTGGTATGGACTGGCTTTCAGAAAATCGAGTGGAAGTCATATGTCAAAATAAGATGATTCGTATTTCATTACCAAATGGTGATACACTTATGATACAAGGTGAAAGGGCTGGCAGGAAACTGAGTATCATATCATGTATGCAAGCTCGAAAGTGCTTAAGAAAGGGCTGTCAAGCCTTTTTAGCTTACGTGACTGAAAACAAACCACATCAAAAACGTATTGAAGACATTCCTGTAGTTCGAGAATATCCTGAAGTTTTTCCTGACGATATATCAGGATTACCCCCAGTGAGACAAGTTGAGTTTCGTATTGACTTAGTACCAGGAGCAGCACCTATAGCTAAAGCTCCTTACCGATTGGCTCCATCGGAAATGCAAGAACTATCGAGTCAATTACAGGAACTTTTAGACAAAGGTTTCATTAGACCGAGTTACTCACCTTGGGGCGCACCTATCCTTTTTGTGAAAAAGAAGGACGGTACTCTCAGGATGTGTATCGACTATCGGGAACTCAATAAATTGACAATCAAAAATCGTTATCCACTACCCCGTATAGATGATCTATTCGATCAATTGCAAGGTGCTATCTATTTTTCAAAAATCGATCTCAGATCTGGATATCATCAACTACGAATCCATGATGATGATGTTTCTAAAACAGCTTTTCGAACTCGATACGGGCATTATGAGTTTTTAGTAATGCCCTTCGGGCTGACTAATGCGCCTGCAGTGTTTATGGATCTGATGAATCGTGTGTGTAGACCTTACTTGGATAAATTCGTGATTGTTTTTATTGATGACATTCTCATTTACTCCCGCAGTCAACAAGAACATATGCAACACTTAAAACTGATCTTGGAACTTTTAGCACATGAGAAACTTTATGCCAAATTTTCCAAATGTGAGTTCTGGTTACGGGAAGTCCAGTTTCTTGGGCATGTAGTAAATGAAAATGGTATACAAGTGGATCCCAGCAAGATTGAAGCGGTAAAGCAATGGGAGACACCGAAAACCCCAACAGAGATTCGTCAATTCTTAGGGTTAGCGGGCTATTACAGAAGATTCATCAAGAACTTTTCAAAGATAGCCTTGCCTTTAACTACTCTAACCCAAAAAGATCAAAAGTTCATATGGGACTCTCAACAGGAGGAGGCATTTCAACTGTTGAAGCATAAACTCTGCAATGCACCTATTCTGGCACTACCAGAAGGCACCGAGAATTTCATAGTTTTCTGTGATGCCTCACGTCAAGGACTCGGGTGTGTGCTGATGCAGAACAACAAGGTGATTGCCTATGCTTCTCGGCAGCTAAAAGTACACGAGAAAAATTACACCACTCATGATCTAGAACTTGGTGCAGTAGTGTTTGCACTCAAGATATGGAGACATTACTTGTACGGGACGAAGTGTACGGTCTATACAGATCACAAAAGTCTTCAACACATTCTAGATCAGAAAATGCTAAATATGCGACAAAGGCGATGGGTGGAACTTCTGAACGACTATGACTGCGAAATCCGTTACCACCCAGGTAAAGCAAATGTTGTAGCCGATGCTTTAAGTCGCAAAGAGAGAGTCAAACCCATACGTGTGAAAGCGCTGGAAATGACGATTCAAACTAGTCTAAACCCTCAAATACGTGAAACTCAACGGCAGGCCTTGCAAACAACAAATTACACCGATGAGAAATTACGAGGGTTAGATAAACAACTTAAAACCAAAACGGATGGAATATTATATTTCAAAAACCGAGCATGGATCCCGGTACTTGGTAATATCAGACCAATTATCTTGGACGAAGCTCACAAGTCCAAATATTCTATTCATCCAGGTGCTGACAAGATGTATAAAGATCTCAAAGACTTCTACTGGTGGCCTGGTATGAAGAAACAAATAGCAGAATATGTGAATAAATGCTTAACGTGCCTTAAGGTTAAGGCAGAACATCAAAGACCATCTGGGCTATTGCAACAACCAGAAATCCCTATGTGGAAATGGGAACAAATTTCCATGGATTTCATCACTAAATTACCCAGAACGGCGCATAACCATGATGCTATTTGGGTCATCGTAGATCGCCTTACCAAATCAGCACATTTCTTACCAATTCGGGAAGACTATTCCATGGACCGTCTAGCTAAACTTTACATCAACGAAATTGTAATGCGACATGGAGTGCCAATCTCTATTATTTCTGATAGAGATAGTCGATTTATGTCACGTTTTTGGCAAACTCTTCAACATGCCTTGGGTACGCAGATCAACATGAGCACAGCTTATCATCCACAAACGGATGGGCAGACTGAACGTACAAATCAAACATTAGAAGACATGCTTCGAAGCTGTGTAATTGATTTTGGAGGTAGCTGGGATACTCATCTGCCATTGGTTGAATTTTCTTATAATAACAGCTATCATACTAGTATCCAATGTGCTCCATTTGAAGCTTTGTACGGGCGCAAATGTCGATCTCCTGTGTGTTGGTCAGAAGTAGGTGAAAGTCAGATTATTGGCCCGGAACTGATCCAGGAAACGACTGATAAGATCGCGCTCATTCAGGAGCGAATTAAAGCAGCATGCGATCGACAGAAGAGTTATGCTGATAATCGACGTAGACCACTCGAATTCCAGATTGGTGATAAAGTGATGCTAAAAGTCTCTCCCTGGAAAGGTATGTTCAGATTCGGAAAACGAGGAAAACTCTCACCAAGATTTGTAGGACCATTTACAATTCTTGAAAGGATTGGAATGGTAGCATACAGATTAGAGTTACCCTCAGAACTTAGTAATATACATGATGTGTTTCATGTCTCGAATCTGAAAAAGTGCCTATTGGACGAGTCACTAGTCATACCTCTTGATGAGATACACATTGCCGAAAACCTACAGTTCACGGAAGAACCAGTCGAAATAATGGATCGAGATGAAAAGACCCTCAAACGAAGTCGAATACCAATTGTAAAAGTCAAATGGAATTCTAAACGAGGGCCAGAGTACACTTGGGAACGTGAAGACCGCATGAAACAGAAGTATCCTCATTTGTTTACATAGGCGATCAAACTGTAGGAGTTAAAGCAAATTTCGGGACGAAATTTCTGTAACAGGAGGAGACTGTGACAATTGCAGGTAAACATTACGTCATCAATAACACGAGCACGTTTGGTCGTTCTAGGAATCTGTGTTAAATTGATGATTTTAATCATTACAGGTTTAAAGTGTACGAGAAATTGGGAACATGGGAGAAAACCGTGCGTGAAACCGAGTTACGGATTGTCCGGAATCGCGAAACGAAGAAAAATCTTGAAATTGGATCCCTCGCGATACGCGACGACTCCTTGGAGTCTTGTCGCGATACGCGACAAGTCACGATATCAAATCTTATCCGGAATCCCTCGCGGTACGCGACGACATGTGGGTCACTCGTCGCGGTACGCGACGAGTAGGTCGGCTTGTTGAATCAGATTGTTATATCGCAGAAGCATGCAGAAACTTTTATTTTCTTTCTCTCGACTTCAAACCCTCTGCAACCTCAGACTTCGACCATATAACCATCAAAACATATATTTGACACCACCAGAACGTCCAGCTCGACACGGTGAACGCGTATATCAGTCTTGATCGTGATTTTGTCCGTAGAATCGTCTGATTTGGGTAACTATCCTTTTTAACCTTCTGACTTGATTTTCATTGATTAGATCGTGTTTTTGAACGTAATGATATAGTTAGGGTTGTTGATTATTGCTTAGATGATAGCTAGGAATGATTTTTGACGGATAACTTGTCTTGTTAACGGGTAAATGCCTGTTTTAATCCGTTATAATGCCCGGTTTTCACTAAACCATAACAATACTTCTAATGGTTTAAACCATTAGATTATGACAATGTAAGTGATTATTTTGGTTAATCTTTGAAATGCAAGGTTAATCTCAAGTGTTTCAAACTAATCACAGTTATTACCCTACCGATTGGAATAACTGTCTGGTTTTATGATAACAGTCGGATTAATATGTTAAACATGATTGTTTAACCTATTCAAATGTCATATTGTTATGTTTTGTGATACATGGACGATTAGGGACAAGAATTAATCATTCCTAAACCGAGATTTCATCTAGGGACTGTTTAAGTAATATAATCAACAGCATTACCTAACTAATTAGTCGGAGATTATTACGGCTAATCCAATGAGTCATCAACTTAACACAAGGTACCTAAACGAGTATAGGTACCTACATTATAGTACATTGTATAATATTAGACTAAATAATTAATTAAACATCTAATGTTAGTTCGATGACTTTTCATTACAATGTCGGTGACATTGAACGTTCAAACAGATCTAATCAGCAAGTTAAAACACAAATAATTAATTATAAATAAACTAATGCAGATTAGCATTTTTAGTCACCGTTCGTGTGATTTTATCTTTTCATAAACTTCAGGTGAGTTTCATACAACCCCTTTTCTTTTACTGTTTTCTTAACATCGGGGTGACTATTATGAAATCTTTATCAAACGTGTGATATGTTTAGTAACAATTGCAATACCGGCTTGCATGTGGGTGTCATGGGATTATGACTATTTTCTGTGTGCAACAAAAGTCCTCAAAACCAACTGTATCTGGTTAACCCACGTGGGGCCGAATGTGTGGACAAAGATAGTACTATCGGGCTGACAACCCCATTCATGGATAGATAGCGTCTACCCCTGTGTGAATGCTTGTCACCATTCCTGGTATCGACTTGATGTAGTGAGACATTGAGTTAGAGGCACGGAGTTTAACTTCGGTTATTTTCTAGACTGGACTGTCAGAAAGGATCTGGATACGGGTCACATGATTATTCACTTATGTTAATGTGTACCATTGACTTTACTATCATATCATATTGTATCGAGTCTTATTTATGAACTCACCAGTTTTATACTGATATTTTAAACTTTAAATCTTTTACAGGTAATCAGTACCAACGGTGAGGAAACACCTGTGCACGCACCATGTAATTAGGACTTGGGATGTAATAGAAGGAACTTAAGTTGTGAACGGACATTCAGGACATGTAATAAATATTTGTCGTGATTTGTAATTAGTGCTTTTCTTAACTATGTGTGTTATGATACCGGATCAAGTAAGTCACCCCTCACCTTCGAGACTTCGCCGCTATGCTTCCGCTACCTTTAAGGATGACGTCGTCTGGTGACGCGGAGGTGGGGGTGTGACAGGTGAAGCATTTATTATGGCAATTAAATGCCATAATCATCATCACCAACCTCACATCTCTCTCTCAATCTCGTCTCTCTCTCTCTCTACAAATATTCAACATCTCTCTAAGATTTCTCAACCATCTTGCATCGGATTCAAGTGATTCACGGTTCAAAACGACCACTACACGACGTAGATCAAGGAAGTACAAGTATTTCGAGATTTCATCCACGAAATTGGAGGTAAACACCCATTTTAAATTCGGTTTTAGAGGGTTTTTCTTGAATACATATGGTTTTGATGTTACGACCGAATTGGAGCACTTAGAACACTTAGACGAGGGTGTATACATGTTTAGGTATTGTTAGAAATGTGATTATAACAGATTGTAGCTGCAAATCAAAGAAGAAATGTGCAGGTTCGTGGAACAAAGGGCTGATCGAAGGAGACAGGTTCGCTGGCCGAACCCTACGCGAACCCACGATGCAGCCGAACCCTGTGTCCCTGCAACGAACCTGTCAACCTGACCACCCTGCAGACGAACCCTGTGCCAGCCTGCACCGAACCTTTGGGTGCCGAACCTCTCAAGGTTCGCCGGACTGGTTCATGGGCCGAACCTTACATGAGACGAACCCAGATTCCTTAGACGAACCTTACGTGAGACGAACCTAGGATGAACGAACCTTGGGTCACGAACCTGATAGCAACGAACCTAAGCCTTATAGGTTCGCCGAACCTATACCCATATCCTAATAGGTTCGCTGCCCTGTGTGGGATTGAACTCAAAATGTTGGTCAATTAAGGGAATTCAGTACCTAGGACTATTGAAATTAGTTGTAAGAACAAGGAAATGACCATGCGAATACTCAAAGCTTTGAAATGGACTAAGGATCATGCATAAAGGGTTGGTGTTAATCTCAACATCTATACCTAACACTTAGAAATCCTATTCAAATGTATACAACTAATTTGGATTGTTCAATTATGTACTCCAAGCTAAGTTGTAAATTTGGGAGAACAAGAATCAAGTTGGGAAACAAAGAACAATTAAAGGACTTGGAATTGACCTAGATTGGGTTAATTCAAAGTTCTAACATGTTTAATTTATATGTTTCATGAAAATAACTTATGTTTTAATAAATTAAATGACTTTAAATAATAGCTCATTGTTGCATTTTATAAATGTTGTTGGTTTCTTCTAAAATTTGTTTATTATAATTGATTGGGATTTTGTTATAAAATAGACAATATAATTGTCTGGTTTTGCTCTAAAAACAAAGGAAACTCTGCCGAAATTTTCTAAAATTTAAAGGTAAGTTGTAACTAATCATGGGAATTGGGATCATAAGAAGGGTAACTAAGATAGGTTAGATCTTAGATACACTTAGTACTAAGACACTTAGTTGCACACACACAACAAGACCCAATCTTAGGCACAACGACTACTACGTTTACTTATCAAATCCGACTTCTTATAAAATAAATCAGGAACTGAAGATACATAGCTTACATACAAGAGCGCGCATTTTGTGTTAGATCAATTTACATAGCAACACAGGTGAGTTCATTGCCCCTTTTCTAACATTTTGTTTTAAAACGCGGGGCTGAGAAGCATGCGTAAACTGTTTATCTAAATTGTTTACTTGAATGCTTTTAAATTATATGTTTTACATATGTATAAATGTCATCCTGGATCATATCTAGGAAGATTTTATGCAGGTTTATTAACTGATTTACTTATATTTTAAGTGAATAATCAAGTTAAACTAAACTTTTCAATAAGTCAAAACATTTCAAACAAATCAAACTAGACATTTTGACAAAACAAGGGTGTGAGTTCAAGGAATCAAATCAAACATTTTGGGAAATCAAGTGGGTGAATTCAAGGAATCAAATCAAACATTTTGGGAAATCAAGTGGGTGAATTCAAGGAATCAAATCAAACATTTTGACAAAACAAGTGTGGAATTTCAATGAATCAAACGAAACAATCTTTGCAAAGACAATATTCAATGTTCTACAAATCAAGTGTTTGTTGAACTATGAATCAAGTGTACATTTGATCAATGAATCTAGAATTCTACGATCAACGAATCAAGTACATCTTGTAACAGAATCAGGCGAATCAATAAATCATTTTCAAGGGAAAGCCTGGGAAATATCAGAGATAACATATGCCAAAACAGACGAAACAAAAACCCTACATTTCAAGAAGTCCTAGCTAGACCGTTTGATTTGTAGGTCATATGTTTGAGGATATTTACAGTTTCCCTAACTACTAAGTACCTAGATTGACAGACTAGTCTACTCGAGTATGACCATAGGCCCCAATCATAAGGACTTAGATTTTATTAAATGTTTATTACTTGTTTAATTAAGCATTTATAACTGTTTATACAATTGTGTGGTTGATCATATTATGTGATGAACTTATGAAATCAATAGGGGATTTCAAATGATTGTAATTACAGGGACGACAAACAGAAGAATCATTGGGTTAAAGGTAGGGGTAAAATGCTTAATTATCATTAACAACAATGTCCTATGCGGATTAGTATGTGGTGGGACGGCGTCTGGGCGGGGTTGTAGCCTCGACTCAGGGGTATGCCCTATACATAAGCATACCGATCTGGATGATACATGTGATGTTAATGAGATTAAGGTTGTTACCCGTGGGTTAAACAAAGGTTTTGTGAGAACATTTGAGTCATTGTGAACAAGAGTGTGTGATAGGTAAAGATGCTTAATTATCATTAACAGCAATGTCCTATGCGGATTAGTATGTGGTGGGACGGCGTCTGGGCGGGGTTGTAGCCTCGACTCAGGGGTATGCCCTATACATAAGCATACCGATCTGGATGATACATGTGGTGTTAATGAGGTTAGGGTCTTTACCAAAGAAGGTTTTCAAATCATTTTCAAATCATTTTCAAATACTAAACTATATGAACTCACCAACTATGTGTTGACCTTTATTTTTGCATGACTTCTCAGGTGACGAACAGGTCAATTAGGAAGTCATTTCTTTTGGACTAGGACTTCAGATAGAAGACTAGTATTTTGGACCTGCATACTTTTGAAGACATCATGATATAAATTATTTTGTATATCTTGTGTAAATACAAGATAGTCAATTATTGATGTTTTACAATAGATTTACATTGTTAAATTATAAACGTTACTGCTGTAATTTAACTTTGTAATTCTATTTTAATTAGCATTTCTCATTTATATCATGTGCAATGTAACAATCTGATCACTCCTGATTATCACTCCCGATATCGCGCCCCGGGAACCTTCCGCCCGACGGGGACTCCGATCCTACCCCGCCGGCTCGGGGTGTGACAGTGTGGTCCCATTTTTTCCCTAAAAATTTGCATGAATTAAACCTAAAAGGACAAAAAAGGAATAAGCAATCTAATTGACTTTTGAGTGGGTAAATCAAGTTTCACCATTTTTTTAAATCAAATAACTTTTAAATACTTAATTATTTTTTTTTAAAAAAATTGCACCATAAAATTAAGAATTAAATTGTCTTTAATTTGAGTATGACATTGTTATAGTTTTTTTTGATTTTTTTATGTGGTCCGTGATTTTTAAGTTCGGTCCGTGATTATTGGTATGTAATTATGCAGTTCATTATTGATTAAGCATATATTATAACGGTCAGTGATTTTTATATAACACGGTCTGTGATTATCTGGTACGTGATTTATACAGTTTGTCTATGATTACGAGTGTTAAATTACGGTCCGTGATTTATCTAGGTAATTTATTGATTATCGGTGTCAAATGACGGTCTGTGATTTCATATAGCAAGATTTTACACTTGGTCCGTAATTATCTAGTATCACGGTGACACGGTCTGTAATTTTGTATAACGTGGTATGTGATTTTTTATGACGATTATACCATTTTCCTAAATGACACTTGGCACATTCTGGTTCCTTCCTACGCTTAGTACCATTTATCCCCTTTGTACATTAACCAACCCCTATATATATATATATATATAAAACAATTATATAAAATGCCAATAAATCATCTTAACAACCATTCATTGCACCATAAGTCGTAAGACATACACTTAGTATGTGTAGTGATAAATATCAATGTTTTTATGTTTATGGCATGAAGCAGGAGTTATTATATACAACTGTGAAGTTGATTGAAACAAGAGTGTGCAGGTCTCTTATAAGAAAACTCAAAAAGATTTTTTTTAAAGTGTAACTAAATATAAGAAAGTATTGAATGAAATCATTCAAAAACATAAAGTTGATATATCAGATTATGGTATTAAAGATTAGGTTTTGTTTTTGTAGAATATGAAAAATATTTTAATTAAAGTTTACATAATTATGTTTTAAAACAGTTAATATTGGTTGTTTACATTAGGTTTTTACAAAATTTAAGGTGATGAAATATGCTTCCAGTTTTGCAACCAAATACAGATACAATATCTGTGTAAATGTAGATGTAAATTAAACAACAAATTTTGCAACAGACACAAACAACAAAGCATGACTAATACAGTTGAATATATATTAATAAGATGAACTAATTTGAATGCAATTAAGAATTTTCAATTCAAATTTTCAAGAAGAAGTATTTTTCTTCCCATATGTTAATCGATTTATTTCAAAATTGGAAAGTGTACATAAGCATATAATTCCTTCTAATTCAAAATTTATATGCAACAGAACATTATGCACTTTTTATTTTCATATTTCAAAATTAGATCAAATAATTGAAGGACTTGGCATTTTGGCACTTGATCCAAATTAAAAAAAATTGCACATAAGTGATGACTTAAACATATTTGTATACAAAGTTCCTAAATGTTTAACTATTATTCCACAGCCAATTTTTAGTCCAGGAGTGGGAACTCTTTCAAATAAATATGTGGAATCAATAATTCAGTGAAATAGAATTTGAAATATGAACAGTGTGTATGAAACTCTATTATATAATCAATTCCCAATAGTTGACAAAACTCAATAATTGTAAAAAACATTGGGTGTGTTTATATTCAAATGGTTTCTCAAACTAAACAACCAGTGAGTTATCATATTATGGTTCATTTGTTTTTAAAGAACAATAACCAACATTCAATTTCCAAAATATGCAGAGAACAATATGCACCGAACCATCCGAAATGTATACAACATCAAATTAATATGTATATCCATTTGATTTCCGAAATACGTTTTAAATTAATTCGGTATAATATTAATCTTCTTACAAAATCAATTTGTTGCGTTCATGATTTCTAAACCAGTTCGGTAATATGTTCCAGTTTTAATTTAATATATGGAATTAATTAAATATGTTATAAATTATGAATATATAAAAGGGAACCGAATGTTTGATTGAAAAACTTTGAGGCATGTTATCGGAATAGGCACTAATTACTCCTTATCTACAATGGCGAAATATCACGGCACACAATCAGTGTTGATTACAATTAAAATCCCCAAATTTAAATATTAATTATTGGTTATTAGGTCTATATCATTATTAAAATTTGCCCTCATTCTATAAAGAGTAATCAACATTAGCATCAAACAATTATAATCAAATAGTACAAATTAACATCCAAAATCATATAAATACAGAAAGAAAACACACAATATGAGTAATGACGAAATCAATGGTGGGAACATAAACGAAACTGCATAAAGGCGAAGAAGATGATGGTTAAAAATATGATGTAGAAGGTATCTGGCCACAATTCCAATAATAAAAGTAATGGTGGTGTAATCCAAATTCCAATGAGAAATGATACCACAATCATATAGAAATAGTAAGGAGACACAAATCTGCATATTTGTGAAAAGGAATAATGAAAAGAGAGAAACCTCTAATGCGACGGACAATGGTATGAAAAAGATGATGTGATGGATATGAACTTGTAATCCAAAATCCAGAAGATACGAATGGTAAAATAAAGGCTAGGGTTAATAATGAGAAGATAAAGTATGGGAAAATACATATGTATGATACAAACAATTGGTAAAATGATAACTGTAGCATGGAGAAAAAGGTAACGGAAATTAAAATGACAGAAGTTTAATTTAACGGGTAGGAAACGGAAAAGGTATGGTAAATAAGGTTATGATAATTACCAAAACACCATACCCACATCCCGTCTTCTCTGGCTCGCTTTATCTGTAACAACCCATTTCAAGAAATATTTATAAAATATTTGGAATTGATGACATGTTAAATTATATATTATGTGGTGGGTGTTTTATACGATTTGATAATCTTAGTTATTTTAAATGGTTGTGTTAACTATCTTAATTAATTTAGTTATTTATAACAAGTTAAACTAATAAAAACTTGGGGGGCTAAAACTATCAATAACTAAAACTTGAATTGAAGGGGGGTTATAAGGGCAAATGTTGGTTAAATTGGTCATAAGACCATCTATTTGTTCTAGGCGACGAGCAGAGAGGGAGACCATTGAGAAAAACCTAAAACTCTAGAGATCGATCAAATTGGAGCTTGAGTCTTGATCTGATCATTAATGCAAGTAAGAACAGAGTTCTCCTTGCTTCATACTACAACAAGGTATGAATTTTTGAGTGTTTTGGTGTAAATTTCATGGATCTCATATAGGGGTGTTGAGGCGACCCAATTCTCAAAACCATCACTCATATAATTATATCAGAGATATACAAAATGAGTCCCAAAAGTTTTCATATTACGTTGGTTACATAACCCAATTAGTTCAAATATAAATATCCAAAGCTTCTAAAACATTATTGTTATTAACATTAACCACCCTTAAACTATTTACAATGATTTACAAAAGTTAGTTTATCAAAATTTTATATTGTTACTGTAACGACTGGTTTTAACGATCATATGTTTTGCAATAAAATAATGCCAAATGTTTAAGTATTTTTAAATTATGTTATGTTTATAATATGAATGGTGTATTAAAGTTAACTATTAACTAACTAAATTAGGTTGGTTAAATTAGTTAACTAGATAAAAATCAGAGAGGCCAATTAGCCAAACATGCTTAATAAGACCATGCTTGGTCAAAATCCAAGACATTTATTGTCTGGGTACTTCCATTGGTAATAGCCAGATAAAAAAAGAAGTAGAAATGAAAACCTAACCTCAAATTTGTGTGTTATTGAGCTTAAAATCAGAGATGGAGGATCAAAGTACTTGAGTTGGTGATTCTTACAAACTTGTAAGTGTTCATCTTCATTCTTTTTGAAGTTCTTACGAGTTAATGAATGGAGTTATTTATGTTCTTGTTCAGCAACTGAAATTGATTGATTATATATGTTATAAACCATAAAATTATGCTTATGGTGTGATTAGATAAATAAATTGCTAGTTATTATGAATCTTATGTTGAAACTCTTAGATGTGGGATATAGGTAATTTGATGAACAAGGTGAAACCCGTACAAGATTGTTTAAACAACTAGTAAGATTGGTTATAGCATGATTATGATGAATTAGTGCATTAAAATGACCGATCTTTATAAAATTTATTTGTTTTGATGTTTTGCAAACTAAAGACAGGTTGATGTTTAAACCATAAAGAAAATTAGTCAATTAAACTATGCACGTAAGGTGTTCGATGAAATATCTGAAATTGAAATTCTATGATAATAATGGTCATGTATTGAATACTGATAAATTGACTTCCAATTAACTTATATTGTTGACAAATTGGTTAAAACGGGTCAAATTGGTTTGAGTCAATGTGAATATGTGTTATATGTATTGAAACTAGTTGTATATGTGCTTTGCCACTAGGTGGTGGTAGTGGAAGTCACGCAAGTAGTCATAGATAGGGGAAGGAACCTGTAGGTGCTAATTTATTATCTGATCAAGGCAAGTAATTCCCTACTATGACATCACATAATGAATGTTAAACTTATTAAATCAATTATATGATAAGTAGAGTATTGGCACTAGTTGATAGTTGAATAGTCAAAGTTCAACAAACTATGATAAATCCAATACTAATGGTGAATTAAAGTAGTGATATTCTATAATGGAAGGACCGGTGGGTGAACATCATAGAGAATTTATTGAAATATAAAACCACATGTGTCTGGATAGCTAGAGGTGCTAGCAAGTGTCTTAGATGGAAGGACAAGTGAGTGAACATCTTAAGACTTAAAAATTTATGTAAAACCACAGGTGTGTGGATAGCCATGGGTGCTGGCAGTAATTATGATGGAAATACCGGTGGGTAAACATCATAGCTACTAAATGGGTTAAATCAATTGAAGTTTGACAACTTTCGAGGTTAATGTTATATAATGGTTTTACGGAATCCATTTGAATAGGAATTGACCCATTTGATTTATGATCTTGTACTTTGTTGATTGATTATACCCAAGTTTTGTCCAAAGGTTAGTAATCATATAGGAATGCTATTAGGTTGAATTGCATAAATTGGTGGCTTTGGAATTACAATTAGAATCTTGTGAGATTGTATCGACCCGTTAGCAAAATTCATAAACTAGAACATGATAATTTGTTGGGAGTGATTATTGCATGGTGTAAGTCATTGCATCATATGTTATTAGACCCTTCGGATATGTTGAAACACCTTTGGACAGGGTGTTGCACGAAAACAGGAAGTCAAAATTGGATGAAAGTTGCAAAAATTGGAAATCTGCAAGTCTGGTGAAGGAGACCATAAGCTTACGACCTGGGGACCATAAGCTATGGCCAGGGGACCATGAGCTACGGCCTGGGTGTCTGGGTCCTCTGTTTACGACCTTAAGGGAATATGTTACGGCTTTGTTTACGACCTTGACCATATTTTATATATCTTGCCATTTTTTACTTAGGGAACCATTGGGGATTAACTTAGTTAGTTCCTATGCACTAATGAATGTTTTTATGTGATGTTTGTAGGTCAAACATGATGATTCTAGCTGTGGTGATCGAGGCAAGTTGAGAATCGAATCTAACAAAATTTGATCACAAACCTTTCAACTTTTACTTAAACTTACTAGTGTAAATATGTATTGTAAATTATGTTGTGTGTTTATGTTTTGGTTAAAATCTTGACTAAATCTTATTATATGATGTTAAAAGGTTAACCAAATGTTAAAAAAAATTGATTGAGAATTAAACTAGACTAGCTTTGATATTTTGTTAAATATGTTAAATAGTAACAGGGGGTTACAATAACTACGAGCTTGGTTCAATCCCTTTTATCCCGATCATCACGTTCGTAACCGAACCTAGTTTGACCTGAAACAACAACAAACAATCAAATGCCAGCCCAAAATGACGAAGTGAGTTAACCCCTTAACCTCCCGATTCATAACCATTCATATAGGAAGTGGCATCCTGGGTGGAGTCTGTGGGAAACCCAGTGGCGTCCCAGACTCCACTGCGGCGTTTGTGGGTGGTGTCCGGGATGTGCCTAGTGGCGTCCCAGACTCCATTGACAGATTTGTCCAAAAACCACCCGAAACGTATCATGATCAGTTTTAACTCCCAAATTCGTTTCCAATCACTATCATACCACAAAATACATCTCATAATACTTTATGGACAATATAAATATGTCCTAAACTTATCTTGGTGACCTTACAACATGTGTTTAATATAAATCCACTTAATGGGTCATTTCACCCAATCCAATTCTACCTTTTATCATTTTTCTTCCACCAATTGTGGATCTTCCACAAAGCTACCTAATAAGGTCTTATATCAACTCCCACACGAATGTGGATCATCTCCATTGCCATACAAACATGGACTTATAAATCCTCCACACAAGTATGGATGATCTCCCAAATTCCACCACATTGTGGTCTTACTTTAGCCTTCACACGAAGGTGAATCATCATCCAATATTGTGTCACTTATTATGCACATACAATAATTCTACTCCAAGTATATGCATACAAAACATAACAAGTGCAATTACTACAAGAAAATAAATCAAGTAGTTCAAACAAATCAACACATCAACAATACATAAACATAACTTATGGTTGCGTATTTATGGATAGGTTCACTCACCTTAATCGTTAACGCCACTTGATTCAATCTTCTCTTTACTGGGTATTTGGTTTGTCCTTCCACCTCCTAGATCATATAATCACACATGCACATTCAATCTAGGAATAACATACATGAAAACCAACTTACACCCCTTTGACACAATATCGCCATAATTGACTTTATGGTATTCAACTATCCTAAATCACCATCAATTCCTTTCATTCTATCGACTTACACCTGATTTTTACTTTATGGTATCAACTCTGCGCGTCCTTTTTTTTGTGCACACATGGATCAACCACTTTTTTCCACTTCCCATGCTCTTTTAGGCTAAATTAATATTGAAATCATCCCATCAACAAAAATGTGACAAGCAACCGTCTCCAGCGTGCCCTCCACTGTCACACTCCAACCAAAGGCGGAATACATCGGACGCGAGTTTGATTGTTCAAAAACACATCGAGCTATGTTAAAGTTTCAATATTTAAAAATATCCATATTATATAATCCAAACAAACATTCAATAACATTAAATCAACATTCATTACATCAGTTTCGAATTCAAATTTCAAAAGCAATATCTAAACAATATTTTAATTAAACTAGGTCCTCTGCTCCTAATCTATGTCATCATCATGCTCTTCATCTTAACCTGTTACATATGCAAAATAAAAGGTCGACTATCTGCATAGTTGGTGAGTAATTCAAAAAGGTTTGATATAATACGTATAAAAAGATGCAAAACAAATAAACAATGTAGAACTATATCTAAAGGCATATGTAATTTCAAGTATCATGTTTAAGCACAAAGCAAGTCTCCGAACAAGTGATATAATAAAGCTTAAATCTAGACTAGCTAGGTATTTGACTTAAGCCATGCAAATCATAATGTTTATGTTTGTGTACAATTCGCTTTTTTGACACAAGACATAAGTTATTGCGAAGAATGCAATCACACTCTTAGGTTAATATGTACTAGTATACGTTTGATATATGAAACGACTTCTAACTTAATTCCCATATAGCATTTAGCACATAAGTTTGCGTAGCATCCAAATAATGTATACCAAGTTTAAGAGTGTGCATCATGTATATGTTTTTGACTTTATGAATATGTTTTTGTATAAGAAATATGTAACATCCCAAAAATTTTTACAAAAAGTAAAAAGGGAGTAAGAATTAACTCACATTAACGGTGCTCGAGCAAACTTGGTATAATGAAAAAGAACCAAGATCAACAACTGTATCAAACTGGATACCCTAAGTTTTGAGCGTACGTGATCAAATAGCAGCTCAAAGGGTATACGATTGAAATGTAAACGTGGTTCAACGTAGTCAAACAAATGCAACTAGGATGGGTAAACATCATGGGTCAGACTTGTTGAGCCTAACGAGCCTCTACAAGGCTACACCAAATCTAAAGACGACCTAAACAAGGCTGCCTAAATGAGCCTAATGCCCCTTGACTAAGACCCTAAGCTCAACTACTTAGACTAGGAAAATGATAAATAAATGAATAATGAAGAGAATAAAAAGAAAAAAAAATATTACCTCAAAGAAGTTTTTGTGACATCCGTCAATTTTAAGTTTACCTTATTTAACACCGTTAATGTATTTAAAGTTGAAAATGTTGGTTCTGTTAGAAAACCTAATAAATTAATTTTTATTTGAGGTCTAGCAAATTATATCTCTTTTAACATGCATACTTTTTGCATTTGATAATTTTATTTTTCGGTAAACTATCTGACAACTTGGTTAGTAAAATTATCCAATATGCTTAGTTTAGTATGAAATAATAAATCATAAGTGAGGAATTTAAATTAACGAGGAAAAACCGTGAATTGAAACTTTAACCGGTAAATTCACAGACAACTGACTAAACCTGTGTTTTACCAATTTACCCGGTTAAAACCGGTGCAATGAACCAAATATCATCCAATATTATTAACTAAAATTTAACTATTTTAGTAAGTTTTAATAATTTACTAATAAAAATCGTTTATAAAATAATTACCCGGTACAATATTTAAACACCGTAATACTCAGATTATGCCAGTTTTAATCTGTAAATAACAAGACCTAACCATCTAGTAAAAAACAAAAAGAAAAATAAATAAATAAATAAATAAAAACTACCTTCATACTCCACCATCAAATTTATCTTTCATTTACTCACACCTACACTCCACCATAATCCATCTTCATTCAACCATGACAACACTCAACCTTCATATCGCTCAAGATCATGCATGGGCCTTCCTCTTCTTGAGTACTATAAAGAAGAGTGAGATATCACCACAAAAATTCACACCACCCACTTACAACATCACCACTTCTATAGTTTTTCTTCATTGTGATCCTGCTCCATATTATTTTCATTTTTCATCAAGAGCAACACAAGGAAGAGAAAGCAAGCTAGTTTTTCTCAAGTATTATTGTTCTCCATCATCTACTAAGGTATACCATCCATTTTATTTTAGATTTACTCTTGGACGAGTGTATGCATGCATATATACATATATACATATACGAGTATGTGTGTGTAAGGATATTATGTATACATGCATGCATGTATACGTATATATACACATATGAATCCAAGTTTGGAATAATCTAAAAATCCTAGCTGAAGCCAAGTAATGATTTCACATTCTTAGTCCTATTACATGGACGTTTGGTGATTTAAAGCTTGGTCAAACTTTTATTAAGTAATAATCTTGCATTCCAAAATTATGGCAGAATGTTGTCATGACTTTAACAAGTCATAAAATAGTCATAACAACTTCAAACTGAACAAACTCAAGTTTTATGACTAAGTTCATTGTGTTAGATTTCTATTCACTACTTATACAGCTCCTAACTCGACCAAATGATACCCCAAACAACCTTCACAAGATTAATGTGCGGATTTGTACCCCTTGACTTGTGCTGATGTTTTGACTTATCTAAAGTCCGAATCATAAAAACTTTTCTAAATGAAAGTTGTTCATAACATCTTAAAATAGTAAACTGGAGAGTTTCATATTTTAACTCAAAGGTTTACTATGTCAAAAACGAACCCAAACTCACTGGACTAAATCTGTTAAAACATAAACTTCAAGGACTTGTACTTGTGTGACTGTTTTGACCCATTTAAAAGCAAATTCATAAAAAGTTTTCTAAATGAAAGTTGTTCAAAACACTTTACATAGTAGACTATAAAGTTTCATAATTTTATTCCAACGATTACTATTTTTAAAGTTCATCCGAACAAGCCGGACATAATTTGTTCAAAAACAATTTTATAAACTTTAACATTTCTATCTAAATATTAATTATTTTCACATATATAAATGTGTATATATGTTATACACACACTTGAACGATGTGATATATGTATACTCATAAATATATTTATATATGTTGATATAATTAATGAATTTTGAAGTTGCTAAGCAAAATGATAAAAGTTTCAAAATACGTCATTATAATGACGAAAATTTTCTAAAATCCGACACTTAGTAATTGCAAGGTATTATAAAATAATATTTCAAATATAAGTTAATACATAATTATTTTAAGAAAATCCCGACACACTAAACACAAACACAACTACATAAACTATATCAAGTATACAAACTAAAAAAAACTCATTATGTTATAGGAACCGAGTTATAAGTATTCGTATAAACTACTATCAAGAGGTCAATCATCAAATCATACTATGTGAACATTCGTAGCTCTTTTCATTTCAAAGTATTGGGTGCAACATGTATATGCTATTCAATATCAAATTATATTTCACAAAACTAGTAGATTCAAATTTTATGTCTATGTGTATGATACAATGCCATATGTGTTAAACTATGATTCTATGTGTGTACTATTTGAAGTCTACCTTGACATATGAATCGCAATAGTCTCATTTTACTACATATAGTCTAAACCTATGTCTACTCACCAACTTTTTAGTTGATTCTATTGTCAAGTTGATGCTACGTGTAGGATGCTATGGACCTAGTTTAGTAATTAAAACAATGTTTAATTTATGTTATGCTATTATGAAAACTACGTGATTTGAGCATGTATTGAATTTGTCATGATTAAATTATGAAACTTAATTAGCGTCACGTGTTATGAACAGTGGTGTCGCGCCCCAACGTTATTCCGCCGTCGGTTGGGGTGTGACAGTTTTACCGACGAGACGATGTGAGGGAAGCATCTTCTCGTCAAGAGCATAAAATAAAACTACTATGTTCAACATCCCAAGGGGTGTTGCGTTTGTAAACCACCAAAATTTGGTCATTCAACTTGCTTATACTCAACTAGGAGTTGAAAATTATAAGAGACCAAAAATGATATTTATAGGTGTTTAAAGAGACAAAATATGGGTTTATTGGGCGAGGTGGGATGGTTTTAAGGGAGGATTCACGTCTTGCAATTGTCAACAAACGTCAAACTTATTTTCGCAATCCCTACTTCATTATAACACCGTTTCGCAAGTGGTTTTCGCCCACGTTCATCGTTTTCAGAGTACCATCAATTGAAAAATACAACTTTCATGGTGTCGAGAATTGGGTTAAACTTTGAATCTTGGTGTGAGTCAAGGGTTGCGTTGTCAAACTTGTGTTTGTGATTCTTGCTTCGTTTGGGCGCGGTTTTTATGCACCGTTTGAATCTAATTATCCTTAGTATATCAATATCTAGGAGATTTAAGTGATCCAAAATTATAGCTTGAGGATGGACAAATGTTGACAAGATAGTCACCCGAAAGTTATCTTATATCAAAACTAATAATTTAACATGTAAAACTTCTTATTTGTTATCATTTGCATCTAATCCTTAAAAAAAAACAATGTCATATCTTAAGATATGTATATAATATAGTTTGGCTATATAGACACAAAGAAAACAAATGTGGGGACCTACATAAAAGCCAAATAAGAAAACAAAAGCAAAGTGAAGGCTACAAGAGTCGTACATGTAACCTAGTAACTCAAATCAAGCGATTACTAGTTGAATAAAATGTAATTTTTTGGTTTAATTACAAAAATAAAATAAAAAAACACACAAAGAATTGCGTAAAAATCAAAAAAAAGGAAAAAGAGAGGAAATAAAGCTGGAGGCTATGGGAATTGAACCCTGATCTACCAAGACCAAACACTGCTTTTGAGGATGGTGCCAGAAAAACGAAAAACGAAAACCGTTAACCGACCGTATTCATAACCGAAAAAATCGAATCGGTTTGCAAATTTGGTTTTCAGTTTGATTCTTAATCATATCCGAATTTTTTTTTTCAGTTTATGCTTATATGATTTTTTTTGAATTTGATTTGTTAAACCGTTTAAACCGGATTGATGTTTAGATATATTATTATTTATTAATTTATTAATTAATTTACATCCTAAATAAAGCAACCCTAATTCCTAAATCAGCCGACTACTCTTCTTCTGAGTCCTGGATGTCGTCGTTCTCACCTCTACTTCTCTGATCTCTCGGTCTATCCCAAATTTTCCCCACCTGCGGCATCCACAACCCACGAAACTCGGCACTCCACAGCGGCGCAACCACTGCCTCACGACACTCGACTCTTGGTCCTTCATCTCGATCTCATCGTTCGGTTTCTCGTCATCCAGCCGCTCACGTCTCACATCTCAGCAACAGGTACTAAAAATCGATTAGCTTCTTAGCTACATGCACTGAAATTCGATTAGGTTCTTTCTTCGATTACGTTTTTTTATTTTTGATTATGTTCTTTCTATTGGAAGCCACTGTTCTTGTTTGTACAACAGTGGTGAATTTTAATTTGGTTTTACGTGCTAGATTTTGCCTAGATTAATCACATGTGCTTCTTTCATTTACTGATTACGCAAAGAAACATGTTACTAGCAGCCCATTGAGGGCAATTTTGCTAGAGCTGAGTTTTTGGGTTATGCAATTACTCAATTAGCCTGCGTAGGAGAACATACAATTTGGGTTGCTCAGGCAGTCAAACTGCATTTGGTGTCTGCTGCAAGAATAGAATACGGTTGAAAGTGGTTTAATACGGTTTGTTGAAGCCGAACCGAATTGAATATGGTTGAATTCGGTAAGGTATACCTTATCCCGAATACGGTTTGGTTTTCGGTTTCAAAACCGTTAATAGTGTTGGTAACTCGGTTAGTGTTATATATATATATGCATACATACATACATACATACATACATATATATATATATATATATATATATAGGGTTAGGTTTCTCTGAAAATAAATCTATTTTTCCTAAGAAGGCTTAAAAACTCGAAAACTTACACAAATAGATTGAACTCATTTTTGCATCATTAAAACCAACATGTCAAACCCTAAACTCCAAATCTTAAACCATAAACAATTAACCTCTAATACTAAAACGAAAACTTGAAAAATAAACCTTAAACATGAAGATAAAACCTAAAAGCTAAAACAAAGCCATAAAACCTAAAAGCTAACAATGTAAGGTTCGATGAGACGGTTCCAATGCCGTCGAAATGAGTTCAATCGGAGTTCGTTTGGGTCGGTTTTGGAGGTTTTGAAAATCCTTTTTAGCCTTCTTAGGCAAAATAAACCATAGTCACATAAATCGCATTTCGCTTCGGTACGAAAACGCGGTTCGGGTACGGGGTTTGTTAGCTTCAACGAATTCGGTACGAAGGGGGTAGGTTCATTTTGGTACGCTCCGGTACGGTGTACCATATAGTCCAATTCGTTGTATTTATTAAAAAACAGTTAAATGCCAGATTAACAGATAGTTAAATGATTAACAACAGAAATTTAAGTGATAAGCTCGCTAACGTAATAATAGAACCTACAACTAAAAATCTCAGAAGCACCAAATAGAGTAACAGTAACTAATTTACAAAAGCATAGACTAAATTAGAAAATCGTAAACTAGTGAAGGCATTGCCTCTAATCTATCCTTTTCCTTTCTCCTTTCCCGTTGTCAATGCCTTCATCATCATTCATCATCAAGGGCGTTTCTTATTTCCCGCCAGAAAATTAATTCGACTTGTAATCGTTACCAGAGATATAAAAATAAATTGCTGAACTTTTATTGAATGAATAAAACCAAACCATGACTCGGCTTTTATAGCCAAAAACAAAAAGATAAAATCTTAACTATAAACCAATAACCTAGGACTGGATAAACTTGAAACAAAATAATTAAAAACTAAACCTTTTACTTTTAATAAATTACAAGTTTAATCTAACAATCAACCCCTTAAACTTGTAATCTGCTTCAGTCCAATCTTCCTTCTCATTTCTTCATGTTTTATTCTTGACAATGCCTTAGTCAACACATCTGCCTTTTGTTCAGCCCCACTCACATGCTTTACCTTGATCTTTCCATTCTCAACACACTCTTTTATAAAGTGATATCGAGTGTATATGTGCTTGCTCCTTCCTTGGTAAATTGGGTTCTTCATCAATGCAAGTGCTGACTGATTATCCATTTCTATAGTCACTGTCCCTTTGACTCCAATTATTTCACTTAGCAATCTTTGCAGCCATATCGCCTGACATGCTGCACTTGTGGCAGCCATAAATTTTGCCTCACATGAAGAGAGTGCTACCGTTGCTTGCTTTTGAGAATTCCAAGACACATGAGCTTCATCATAGAAGAATATCGGACCTGTTGTACTTTTCCCATCATCTCTGTCAACTGAATGACTGCTGTCGCTATAACCATGAAGTACCTTGCTTCCATTCCTTTTGTACGAGATTCGTTGTCCCCTTCACATATCTGATAATCTGCTTTACAGCTTGCATATGACTCTGCTTAGGCTCCTGCATAAACCTACTCACATATCCAACCGAATAACTTAGATCCGACCTGGTGTGTGTCAAATACCTTAAGCATCCTACCCATTTTCGGTACAAGGTTGGATCAATGCTTGGACTTTTGTCTTCCTTTGATAACTTCAACTTCGGTTCCATGGGAAAAGTGGTTGAATTGCAGCTACTCATGCTTGTTTCTCTCAATATCTTCTTTGCATACCCTTCTTGACAAATAGAAATACCATCCTTGTCTTGTTTAACTTCTATGCCCAAGTAGTAGGTCAGTATACCTCAGTCATCTCGAAATTCACTTCCATCTCATTCTTTATTTTTTTTATTATTTCCTTAATGCATGCTCCTGTGATCAGCAAATCATCTACGTATACTCCCATAATCAGAGTGTTCTTTCCTTGCCCCCTGATATACACTGCAGGCTCCTGCTTACATTTATTGAAACCCAGATTCTTCAACACAGTATCCAGTTTGGTGTTTCAGGCTCGAGGAGCATGTTTCAACCCATAAAGTGCCTTTGCAAGCTTGTAGACCTTTTCTTCTGCTCTCTTTTTCACAAATCCATCAGAATGTACAGGCCAGCCTTGTTGGGCTGCTATGGCCAGCAGCAGCCTTACTGATAGAGTTCATACTTATATTCAATTGTTAGTATTAATTAGTAGTTATGGTATGCTATAGATAAAGGTAATTTGGTAATATTAATATCTAGTGTGTGTTAGGGGTTATAAATAGAGGTTAAGAGTGTGAGTGGGAGGGGGTGAAGAAAATTATTTAGAATTGTAATTGGCTCATGCTTTATGCAGAGAAGGGTGTAACCCTGGAACTGATTTGTAATCAGTCGTTCATTAATATCATCATTCCATCATCTTCTTCTTTTTCAATTGTAATCCCTATTTCTATTGTGTGATTGATTTGGATCTTCATCACTTACAGTCTCCATTCGGGTCACAGGGACAAATACCTCCTCATAATCAACCCCGTATTGCTGCACATAGCCTTTGGCTACAAGCCTGGCTTTGTGCTTTGTAGTCTTCCCCTGAGCATCTTTCTTTGTTTTGTAGACCCATTTTAGTCCTATGGGCTTCACTCCTTCTGGCAGATTTGTAAGAGACCAGGTGTTCTTCTCAATGGAGATTATTTCTGCTTCCATTGCTTCTTGCCATTCTTTCATAGCACTAGCTTCTGAATAATTCTTTGGTTCATCATTCACGAGCATTAACTCACCATCATCCAATTCTTCTAGTGCTTTTAGCCCCCTTACTGGGGTGTCATCATATGTTTCTTCTACTGCAATGGTGGGATCATAAGGCTGATCTTGGTCTTCAGCCTCTCTAGGTAGAATTGGGCCTCTCCCTTTTACTGTTGAATCTGGACTGCTCCATTCTGATTCAGTATCCAAGTGTTCATAATTTTCTGGGTTCCCTTGCTCAGCATCTTTGTCTTCTTGACCTTCAACTCCTATTTCACCCTGCTTTTGGTGAACTACAAAACTGATCCAGGTATTGTTTTTGACCCTGCCTTCCTCTGTTGTTTCTTCCCAAGTCCAGCCTCTTGTTTCATCAAACTTAACATCCCTGGTTATGTGTACCTTCCCTGTTACAGGGTTGAACATCCTATAGGCCTTAGTTTCCGGCTGGGTTCCAAGATGAACCATCTTTACACTTCTGTCATCAAGCTTCTTCCGGTCAGTGGATAGGACTTTTACGTAGCCAATGCAGCCAAAGACCTTGATGTGCTCCAGTTTGGGCTTCCTTCCTTTGACAATCTCATACGGAGTAGTATCCTTCAAAGCCTTAGTAGTCATTCGGTTTAGGATGTAGATGGAGTGCCTTATCGGCTTATCCCTTCTGCCCAAAAGTCTTGGGGAAGGTTCATTGCCTTTAACACGCTTCTGGCCATGTTTAATATTGTTCTGTTTCGCCTTTCCACAACCCCATTTTGCTGTGGGGAGTATGGGGCTGTGTATTGATGTTGGATCCCAGCCTTGTTGCACAATTCTTCCAGTCTTTTGGATGTGAATTCCCCACCGTTGTCTGTTCGTAGCTTCCTTATGGTGTAACCAGTCTCCATCTCAATCTGTCTTTTGAATCTTTCTAGGCAGCTGAACACCTCATCCTTTGTTTTAATGATAAATTCCCTTATATATCTGCTGTGATCATCAACCAACAGCAACATATACCTGTTTCTTCCTTTGGTGGTTGCTGTACTGGGTCCACAGACGTCTGCATAGACCAGCTCCAGCAGGTGGTTTGCCCGGTACTTTGACTGCTTGGGGAATGGGTTTCTGAACTGTTTTCCAAGGGAGCAACCATCACATACTTGAGATGGATGGTTAATTGTTGGGACTCCTCTCGCTAATCCTTTTGAAGTCAGCAGCTTTAAGGAATCGAACCCCGTGTGGCCCAGCCTGGCGTGCCACAACCAGGCTGCACTATCAATCTTTGCTTGTAAACACACAGGTGCATCAGCTTTTATTCTGACTTTGTACAGTCAGTTCGTTGTTTGAGGGACCTTCATCAGCAGTGTTCCATCCTGTTCTTTTACCCATAAGAGTTCCCCTTTCATCTGGATTTCGTACCCAACTTCAGTGAGTTGCCCAAGGCTAATGATGCTGGGATCAGGTATACATTTGTGAGGATTCTTTGTTCTCCTGTCTTGCATTCCACCTGCTTCCTCTTCCTTTGATTTTGACATAGGAGCCATCCCCGAATCTCACCCTTCTAGTGATGGTGTTGTCAAGCTGAGTAAACAAGTCTTTGTTTCCTGTCATATGGTTGCTGGCCCATTATCTAGGAACCAGTAATCATCTTCAGCTTCTTCGTATCTTTTTGGATGAACATTACCTTCGTTCAGCAGCACTGAATCTGCCTGAGTTTCTATTCCGATTGTCATCATGAGGGCTGGTCCTTCATCATTCGCTTGGGCTAAATTACTTTCTTCCTGCCTTGGTATGATAGGACATTTGGATTAATAATGTCCCATGGCATCACACCGAAAACACTGTATCTTTGTCCTGCCTTTGAATTTCTTTTGATGATAGGAACTTTGGCCTTTATCTTGACCTCTGCCCCTGCCAAAACTTCCTCTGCCTCGGCCTCTGCCTCGTACTGCAGGCTTGTTGGATCCCCTTCCAGTTCCTTTTGAGGCTTCCTGCTTTCTTTTGGCTTGCCGGTCGTTGTAGGACAACATGAGCTGGTCCCCTTTTGAACTTGATCCCTGATCCTTGGGCCTGATTCGTTCCTCAAAAGCCTTTAGCCGCCCTATTGCCTCTTGAAAAGACATGGTACTCAGGTCTGTGAATTGCTCGATCGAGGCCACTGTCGCGATGAATCTGTTAGGCACCGAGCTTAACCGTTTCTTTACCAAAGTCTTGTCTTTGATTGTTGATCCCGAACTGTTCGACTTTGATACAAGCTTGCTTAACTTTGTAGCAAACTCATCGATTGCATCATCTTCATTCGTCTTCAGTCCTTCGAATTCGGATTGCAAAGTTTGCAATCTTGCCTCTCGGACCCGGTTTGCTCCAACAAACCATGTTTTGAGGGCATTCCACATCTCCTGGGCCGTGTTGTCTTGAGAGACCTGGATCACCATCTCTTCAGGGATTGCCTGATACAACAGGGCTATCGCCATGTCATCCTTCTTGGCGTCTGCGGCTGCTCCGGCCCTTGGTTCGATTGCTTCAAGGATCCCATGGACCCTGAATACGGTCTTGATCCTTATGGCCCAAACGTTGTAATTGTCAGCCGTCAGGATGTGGCATTGTAATGAAGCCGAGTTGCTTTCCTTGACTTGAACGATCGCGTGCTCGCTAGGCCCGCCTGCCATCGCCTTGATTCACTCCTTCGAATCTTCCTTGCTTGGCTGAATTCTGACTTGAACTTGAATCAGCTGAGATCCTTAAATTTAGCTCCTTCCTTCGATCGCTTTCTCCTTTGATTACTCGGCTCTGATACCAATTGTAATCAATACCAGAGATATAAAAATAAATTGCTGAACTTTTATTGAATGAATAAAACCAAACCATGACTTGGGTTTTATTGCCAAAAACAAAAAGATAAAATCTTAACTATAAACCAATAACCTAGGACTGGATAAACTTGAAACAAAATAATTAAAAACTAAACCTTTTACTTTTAATAAATTACAAGTTTAATCTAACACGACCAAATCTGTCCAGATCGAAACTTAACACAAACAAGAATCTCAATCAAAACAGAAACAAATAACTGAAATTCCCTTCTTCAATTAAAACTTTGATAGAAAACTTACTAAGAATAAGAAAAACTATCTCCTATTTAAAAGAAAAACCACAAGTAAATAGGAATAGATAAACTCAATTCCATCTGAGTTTTATCTCTAAATCTATCGACTTAGTCCATCAACTCGATAGACATTAACTTTAATAAACCAAGTTACAAAATAAACCCTTTAATTTTAAGATTGACTCAACAATCACCCCTCAATCTTAAATCCTTGGTCTTCATTTACTGTCCACCAGCTTTACTCCCAAGACTTCCCTCATTTCAGCAAACTTGATTCGAGGTAGAGCCTTTGTTTAATATATCAGCTGGTTGTTGATCCCCACTGACATATTCAACCTTTATTTGATTCCTTTCAACACATTCTCAAATAAAATGATATTTCCTGTCTATATGCTTGCTTCTCCCATGGAAAACATGATTTTTCATTAAATCGATTGCTGACTTGTTGTCCACTCGAATGACAATCATCTCTTCACTTCTTCCTGTGATCTCAGCCAACAATCCTCGCAACCAGACAGCTTGACATGCTGCCAGAGTGGCAGCCATGAATTCTGACTCGCAAGAGGATAATGCAACAGTTGGTTGCTTTTGGGAACACCAACTGATTGGACCATCATCAAAGTAGAACACCAACCTGTTGTTCCTTTCCCATCATCACTGTCTGCCAAAAGGCTGCTGTCACTGAATCCTATCAAGCTGTTACTTCCATTTTGCTTGTAGTGAATACCCAAATCTGCAGTTCCTTTGATGTATCGAAGAATCTGCTTTACTGCTTGAACATGTGTACTCCTGGGGGCTTGCATACATCTACTTACATAGCCTACAGAATATGCAAGGTCTGGCCTTGTGTGAGTCAGGTACCGAAGACATCCCACTGTTCTTCGATATGCAGTTGCATCCACCAAGTTGCTGCCATCATCTTTAGCAAGTTTGAGACCTGGTTCCATTGGATACTTCGTGGGGTTGCACTCCCACATTCCATCTTGCTGTAAAATCTTCTTAGCATAGCTTGATTGCTTGATCTTGATTCCATCATCTTTCCGTATCACCTCTAAACCAAGGTAATAAGATAGTGGATCCAAATCACTCATCTCAAATCTTCCTTCCATTTGTCTTTTGAATCTTTCAATTATCTCAGCACTGGTTCCAGTCACAATAAGGTCGTCCACATAAATTCCCACCAGCAATGAGCCTTCTCGAGACCTTTTTACATATTCCGCCTGCTCCAATTTGCACTTTTGAAACCCACACTCCTTTAAGACACTGTCCAGCTTCGTATTCCAGGCTCGGGGAGCCTGTTTCAAACCGTAGAGGGCCTTGGTCAGCTTGTACACCATTCTTTCTTTGCCTTTCTTGACAAAACCCTCTGGTTGTGACACGAACACCTTTTCCTTTAATTCCCCGTGAAGGAATGTAGTCTTCACGTCTAGATGATGAACATTCCAGCCCCTTTGTGCCGCTAGTGCAAGTATGAGCCTTACAGTTTCCAATCTGGCTACAGGTGCGAAAACCTCATCATAATCAACACCGTACTGTTGAATGTAGCCTTTAGCCACTAATCTTGCCTTGTACCGAGTAATATCTCCACTTGCATTCCTCTTGATCTTGTATACCCATTTCAGGCCAATAGGGCGATGTCCCGGGGGTAGATCCGTTAACTCCCAGGTGTGATTCTTCACAATTGAAGCAATCTCGGTCTCCATGGCTTGTTCCCACTCTTTATTGCCTGCTGCTTCCTTGAAATTAGTTGGCTCTCCTTCGGTAAGCAGTAGCTCGTAGATTTCATGCAGGCTCTTCATTCCTTGAAGGGGGGGGGGGGTGTCATCATAAGTTTCACCTTCAGCTATAGAGGGGTCTGAGTCACCGTATACTCGTGTTGCTGACTCAGGTAACATGGGTCTGCGTCCAGCAATAGTTGACTCAGGGCTGCTGAAAGTGGACCCACTTGGGCTTGAGGTGTTTTCACTTGTGGAAGGTGGGCTGCTTCTATGGAGTGGGCTCCCAAGTTGTGATCTCACTGGGCTGCTATGTTCCTCTTCTTCCGTTTCATGAGTACTTCGGTCTTCATCGGGCGGATCTGAGTGCAACACAAAATTAACATGTTTTGAGTGGTCTTGATCTTGATCTTTGCTCCAATCCCAGCCTTGAGTTTCATTGAAGATAACATCTCTGCTTACCACCACTTTTCTTCCTTCCACATCATACATACGATAGGCTTTTGTTCCAGGT
Organism: Mikania micrantha; assembly: GCA_009363875.1. Taxonomy (NCBI): domain Eukaryota; kingdom Viridiplantae; phylum Streptophyta; class Magnoliopsida; order Asterales; family Asteraceae; genus Mikania; species Mikania micrantha. The sequence goes on along the minus strand of CM018695.1, from coordinate 93,079,095 downwards.
TCGATTCCCAGGTGAACCATAGCTGAACTTCGGTCATCGAGCTTCTTTGTGAATTGAGAGGGTGTTTTTACAAACCCAACACACCCGAACACCTTAAAGTGATCTACTCTTGGCCTGCTTCCTTTCAAGGCTTCATAGGGAGTCTGATCTTTAAGTGCTTTTGTGGGCAACCGGTTTAAGACATAAATGGAATGCCTAACAGCTTCAGCCCAGAATTCTTGAGGCATCTTCATCGCGTTCAGGATGCTCCTTGTTGTGCTCATAACAGTTGGTTCCTCCTCTCAACAATGCCGTTTTGTTGAGGGGTGTATGGGGCGGTTAGCTGCCTAGTGATCCCAGATTGTTCACAGAACGTGTTGAAGTCTTTGGAGGTGAACTCTCCACCCCGGTCTGTTCTGAGTACCTTTATTTTCTTCCCATACTGATTCTCTAGCCGTGCCTTGAATATCTTGAACTTCTTGAGTGCCTCATCCTTTGTTTTCAGCATGTAGGGCCACATGAACCAGCTATGATCATCTACAAACAGAAGGATGTACATGTTCCCAGCACTGGTGGCAGGTGTTATAGGTCCACACAAGTCTGCATAGACTTGTTCCAGAGGCGTCTTGGATCTGAAGCTGCTTTGGCTTGGAAAGCTTTGTCTGGTGTGCTTTCCTGCCAAGCAAGCTTCACACAATTGAGATGGGTGTCAATGGGAGGCACCCCTTGGACTAAGTTGGTGTCGAAGTTCACACGCCCAAGCCGAGCATGCCACAGCCAAGCCACATCCCCTGCCTTGGCTAAGAGACAGATTGGTGACCCAATCTTTAGGTTAATTCGGTAAAGGCGGTTTGGTGATTTGCTAGTCTTCATCAACAGAGTTCCATCCTGTTCGAATATGGCTAGCACCCCATCTTTGATGGAGATCTCACATCCTCCTTCCTCGGCTTGCCCAATACTGAACACATTGGCCTTTAGGTAGGGAATATACAAAATGTCGGTCAACAGCCTTTGCTCCCCATTCATGCATTCAAGTAAGATGGATCCCCTACCCTCGATTTCAACACAAGAGTTGTCCCCGAATCGCACTTCACCTCTGACGCTTGTGTCAAGAACTGAGAACAGTTTTCTGTTTCCAGTCATATGGTTTGTAGCCCCGGTGTCTAGATACCACACAAACTCCCCATCGTTGTGGGACCCGTAGTTGGCCGGAAGGACTTTGTCTTCATTCACATAAATCAACTCTCTTTTGTCTTGTTCAGCAACTGTCATCAACAGGGCAGGTCCATCTGCATTTGCTTGGGACAGGTTTACCTTTTCTTCGTTTTGTCTTGTTGGGCAGTCGGCTGAATAGTGGCCAAAAGCATCACATCTGAAGCATTGTATCTTCGACCGGTCTTTCTTTTCAGGTTCTTGAGCTCCTTCCCTGGATGTTTGGCCACGGCCCATACCTCTGCCACGGCCACCTGTGCGCCCACGACCCCGGCCTCTACCCCTTGTTTCTTGGCCAATCCCTCGGCCCCGGCCTAGGTTTTTCGCTTGTTTCCTCTTCTGGTCCCATTCTTCATAGGACAACATCAGTTGATCCTGGTTTGCTTTGTGTTCTTGGTTCTTTCTTCGTATGCCTTCTTATTACCTCCTGGAACTTGGCAGTCTTGAGATCAACAAGCTGCTCGATTGTTGCAGCTATGTTGATGAACTTTTCTGACAATCCTGTGAGCAGCTTTCTCACCAGATTTGTTTCCTCAATGGGCTTCCAGAGTGATGCTGATCTGGAGGCAAAGCGTGATAATTTTGCTGCGAAATCATCAATCTTTTCCTCAACCTTCATCTTCGCAGATGCGAACTCTACATTCAAAGTCTGTAATCGGGGCTCCATGACTCGTTCGACTCCAACATGACGCGTCTTGATTGCTTGCCAAATCTCTGCTGCTCGTTCACAATAGGCCACTTGTATTACCAGGTCCTCGGCAGCGCCTGGTATAATAAAGCAATGGCTGCATTGTCTGTCTTTGGATCCACCGCAGTCCCTGGCTTAATAGCATCCCAGATTCCATGTGCCTTGAAGATTGCCTTAATCCTAAGTGACCAAATTGTGTAATTTGTGTCAGTTAGGATCGGGCACTGGAATGGGATGTTTATGCTTCTATCGACCATAGCCAGATGGTTTGGTGGAGCTTCCTTATCAGCCATCGTCTTCTTGTTGCTTGTTCTTTCTATTCTGGTGCTTGATCCGGCCCCTTTGGATCAATGTTCGGTCCCTCGAACGCGGCTCTGATACCAATTGAAGCAATTGGTACCAGATCGAAACTTAACACAAACAAGAATCTCAATCAAAACAGAAACAATTAACTGGAATTCCCTTCTTCAATTAAAACTTTGATAGAAAACTTAAAAAGAATAAGAAAAACCACAAGTAAATATGAATAGATAACTCAATTCCATCTGAGTTTTATCTCTAAATCTATCGACTTAGTCCATCAACTCGATAGACATTAACTTTAATAAACCAAGTTACAAAAAAAAAACCCTTTAATTTTAAGATTGACTCAACAGAACTTTTATTGAATGAATAAAACCAAACCATGACTCGGCTTTTATAGCCAAAAACAAAAATACAAAATCTTAACTATAAACCAATAACATAGGACTGGATAAACTTGAAACAAAATAATTAAAAACTAAACCTTTTACTTTTAATAAATTACAAGTTTAATCTAACACGACCAAATCTGCCCAGATTAATCCAAAATCGACATACCAAAATGGTCTAATTCGATGTTCCAGACAATAGAAATTCCCACATTCCATGGAACGAAGTCGACGAACTGGGCGATTGGAGTCGACGACACTTGTGATTGAAGTCGATTTGGGTCAACCAACCCAAGCGTACCAAATCGCAATCGAATTCCGTTTGGGTACAGTGCGTACCAATACGTGGATCGTGGCCTAACGAACGATTTATGTGACTATGAAATAAACATTTTATTTGATCTTTCCCCTATATATACATATATATATAAAATCTATCGAAGAATAGTGTCATTAAGTGCGTTGAAGCAAAGCAAAAAAAAGGTGGACATAAAAATTCGAGGCCATAGGAATCAAACTGTGACCAACCAACTCAAGATCAAACGCTTTGATTATATGAAGTAAAGTTGCATTTGAGTATGATAGTTGAAAACAAATATATATATATATATAGGAGACGGATCAAATACATATGCTTCTTAACGTGCTAAACGTAGGATGGATTCTGGACCATTTGATCAGACTAATCAATGGTTAAGATTTAGTGGTCCCCACTTTATACATTTTTTTCCACAAAATAAGTGTAAAATATAACTGGAAGGGCAAAAGAGGAAACAGCCACATTTTATATGTTACAACAAGTTCCACTCGTTTTTTAAAAATTAAATAACTTTTACATGCTTTATTATTTTTTTAAAAAAATTACACCATAAAATTAAGAATTTTATTATCAGCTTCCCGAGCTGGCTGGATGATTACTATGGAATAGTTGGTGAACATTGTTCTGACTCATAGCTCTAAGATGACAATGACTCCCAGTCTCTGGTCAATCCATGCTGATGCTAGAATCGCTTTTCCCCCCACCCATACCTGGGAAGAGAAAGTACAACCTCTGCTGCATCCTATCCTCTACTAAAGTAGAATTCTTTAATTTGAGTATAATGTTGTTATAATTTTTTTAAGTTTTTTTTTACATGGTCCGTGATTTTTACGCTTGGTACGTAATTATTGGTACGTGATTATTCAGCTGATCCTTTAATCATGCATGTTAAATGACGGTCTGTGATTTTCATATAACGTGGTCCGTGATTATTGGTCCGTGATTATACATTTTGCCCTTGATTATGTGTGTTAAAATACAGTATGTGGTTGTTATATAACGTGGTCCGTAATTATTGGTCTGTGATTATTCGATGGTCCGTGATTATGTGTGTTAAATGTCAGTCTGTAATTTTGTAAATCACGGTCTGTAATTTTATATGGACGATAATACTCTTTACCTTAATGACACATGGCGCATTCCTGTGGCTTCCTACGTTTAGCACGTTAACACTAATATGTACGTTAACCGTCCCCTATATATATATATATATATATATATATATATATATATATATATATAACATGTAAAAGGGTGAAACCAATGACACATTAATTAGTTATTGTAAATATTAGAATATTCAGTTTTGTAAATTAATAAAACTTGTAACAAAATCACATTTTGCTTTGTAGTAGGGGTGTTCATTTTTCGAATTGGATTCGAAAAACTTGAAATTCGATTCTATTTTAATTCGAAAATCACCAATTCAAAATTCGGTTCGAATTTTCACATTCGAATTTGATTCGATTTGAAGCATGATAATGAATTTCGGATTTGTGTTTTTCAATTTGATTCGATTCGAAATTCATATTATAAATATTTATATATGTATATATTTTTATTATATACATAACTAGTGTAATATATATAGAAACTAGTAGTGATCTGAGTTTAAAGAGAAGGAAAATGATCACTTTATGTTATCTCTCAAATACCCAGCTTCTGTTGTAACTCTAAATTGATCGTTTTATGTCCAACTGATTCTTGAATCTCTTCATGTTATAGATATGACAGAGCCTTCTAAAGTCATTCACGTTCGGAATGTTGGTCATGAGATTTCTGAGGTTTGATTTTCATTCTTCAATCACTCACTGTACATTTTAGGGTATTTTATTTATTTATTTATGTAATTTTTTTATCAAAAGGGTAATCAGTAGGACAATGAGTTTTCTGCATTTGCTATGATGCTATTTGCAACATCAAATAAGCTATAATTTAGACTTGTTTTAATAATAGGAAGCTCAAGAGTTTTTTAAATTTCACCAACTTATACCTTCTCTTTTCATTTGTAATCATATGAAGGAAACCATTACTTGTTAAGTTTGAACCTGCCTGTGATTCTATTAATGTAATGTTATTTATATTGTATACTGTTTGTGGAGCTTAGCATAATTTTATTCTACTAACATAATGATGTGAATATAATAAACTATTTTTGATGTTTAGCAATTGATGAACATACCCTGGGTTACGATTTCTTGTTTTTAATCTAAGAAATGCAAATATAGCGTCTTCCCTGACAGCTTAACCTGTTGGGTTTGTGGAGATTTGATTGGGCTCATTTAAGAGAGATTGGTTTTGGGTCTATATGAAGATCGCAAAGGGTGGCAATGGGCTGACCCTAATTTTTTATTATTTGCCCATGTGTCTTTTGTATGTTGACTAAGCTATTAACCTTAGTTGTGTGTCTCTCTCTCTCTCTCTATACACACACACACACACACACTTACACTTAAATAAATAAAGATTTTTCTTTTTTTGAGTGGTCTTTAACCTCCCTTTTCCGCCTCGTTTAAAATATCTTTGGATTCTTTATTTGGATATATGTATATATATATAGGGGAGTGATATTTTAAGAAGGCTAAAATCCATGAGAAGTGTGAGAAGCAACAAGGAAGTGACATGTGTACATTAGGTTAAAGGGTATAGATGTCAAAATAAAAAAGTAGGTTGCACATGCAAGTCACATGCAACTTTATCCATTTTTTTAAACGTTCGTAACTATTTTACACGTTAACATTTTTTTTTTAAAATTACACCTTAAAATCAAGCGTTTTTTTTACCTTTTAACGAGTATAATATTGCTATATTAAAAAAATTAACAAAACTAGATGTTCATGAAACTTGTGTTTTTATGGTGTTTTTGAACACTACTAGCAGAACATAAAACACCACAGGGCATTTTATGGTGTTTTTGAATGCAAAAAACACCATAAACACTTAAGTTTAAACCTGGTGTTTTTTAAGTTTCGTTTTATGGTATTATCGAATAAAATATATTGAAAAACACCATAAAGCACATTTATGCTTGATTTTATGTTGTTTTTGCTTTATGGTGTTTTTGCAGGATGAAACTAAATGTTTTATGGTGTTTTTGAGCACTAAACAAAATAATAATGCTTAATTTTGCACTTGGTGTTTTTAAACTTCATAATTTTACATAGGGGCATTTTATGGTGTTTTCTATGCGTATTTCCTGAATAAAAACACAGCATGTATTTTAAAGATAAAACACCATAAAACATTGTTATTTAAAGAAAATTGTGAACTTAAGAAAAAACATACAGAAAAACACCATAAAGCATCATTTTTCTTTTTGTTTATTCATTAAAAACACTATAAAACAAGTAATTTTATGAACATCAAAAAAACCATAAAATGTTTAGTTTTCATGCACCTACGATAAAACACCAAAATTCGCAAAACACCACGTTGATTTACAAAATAAAACGAATGTATGTATTCAACAACATGTACATTTGCTGAATGAAAACACCATGTGTATTTCCAAGATAAAAACACCATAAAATATTGTTATCCGAGAAAAATTTAGAAGTGGCGAAAAATAAACACCATAAAACATTTGTTAACATTTTTGTTTATTTAGTGAAAAACATCAAAGTGTTTTATGAGCATTCAAAAAAACACCATAAACGCTAAGTCATTAAGCTACGAAAAAACACCATAAAAAACCAGTTTCTTAAAACATATCAAAAACGCCATAAAATGTCCTGTGGTGTTTTATGTTCTGCTTGTAGTGTTTCAAAAACGCCATAAAATGTCCTGTGGTGTTTTATGTTCTGCTAATAGTGTTTCAAAAACGCCATAAAAATGCAAGTTTTATGAACATCTAGTTTTGTTAATTTTTTTTAAACAATTAATATTATACTCATTATAAAGATAAAGAAATGCTCGATTTTATGGTGTAACTTTTTTAAAAAAATAATAACGTATAAAAAAGTTATGAACGTTTAAAAAAGATGGAGGAAAATGCATGTGACTTGCATGTGCAGATTTTTTGCTAGATCTTCCCATTCTACCCCTACTGATGGTTTTAACTAATAATTAATTACGAAAATACCACCAGATTAATCTCAACCACAAAACAATTTGATCTAATGGTTGAGATCCCTTCTCACACTTCTCATGGTTTCTAGACTTTCTAGCCAAACCTTATACTATATATATATATAGGGGTTGGATCCAGTAAGAAGAGATTTTTGCCTAAGAAGAGTAAGAAGCAATAGAAATTTGACACGTGGCACAATCCAGTACAAAAAACATAATCCAGTACATAAAAAATAAGAATCCAGTACAAAAAATAAGAATCCAGTACAAAAAATAAGAATCCAGTACAAAAATAAGAATGCAGTACAAAAAAATAAAAATGTATTACAAAAAACACAAAAATCTAGTATAAGTAAAACGAAGAACAAAAAAATAATAATATAGTATAAAAAATAAAAATCTAGTACAAAAAATATGAAGTTATATGTAAATTAACATGCCAAATTTCAAATTATTATTAGTTTTTACTCTTCTTAGGCAAAAATCTCTTCTTATTTGATCTTTCCCCTATATATATATAGGGTAGGGATATTCTACAAAGGAGGAAAACCATAAAAAGTGTGAGAAGCAACAAGAAAGTGACATGTGTACATTAGGTTAAAGGGTATATATGTCAAAATAAAAAAGGAGGTTGCACATGCAAGTCAAATGCAATTTTATCCATTTTTTTAAACATTCGTAACTATTTTACAAGTTAATATTTTTTTAAAAAAATTACTCCATAAAATCAAGCGTTTTTTTTTTACCTTTTTAACTAGTATAATATTGCTATATTAAAAAAATTAACAAAACTAGATGTTCATAAAACTTGCGTTTTTGAACACTACTAGCAGAACATAAAACACCACAGGGCATTTTATGGTGTTTTTGAATACAAAAAACACCATAAACACTTAAGTTTAAACCTGGTGTTTTTTTAACTTCGTTTTATGGTATTATCGAATAAAACATATTGAAAAACACCATAAAGCACATTTATGCTTGATTTATGGTGTTTTTGCTTTATGGTGTTTTTGCATAATGAAACTAAATGTTTTATGGTGTTATCTGAGAAAAATTTAGAAGGGACGTAAAATAAACACCATAAAACATTTGTTATCCTTTTTGTTTATATAGTGAAAAACATCAAAGTGTTTTATGAGCATTCAAAAAACACCATAAAACGCTAAGTTTCATTAACCTACGAAAAAACACCATAAACAACCAGTTTCTTAAAACATATTAAAAAACGCCATAAAAAGTCAGTTTAATTTATATTGGAAAAACGCCACAAAACATACGGTTCGTGAAACCCAGTTTAGATTGTTATTTTACTTTTAAAAAATATATTAATATTATACTCGTTAGAAAGATAAAGAAATACTCGATTTTATGTTATATATTTTTTTTAAAAATACTAACGTATAAAAAAGTTATGAACGTTTAAAAAAGATGGAGGAAAATGCATGTGTAGGTTTTTGGCTAGATCTTCCCATTCTACCCCTACTGATGGTTTTAACTTATAATTATTTACGAAAATACCACCAGATTAATCTCAACCACAAAACCAAGTGATCTAATGGTTGAGATCCCTTCTTAGAGGCAGAAAAAAAGGTTTATGGTTGCAATCTGTGGATGTAGATCATATTGACCTAACCATGTTAATTGTCGTGCTCCTTTTCTTTTCTTGCAGATTGTTTTGTGTTTGTATGTGTTTTTGAATATCTTAATTCTTAACAAGTGGTATCAGAGCTACAGATCGCTACAAATGGGAGAAGCACAACATGAGAAAGTGGTTGTTGATTTAGGGTTTCAGAATTTTCAGTGTCTACAGCCAGCCGCAGTTATCTGGCGATCAATTGGAAGTATTTTTTTGTGTGGTTTTGTGTTGCTTTCACGTCGATTAAGAAAGGAAACTAGGACAATCCTCTTTTTTTTGTAGCTAGTTGTAGATTAAGAAAAAAGTAATAATTAGAAGCAATATGTTATTAATTGTTGTTTGGTGAACACCACCATTAGGCGCCCCTCACCGACCGGTCCCACGGCCAACATGAGGGAGGTAAATCGCGTGACCCAGGGAAAATTGGGTGGTGCCGGGCTTTGAACCCTAGACCTCCATTATGGATTCCCACCCCCTTACCACTAGGCCACCATCGCGGGGACTATTAATTGTTGTTTGTGAAATTTGGTATATGGTTCTTGACCAGAAATAAAATAATCAACATATTTTATGGGTTTTGTTTGCATGGCCATATAGGATCAACAGAAAAGGTGTTATTATTATTATTATTATTATTATTTTGGGGGGTGGGGAGATTTGACCTTTAGTGCAAGTAAAAGAAATTGAGTAACACAAGTCCTATGAGTTCTTGATCTGAAGAAATCATGGAAAATGTTTGCGTTTCTAGTAGGGGTAAATCTGAAAAATTGAACCGTATCTGTAATCGGAAAAAACCAAACTGAATTCGGTTTTTGGTTCCCTAACCGTATCTGAATTCGGCATTTTTTTTTGAATTCGGTTTGTTCGGCCGAATTCAGATATACATTTATTATTTTTGTTAATAATAAATAAGGTTGAATTCGATCTATTCAGTTTTTAACCAGTTTATTTGTTTTTTAATAGGTTTATTCCCAATACGGTTCGGTTTGGTTTTTGATTGGGCTAAATAAAATTTCAAAATTGTTTAAACCGAACCGAATAAACCTTTTTAAACGTAAACTGAACCGTTGAACACCCCTAGTTTCTACTTCATTTCTGCTTTTGATTATCGGCGAAGGTTTAGGTTGGTTTAAGTAATATTGTTTGTTACTAGTTGATTTTGGAACATCATGTTATGAGTCTTGATCATCTATTTCATTTCACGTTAGTGTTGTTAAAATTGGTTCTAGGAGAATATCCAATTAATCGGCAACAAGTCGGTATTAGCCAGGCAACCATGGCAATTTCTTGTAATATGACCAAAAAATCGGTAGTCAGACAGACAACCTTGATTAAAGACATACCTAATCGGGCCAAATCAGACAGATTCAGTCCAAATCGGACCTAATCTGAGCAAATCAGATAACATGTGATCTTCATGGCAGCCTTCGATGATACTAACGAGAACGAAAATTGAAAAACATACCTTCGATTTACTCCAACGAGAAGAAGAAATGGCTTTGAATCAATTGGTGGTTGCGTGTTGCCCTTGCGGTGGCGAGAGGAGCGTCCGAAGCAGGGAGAAAAAGGCGTGTGTTTGCCCTAACTTAGAACAGTAAAAATTATGGCTGGGCATTTATTTATCAGGTTTTATGGGCTTTAATTAAATTGTTTTTGTTTATGAAATTTTTAATGGAAGAAAATTGAAAGAGGTAATTTATTAGCCCATAGATTATGATATAATTGGTTAGTCTTTTTAAGTATTTGAAAAATTAGAATATAAAATTTTGTATGTATGTATATAAGTTTTGAAAGTTTCTTTCAAAATTCCAATCCGATTAATCTTGATTAATCCCACTGCGCGACTAGCACCTAGCGATATCTTTAGCACTGTTTCAGGTTTTGATTATTGATTAGGGTTTAGGTTGGTTCAAGTAAAAATACTGGTTGTTACTGGTCAATTTTGGAGCATCTTGTTATCATGTGCAACCATCCAATTTTGGCAATTGGTTATTGTTTTAGTTTTGGTTTAGTGTGATTGTGGTGGGGTTTGTTTGGTTGTCTGTGTTACCGAATTTTAAGATTCGTGCTACCTTGTTATTGGGAAGTTGGGAACAATATATCGAGTTCTTTGACAGTGTCACTAGAACGGCTAGTGTTCTAGTCTTGTTGTCATGGTAGAAGACGAGAAGGTTGAAGTTTGATTGTAAATATTTTGCTTAGTAAAAAATGTAAATTGAGGATATGTTGGTTTAGAAAGATTTGGGTTTGGCATTGGGGAATAAACCATAGTAGTTAACAACAGTTGGGTGTGAGACTCCGGATAAAAATGCCGAGCAATTATTATATTGTTTTGTTATTATGGACATGCCAGCTATTATATACAAGAAACCTTTAGCAGCGAATAAAGTTTTCCTGATTCTCGAGAGCTTGTTAATACAAGGATGAAAGAAGTTCAGCTTGAGTGTACATCAACAATTTGAACTTGATAGCTGGTCAGGGATTGTTACATCAACAAGTTTGAGGATGATGTTCACACTCTATTACTGCTATGTTCATTGTTTAATAGCTGGTCAGGTACTGTTACATCCTTTACCAACTCTACTAGCATTTTCACTTTAGATAAGATTCCGGATGTTATACTAGGTGAAGATGCCTGACCTAAATTTAGGTGAATCTTCAAGTAATTATTACATTTGGGTCGAGGAAGAAATAATAACAAATGTGGTGGGAGTAAGAAAAGGAGCTAGTCTAGGGCTCGTGGTTACGTGCTTGTTAGAAGTGTAACACGGTGTATTTGTTAGAACTGTAAAGAGACGAGGGGGGATCAAGTATCAATGTCTAAAAGATTTAGAAAAAAGTTAACACAGTAGCATATTACAAGAAGACGAAGCCTTAGTCTTTTGTATAAAGAGTAGTGTGGACTCCTGGGTTATAGGTTCTGATGCTTGAGTTCATGTTACCCATAGCACTTAAACATTAAAGAATATGAAGTAACATGATTTTGGTAAGGTTATACTAACAAAAAAAAATGAGATTTTTAATGTCATGGACGTGGGTAAAATGAATTTAGTTAATTCATGGGTAAATGAATTTTGTTAATTCAAGTGGATATTGAAAGATACGAGGGTGATTCCAAGTTTGAAAAAACAATTGATTTTTTTTGGGGTAGTTGGATGAACAAGCAGATGAGGTTAGGTTTGGTCATGGGTAATAGAAGGTCATTAAAAGTAATCTTATCATATCTTGATGTAGAAAAGAGTATCACGTGAGGGAGGATGTCCTAGTTCAGAAGAAGACCAAAATCTGGTTTATAGAGTCTAGGGCATAAGAAAGTTTGTTTTGCATATGGTTAACTTAGAGACACAAGTTAGACTCTAGTTGAGCGTGCTAGAAAAGGTTCACAAAAACCAGTTAGGGGTTTTTGTAGTAATGGGAACACAAGAAAGTTTGTCGGCCGATTAAGATTCCGCTAAAGTTTCCTGAGGGTGAGATAAGAGAACTAGTAGTTCTTGTTGTCAAAGTCTCTTTCGAAGATTACATGCTTTATATGGAGAATGTTTGTTCGCAAGGCACCTCATGATCCGACAATCCTATAAGTGGCAGCTGATACAGACATAAGACGAGTCAGAGGCAATTTTAGCCATGATTGATGTGTTGGAGCTCGGGGAAGCTGGTTAAACGATGAGAAAGGTGTTGTAGTTATGAGTGTTGAGGTTGATTACAAGATCTACAAGTGTTCACAACATATGACAGTTTGAAGGTCATCAAGCCTTTAGATGGGAGATTTTGGGTTTGTAGAGTCTTAATTGGACTTTTTTAAGAGAGAAGCGATTTTGTGCCTATATGGAGATTGCAACGACTAGTAGTGGGCTGCCACTAACCTTTTATTATTAGCCATTGTATTTATATGTTCATTAAGCTATAAACCTTATTGTATTTCTATGTATATTAACCTGGTATTTATAATTCCTTATCATGAGTGATGAAAGGTAGAAAGCAGTAAGAAACTTGATAGTTGATGGATGTTGGTCATGTTGACGAAACATGTTAAATATTGTGTTTGTTTTCTTTTCTTGCAGAATGTTTTGTGTTTGTGTGCATTGGAATACTCAAATTCTTAACATAATGTTGTTGGCATTAAGCTTTAAGCCTGTATCATTTCAAGGTTTATATGCAAAAAGAGTAAAATCCTAATAATTTAACAATTAACTTGTTATTAATTGTAGATACAAGAAGTTTGATTATTTTATTAATTTAATTACTTAAACTATTTACCGTACTCCATGGCTTAATTGACTTCTTATGTTAGGCGTGTTGTCTAAAATGCTTTTTTATTCTTCTAGTTATCTTTTTAAATAGACTATTAGAGATTGTAATTTTTTAAACATAGATTTAATAATATATTGCTAGTTAGTAGTTACAACTTGTGTATGTGGGTCGTCACTGAAACCAATTATCACACACACACACAAACGAACCAAAGAGGAAGAACACAAGATATAATGTAATTTGGTTGAACTGACGTTGCAACTAGGGATTTCTTAATTGGCTAAGTGTTAAGATTACAATTACACAAATTGTACACACACAGAGGTAAGAAATAAGTCAAACCATAAGTGAGTTGGGCTTAGGGCCGACTTTTAAGCTAAAACCTCCCTCAACACGTACCTCAATCATGTGTTTGTCTTGCTGAACATGGGCAACGATACATCCCTCAACTCGCACCTTAATCATGCATTTCATACAACGAATAATCTACTTATTTCGATTGACCCCGTCAAACCTTAATTCTAGTCTTTGTGCACCAAAATGACCAACAAAAATCAATTTCATTTTCAAACCCGAAATCATCTTAATTTCTTTTAGGTTCCATGTAGTTCCCAATTAAGTAACCAAATCAATATCCCCATGCGTAATTTCAAGAATCTCGTCATTAGCTAGGTTTGCCTTTCCAAAATCTCATTATTTCAGATTAATCATCGTTTCTCCATTGTCGTGGCGTGAAACGGACCTCTTGAATCCATTACCCGTTGTCCACCAGTGATCGTGTTGGGTCTGGTTAGCTGCTAGTTCAGCATTCAAAAGCACATGTGGAGATCAGATAATATTTTGAAAGGATGTTGAATCAGAAGGATCCATTAACATGTTAATATGCCAATCATGCTGTTAGGTTTTTATTGTTATAGTTAAACTTTTGTTTGATAATCAAGTTTGTTATTTTCAGCAACACATTGAATAGGTTGATTTATTAGCAAGGAAGTAGAACAACCGTTGAGTTCAGGCTCGAGGCGTTGCTGTGTCTGTTTTTGTTTGTTGATCCAACTTTGGTTTAGTTATCATTATGGCAGAAGATGAAAAGGTTATGATGGAGAAGTTTGAAGGGATGGTATTGGTTGGTGGAAGATGCAGATTGAAGCACTTCAATGATAAAATGATTTGGATGTAGCATTCGATTGAGTAAATCCGAAATGATTTTACAAGCAGATAGGAAAAGGAGGTCAAAAAAAGCTAGAGCAACAATAACGCTCTCATTGTCGAAGAATGTCACCTATAACATCTTAAAGGAGACCACAACTAGTGGTATGATAGATCATTATCAAACAAGGTCCTAATATGTGTGCTTGTGAGCACAAAGCTGAAAGAAGGTGGTTTTAGTTGCAAATCACATCTCAAGTTTGAACTTGTTTTTTCTCTTAAAGTGTCACTCAACATTAAGTTTGATGGCAAGGTGCTAACTCTACTATTGTTATCTTGATCGCTTGAGAGTTGTTAGAAATAATGACAACAATCAACAATTCATTTGGAAGCATTAGCTTTACATTTGAAGGAGTTAAAGATTTGATTTTGGGAGAAAATGTTAAGACATAGAGGTTTGGTGGATTGCTCAAGTCAGATTTAGAGGCAAAGGTGGTGGGAGTAGGTGGAGTTAGTCTAAAGATTTCAAAAGATAGGAATTGTAAAGAAGTAAGGCGTCTTAGGAATCAATGTCTAATTGCTATTTGCTAAGAAAGAATTGAACGGCGTGGCAAGACTCAAATGGGGTTTTGATTTGCAGTGTAGAGTATGATGTGGATTCTTGGGTTATGGATTTTAGTGATTTGTTTCATGCCTATCATTGCATGGAAACTGTGAAGAATATGCAAATTGGGAACTTTAGTAAGGTTAAACTTTGAGCCAAGGGTCTCTTCAGAAGGAGCCTCTTTATTCAATTGGGGGTAAGGGTAAAGTTTGCTTTTATCCCACTCTCCTTGGAACATACTGAATAGTGGGATTTTACTCAATATGTTTGTTTGCAAGTAACGTTAGACTTGCAAATGATGAGGTTTCAAGTGTTAAAGGATTAGGAGACATTGGCTTAAAGACTTCACTGGGAGCCATATGGACTTTGAAATGTGTTGGAGTCATTCCAAACTTAAAAAGAATACTTATCACAATCAAGACAGTTGAATGAAGGACATAATGTTAAGTTTGGTGGTGGATAGTGAAAAGTAGTAAAGGCAACCTCATGGCTCATGGAAAAAATAGAGGGATTGACTACATATGGTTGAGATACCTTTAGAAGGAATGGGTCTAGTTCTAGTGAAACAAAAGTTTGATTTAGTGAATCTCATGTGTAGAAGAGACCTTTACTTGGGAGGTAACTAGAAAAACAGTGGAGATTTGGAAGGAATAGTTAGTGCAGAAAGGTTATGTCAAACTAATCAGTGTTGGAGGATGTCACAACTTTCTGAGTACACAAAATAATCGTTTTTAGTACTATTCCTGTCCCAATTCGACACTGGGTTAAGAGGACGGGTATACTGTATCTGAAAGTCTCTTCTGATTATTGTTTGCTTGGATTGTAGAGTGTGAGTTCTCGGGCTATCATTAAGGCCAACATAGTAATAGATTTGTTAGTGGGAGATTGTTGGGTTTTGTATGCGTTGCCTAAAACATCTTTGTACGCATTGTAATTTTAGTGATCATAAATTACGAACATATTGTGAAATGTAACTTGTGGACATAGGTCACCTTGACCAAACCATGCTAAATTCTTATTTACTGTTTACAGTTTATTTTGTGTGGTGATTCCCCCGTCACCTTATGCCACCATTTAATCCCTCTTCACATACATGCATGGCTTGCAAACTAATTTGATACAACAAAGAGGAAATGGCTATACTGACAGAATAATCCTAAATATTAACATGCTTATTGGCACAACGCGTAAGAGGTTTTAGATAACAGATATTAGCATTGAATACAACCAGCACAGCATGAAATTTCTGTAAATTGTTGAATGGTATATGTTGTTAAAAATAACTGTATTTATACACAAAAATAGGCCTAAACAAAAGATCCCAAACTAGAAGGAAATGCACAAATATTTACAAATAACTATTTTACTTTGATAACCGTAGGAATCCACTCATATGGTAAACCTCACATCCCCCCAATAATCGACTAACCAGGTAAAGTGCGGCCACAAACAACTGGTTCTGGCCTCCAAAGACAGTTGGTCTTAGTGGGAATTGAACTCTAGACTTTTTGGTTGTCTCTCCTTCACTTAACTCATCACGCCACTTCCTTGGAGGTTAAGATAACAAATTCAAATACAACAATATATGTAAAACCAAATATACATAAAATATATATGGTTAATACCATAGTCACAGAAATTGCTCACCAGCCCACGTTTTACAATCCAATTTGCTCATCCCGAATCGCGGTACGATCGCGTACATGGTACGGTATGGATCGTGATTTTGACATCAAAATTGACAATCCAATCCCCTGTTAATCGTTCTTAACGCTAATTGGATCGTGAAGCAATGAAGTTGAAGTCGCGTACTTGGGTAGGTCGAGCTGTCGAGAAGATGAACCGTCGGGATTTGAACGATCGCCAAAACATTGAAGGTCACGAGCTCATGTATCATGAACCATTGTATTTTTAAAATGCCAATTCCTATTGAAACCCTAAATCTGACTGTTCTTTATCTCACGAATTACGAACGCTTGGAAAAAGAACCCCTCCTCTGTTGACTATGAAGAAGACGAAGGACAACCTTTTTATGGTGAGCTGATGGCGATGGAGTTTGAGCAAGAGGGTGACGAGAAGGGGCATCTCCAAGGCTCTATGCAGCCGAAAGGTGTTTGGGAATCCAAGTTCTCTTTAGTTATTGAGTCTGATAAACTTTGTGCATGGAGGAGCAGCCAAAGGTACGAGATTAGGGAAATTGTAAACTTGAAAAAGAGTCTGATAAAGAGCTGATGGTAGGGTTTTGTTAGGAATCATAATCATAATTAGTTATATTAATTGTTAGTATGTTCTAGAGAAGGGTAGTAAGGGTAATTCAACCTTTAGTTTGTTAGAGGTTGGCTTATAAATAGAGAAGGGAGGGTAAGTTGTTAGGCATCCAGAATTAATATTGAAATTGGTTAGCCTCTTGAGGTTGGTCTCCTGCATTGCAGTGAGAAGAGGGTTTCATCCCTGGAATTGTAATCCTCTTTTGGGTGTAATTTTGAGTGTTTCATTAATACAAAATCATTATTGTTCATTGTTCTCATTTCCATTCTTATTATCTAGTGAGTGTGTGATCAGATCTTTATCATTGGTCTGACCTGCTGCTGATCTGCCGGTGAATTGTTGTTGTTCGGTTTTCAACGACCGGTCATCTTTGTTTTATCATGGATTTTTCAGAATTCAAAGCCTCGTGGGAGGCAGAACGTGCTGCAGAGAGGGAATTCTGCAAAACCATTCTCGCTTGGATGAAACACCATGACAAACAGAAGGTAGATGGACCATCTGGATCTGGTAATGGCGTTTCCAGTTGTTTACGCTCGTCGCCCAACATCAATTTCGGGGCAAATACAGATCCGACGGGCATTCTTTGGGCGGTTAAACAGGTTCAATTACCTGAGTTCAGCGGATCTAATCCTCATGGATGGCTACAAAAGGAGTTTCAATCAGAGCTCCTGCAACGATTCAATGGCTTCGCGATTCCTAATCTGTATGAGCAATCGGATTTGATTCACTATTCTCTAATCCCTGTAGTCGACGGTAAGCATGTAACGATGGATAGCTTCGAACTTCATACTCCTTCTGAGCAATCGGATTTGATTCATCACTCGGAGTTGATTCCCGATTCCCTTGGTGTCGCCGACGATACAGGGCGCCCAAATTGTGTCGACAGTAAGGCCGTTTTTTTTTTTCATTTTCAACATGGTTTTGGGCCTTTACCAGGTGATGGGCTTCCTATGTTGGGCCTAGCAGAGTCCAAACCAAACTTTTCTTTCAAAGCTAATGATCGGAATATTATTTCACGATCAGATACGTATCGCCACTTTCTTCCAAATTGGGATCGTCGATGGCAGAGGAGGATGATGGAACAGAGGATGCTGGATTTCAAGAGCAACAACAGGTTGATGGATCTTCGGGAACGAGAAATTCCAGTGGTTTCTTTTCATCCTCCAATTTCAATTTCGGACGTGTTCCAGTGCCGACGGGAGTTCTTGGTGGCTTAGCAATTCATAATCCGTCGGAGCAATTAGCTGCGATCCAACAATTGGATTTGATTTCCGATTCCATCGATGATGTAGAGGATATACGGCGCCCTAATTCTGTCGATCGTACGCTCTTTTTTTTTCCTTTTTGTTATCAGAATTCTTTTGGGCCTTTAACCGGTAAAGGTGATGGGCCTCAAGTGTTGGGTCAAGGGGAGCCTAAACGTGTTAACACACCCACATTAATGGAGCGTGGGTTACCTGTTTGTTCCAACAAGATTCATTCGGTGCCCTTCATTAAATCCAGGTCGATTCTAATGGAAGGAAGTGCCAGTATTTCACGTGATCGAGTAGTTTTATTTCCTTCACATCTGGATTGGAAAGGACGTAAGAAGAAAAGAATTTGTTTGCGTTGGGGTAATAGATACGGGCCAGCTAACAAACGTTCGGACGACATGAAGCAAGGCTGGACAAATGATTCACTCCCAAGTCTTGAGGACAAGACTTTTAAATAAGGGGGGAGTAATGATAGGAATCATAATCATAATTAGTTATATTAATTGTTAGTATGTTCTAGAGAAGGGTAGTAAGGGTAATTCAACCTTTAGTTTGTTAGAGGTTGGCTTATAAATTGAGAAGGGAGGGTAAGTTGTTAGGCATCCAGAATTAATATTGAAATTGGTTAGCCTCTTGAGGTTGGTCTCCTGCATTGCAGTGAGAAGAGGGTTTCATCCCTGGAATTGTAATCCTCTTTTGGGTGTAATTTTGAGTGTTTCATTAATACAAAATCATTATTGTTCATTGTTCTCATTTCCATTCTTATTATCTAGTGAGTGTGTGATCAGATCTTTATCAGGTTTGCATTATTATTTTAATTTTATTCAGAAAATGTAAACTTGAAATTTGTACACATTTGATATTTGTACACATTTAAAATTTTGACATAATGTAATTTATTATGTAATTTTTTTTGAAGGTTATACTTAAATTTTGAATTGTGATGGATTAATATTTTTTGAAGTTTATACTTTTAGTTATGTCTCTTCCTCGTAGGCTTTTAGTTATGTTTCATACTTTTATTATTTTTTTCTTTTATAACATAATTTATAAATTAGGTAAGGAAAGACAACCACAAACAAATTGCGGCAAGACTTGTATAATGAGGTTAATTTGATTAGTGGTGGTAATAGCAAAAACCCAGGAGGTTCTAAAGTATGGGTTTGTAAACATTGCAATGAAAGATTTACTAGTTCTTACACTCGAATACACACATTTTTTTGGAGCTCCGATGGGGGAAAAAGCTGAAATTAAAAGGTGCCATGCTCTAATCAAAAATTGAGAAACATATGAATAGTTGCAAAAGAGGGTGAAAGAGGCCAAGAAGCTAGGAGTTTCAAAATGTTTGAAATGCTTGATAGTGACAAAAAAAACCTAAATCTCTAAGAAATCAATAGAGCATCTTTTTCTATCATGGAGAGATGCGTAGTTGATTCAAAAATCATGAAGGTTCTATGTGCAAATGGGATTCCATTAAACGTCTAGTTCACACTTTCATGAAATGATTAGTGCAATAGGAAAGGCACGTGAAGGTTATAAAGCACCATTTGGTGATA
The DNA here is from genome assembly GCA_009363875.1 of Mikania micrantha. Taxonomy (NCBI): domain Eukaryota; kingdom Viridiplantae; phylum Streptophyta; class Magnoliopsida; order Asterales; family Asteraceae; genus Mikania; species Mikania micrantha. The sequence goes on along the minus strand of CM018695.1, from coordinate 93,059,420 downwards.
AAGCAAGAACCGTTCTATGAGATGAATGTGTTAGAGATGTGGAGAAGGATCTAACACCATTTGAAGATACATGGTACTAATAAGGTTTTTTCTATTGTATCTGATGGGTGGACAAATATTAAACATACATTATTGATCAATGTTATTGCCATAAACAACTGTGGTGCTATGTTTGTGGTGCTATGTTCATGTATGCTGAAGACTTTTCTGGTGTGGAGAAAACTGGAAAATCAATTGTAGATTTTCTAACCCAAGGGATTGAATGTGCTGGATCATGTAATGTATCAGTGTTGTTCTGACAGACAACACAACCAACTGTAAAACCGCAAGAAAGGAAATTGAAAAGAGGCACAAGCATACTTTTTGGTCACCTTGTTGTGTGCATACATTAACTATGATTTTTAAAGACTTTGCAAATGAGTTTTCATGTCTACAAGAGACATAAAAAAAGAAAAATGATTGTCAAGTATTTTTTTGAATCATGGACAAGCTCCATCTATCTTTAGAGACAATTCAAAGTTGGAGCTATTAAAGGTTGCAAAAACTTGTTTAACCTCTCGCTACATTTTGTTGAAGAGGTTGAACCTTTGTAGGGAGGCCCTTTCTACATTAATGCTTTAAATTCATGAAGAGATTGGGCAAAACAAGGTGATGAAGAAACTAGAAGTGTTTCACAACTGGCTGTTGATACCATTAGAGATGACTACTTTTGGAATGAAGTTGAAAATACTATAAAAATCACAAAGCGTATTTACTTGCTGGTAAAATTTTGCAATGGTGAAGGCCAAAAAATGGGTGAAATATATATGAGAAGTTGGATAGTATGTTGAGAGAAATCAACGATATGCATCGTATTTTCCTCAAGCAAAACACATTTTAATGAATAGGTGGGAGAAAATGATACCTTTACATTGTTGGGGATTTGCTTCAAGTCATTGGTTTTATGACACACGCTTCCTTAAATTAGTAGTAGCACGTGGTGGCATTCCAAGGAAAACACATAACCAAGATAAAAAAATTATGCAAGGCGTCATCTAAGCTTTTGGTTGCATTGTAGAAAATAAAGACGAGGAGAAATTGTTACGTGAGCTATTTGCTCGGTTTCACATCAAGTAGTGTCTTTCTTGATTATTAGCAGCTCAATTGGATGCGGTTACAATGGAAGCAATTGACTCGTGGTCTACTTATGGTGCTGAAACACCTGAGTTAGCTGAAGTCACGAAAACGATCGTCACAACCTTTAAGTGGTTCTTTAGTCGAAAGAAATTGGAGCACCTACATCCACATTCATAATGTTACGGGGAATCGACTTGATTGTAAAAGGGCAGACAAACTTGTTTATGTACATTCTAATATCCCGCATGAGTTCAAGGTTTTCTGAAGCATACAAAGAAGGACCACACAAGAAGTGGGATATGAATCTCAAATCCACAAGCTTGGAAAGGTCAAGGGTTGATAGGCGGGAAGATGAAAAATGTAAGAGGCTAGAAAACTGAAAAAAGTCTCTTGAAAATACTCTTTTATTAGAGTAGGTAGATTAGAAATGCCCCTACACAAAGTAACTTTTTTCTTTTTTAAACTATGAGAAATCAATGGTGTGTTTAGTTTTGTGCTTTACATGCAGATACTAACTGATTAAAGAATGATGCATGATCTTTTGTCTTAAGTTTGAAAACTTTTGCAAACAACAAAGTAATTAAATACATCATTTTACATTTTTTCAGCCTGACCTTCTTCAGCTATTCCAGCCTTTTGGAGTCATTAACAAACTAGTGATGCTTCGTGCAAAAAACCAGGTATTTTACTTTTTGATACAAAAGCGTGCAAATACCTTTATAATGAAAAAAAACCTGACTGCTATTTATTAATATGTTACATCTGCAGGCGCTCCTACAAATGCAAGATGTACCTTCTGCTGTCAGTGCGATGCAATTTTATGCCAATGTTCAGCCAAGCATAAGGTTTGTTGACTATTCTGTATAACAAGAATATAAAAAAGATTTTTTTTTTTATTTCTTTTTTTGTGGTTAGTTATGATGCTTTTATTTCTGATAAGTTACTCAATTGCAACCTTAATATTACCTCCAGGGGAAGAAATGTATATGTACAGTTTTCATCTCATCAAGAACTAACTACCATGGAGCAAAATTCTCAAGGACGAGTAGATGAGGTTTGTGGTATTAATATAGCACCAACCTTTCATTTTTCACTGTTACAGAATGTGGATGTTTAATATAAAATGTTTGAAAACATTCTACATTTTAGAAGGTTATTCTATAAATGAAACACTTTTTTTGTAAAAGGGGTGCATGTCACTAAATAACAAGTGACAAAGCAAAGTATGCATCAATTACTGTCAGTAACTGAAACTATCTTTTGCTGTTCCATTTTGTGTTAATTTGAATTGATATATTTCTTACTCATGCTATATGTTCTGTTTGTGTGTAGGAGGTTGACATATTTTAAACTTCTATTTCTCTTTCTTCTTTACTCTATCTATTCTTCTCTATTCATTCTATTCTATTCTCTCTCTTCTGTCTATGCTGTGCTGGGCTGGGCTGGGCTGTTCTGCTGTTTGGATGTGCTTACTACGGATACATAGCAGCCCAATCGCATTCTTTTGGTCACCATTCATCATATGCTGTACCCTATAACTGTGGAAGTTCTGCATCAAGTTTTCTCTCCTCATGGATATGTGGAGAAAATAGTCACCTTTCAAAAATCAGCTGGTCAGCTTCTTTACCTTTCCTTATATTTATTTTTATACCATAATATCATTTATTGTTTTCACATATTCAAGCATAGTTGTCAAAGGCGCATAAACCATGCTTGGAGCCCATGCACAAAAAAAAGAACGAGAGTATGAAAGATGCATATAAATATAAAGGAAAAATATTTTAAAATTATATCATGCTATGAAAATTAAAATGAATGTATAAATTTAATAAAAAATCTATTTTAATCAAGCATTTAAGATCATCTCATTTATGCCAAAAGTTTTAAATGTACCAAAAGTTTAAGAGTAGTATAGATCAAGGGTAATTTATACATTTTATTTTACAAGTTTTGTTGAAAAAAAACCTTTTTTTTTACTTTACAAAGGCTGCCACCCAAACCCTTAAAACATACAACTCTCTCCTCCAAATCGACAGCAAGAACTCTAAATCGAAAGCGAGAGACAACATGTTAGTTTTTCTAACCAAAAAATTACCATTTAGGCATTTACAACCCTATGTCTTCCGAATCAAGAACATGTTTAGGGTACTTTTGCCTAGAAACTTGCCGGAATTTTGCAATTTTGCCGGAAAGAGTTGCGTCAGGCTCTTTTCTTGTGCTGTGCTGAGTCTGAGCGCCTAGTGCGCCTTTGACAACTATGTATTCAAGTAAGTTTGACATTTGTTTAAACTTTTCATCTTGTTTCTTTTTGTGGTGAACTTTGTAGGATTTCAATCACTAATTCAATTTCAGTTACGTCAAAGTGCTGTGGCTGCAAGAAATTCTCTTCAGGTTTTCTTTTCTGTCCCCTTATATATCTCGAGTCAATAAGGTATTTAAACATTTGCTATTTTATTTTCAGGGGAGGAATATTTATGACGGTTGCTGCCAACTAGATATTCAGTTTTCAAAGTAGGTATCAAGTTTGTACAAGACTATTTTTGCTTCTGTTTCTTTTCTTCCCCCCTAATATGATTTTTGAATGGTGGTTCTTCTTACTAGTCTTGAAGAGTTGCAAGTCAACTACAATAATGAGCGGTCTAGGTGTGTTGGTCAGATCTTAAGTAATATGCATAGTATTGTGACAAACTATGTAAGCTTTTTGTGCATTTACATTTATATGTTCCTCTCAATAGGGATTTCACAAATCCGTCTCTACCTTCAGAACAAAAGGGCAGACCCTCCCAAGTATGTATTAATATGGAGTTGTTTTATATTTATTTTTATTTCAATCGTTGAATGTCTCGTGTTGTTCATATTGTGCTAGGCTGGATATGGAGAGGCAGGAGGTATGTGCACTCTGCAAGCAACAAGGCAGCCACACACACACACACACACCTACCTTTGTGTAGTATTTTCTCTTGTTTTTACTCCTTTTCAGATCTTTATTTATTTTATTTTATTTTCTTTTTGCTTGTTTGCCTTTCAGTTGGATATCCACAGGTGGGTCCTCTTTTTCCATTAACACGTGTATATCAAGTTAAAAGGGAGTTATTTGTCAGAATTGAACTTAATATTTTTAACTATGTTCGACTGCCTATGATGCAATTTATAATCGTAGGCTCGTAGCAACTCTACTAGTATTACTTACTATTTACTCCGGTCAAACTTTAAGTGCTTCCTCATGCACACATGATATGCTTGCATTTATGTGCACATTGTTATGTGGGTAACTACTAATGTTCTTTATGGGATGCTTTTGTTTTAATTTATTCGAATAAAGATGAACAATGCAGCTGCAATTGCTGCTGCATTTGGAGGTGGATTGCCCCCTGGAATTAGCGGGACCAATGACAGATGCACTGTTCTTGTATCTAATCTAAATCCTGATGTAACCTCTCTCTCAAAAATACACAATTTAGGATTCTATTTTTTTCTTATGGTTAACACATATGGTTGATATGATTAGAGGATAGATGAGGACAAGCTCTTCAACTTGTTTTCTTTATATGGGAACATCGTGAGAATCAAGCTTCTTCGCAACAAACCAGATCATGCTCTTGTTCAGATGGGTGATGGGTTTCAGGCTGAGTTGGCAGTGCACTTTTTGAAGGTAGATGCCCTATTTCTGCTTCATAATGCACAAAGTAGATTTTAATAATTCATTTTATTGGATATGTAGAGAGCTACACTATTTGGGAAGCGGTTGGAGGTTAATTTTTCAAAGCATCCTAATATTACTATGGGTGCTGAAACACACGAGTATTTGAACTCCAATTTAAATCGGTTCAACCGCAATGCTGCAAAAAATTACCGTTACTGCTGCTCACCAACGAAAATGATCCACCTGTCGACTCTACCACAGGACGTGACAGAAGATGAGATTATATCTCATCTTGAGGAACACGGGAGCATCATGAACACCAAAGTTTTTGAAATGAATGGTAAAAAACAGGCTCTTGTATTGTTTGAAAACGAGGAACAAGCAACAGAAGCGCTTGTGTGCAAGCATGCGACCACACTTGCAGATTCTATGATCCGTATATCCTTTTCTCAGGTGCAGACAATTTGAGCAGTCAACTCCACCACTTTCCACCTCCACCTCATATATTTGTTCTTGTTCTATTTTAGTGTGTATTGAGATTTTAGATGTTTGTACTTTTTGGTTGTATCATTTATTACTGCTTTTTAAAATCATATTGTTGAATAAAAAATGTTATCTTGTTTGCGTTTAGATTGGAGTTGAATACATAATATATATATATATATATATATATAGAGAGAGAGAGAGAGAGAGAGATGATCAAATGTTAACCAATGTTTATTGCGTTAACCGAATAATTACATTTTATTACTTTGAGACCCACACTAAAGTAAATATAAAGGTTTATGTTTTTTCTTTTTTTTAATTAATATAAGTGGGCCCTACATTAATTAAAAAAGAAAAAAAATTATATACACCTTTAGATTTACTTTAGTGTGGGTCCTAAAGTAATAAGATGTAGTTATTCGGTTAACACAATAAGGGTTAACATTCGAACCATCCCCTATATATATATATATATGTTTGTTTTTGTTTTGCTCATATTAGTTTTTGAAGCTGGTAATATAATGAGAGAGCCTGGATTTGTGACGCAGCCTCTTCAATTTCAATTCCTCAATTACAATGAAAAACCTACCGTCTTTTGATCATACAAAAAACGTTTGAATTTTTTCTAGTTGACAAACAAATAGAATACACAAAATAAATAAACAATCTAGTTGAACATTTGTTTAACAATTATCCTTTAATCTTGTAAAACTATCCTTTCCATGTCGACTTATTCTAGATTGATGACCTTTACAACAGCCTGATCCATATTGTTTCTTGGTTCAAACTCATTTGGTAAACAAACAAACAAACAAAGACCCTTGTAATTCTATTGTTGTTCGTTCAACATGTCTTCTTCACCTTGACCATATCAAGCCTTTCTTTTCTTGATATGGCCTCCTTATCAAGTTGACATTTGAACTGAACCTTCCATAAAGTCACCTGTTTTTTTTATGGGCCCTGCTAAACATACACCACCCTCATTCTCGGTACACCATCCAGCGGTCTCATACGCCCGTATAGGTCTTATACGGCCGTATAAGGTCAGTCAAACCGACAAAAGCTGCTAGGGCTGACGTGTCTGGTTTGATGTAGGGGTGTTCACGAGCCGAACCGAGCCGAGCGAGGCTATGCTCGTGCTCGGCTCGTTTTAAAACCGAGCGACTCGGCTTGGTTCGGATTTGCGGAATCGAGCCAAATCTTGTGCTCGTTGCTCGGCTCGTTTTAAAACCGAGCGGCTCGGCTTGGTTCGGTTTTGCTCGGTTTAAAAAATAAAATTTTATGCAACTAATAACTACCAAGGAGTCCAAACCTATAAAAACACATCCAAACATAATGCAAGGAGTCTAAAACAATAAAAACACATCCAAAGTTCCAAACATCCATACAAGTTTAAGCAAAAAAAATCAAATGTGCAGATTATTCTAAACACGCCCTAAATAGTTAAAAAAACATCATCCTTCATTAATTCGATATTTCGATAACACCAACCGCATGTCAGCATCATTGGTCTTCTAAATCGTGTAACCTGTTAGTGTTAAAAAAACCTCGGTTAAAACCTATAACTTTACGTGAATTGGGATTTTGGAAATATGAATTATCCATGGCCTTCTCGCCTTGGCTCCTTCTCTAATCTTTACCTTGATTATTTGTTTTTTCAAAATCAAAATTTGTTTAAATAATAAAAAAAATTATATTACTTATACATTAATAAAATTATATATATATATATATATATATATAGGGACTTATTCCATTGAGAACCACTAAATATGAAAGAACTAAAGAAACTAATTTTAAACCATATGTTTTTAGGGGTATAAAAGTAATTTTCCTTTAAAGTAGGGGAATTTACTATTTTACCCTTTTAAATAACCACTCTATATACAAAACTTAAAGCATAATGTATAAGTGTATTATGCAGTTCTTAACATAAAATTGGTTTCTAATGGAATACCTCCCTATATATATATAATTTAGTTATACTTACAAGTTCGAGCCAACCGAGCGAGCCAACCGAGCGACTATACGAGCGAGCCAACCGAGCGAGCCAACCGAGCGACTAACCGAGCGAGCAACGAGCGAGCTTACCTCGGCTCGTGCTCGGCTCGTTTATAAACCGAACCGAGCATGCTCGGCTCGTTTAAAACCGAGCGAAATTCGAACGAGCTTTTTCCGAGCGAGCGACGAGCGGTTTGAACAGCCCTAGTTTGATGTAATTCTATACGGTCGTATAAGGTCTATACGGCTGTATAAACCCTATACGGTCGTTAAGTTTTAACTTTTTTTTAATAGCATACGGCCGTTTAGATTCTATACGCCCGAATAAAAAAAATTAAATTTATACGGCCGTTTAGTGTATATACGGCCGTATAGGTTTAACCAATTTGCCCTATCAGGGCGTTTAGGTTAATCTGCACGTTTCGTTTTCTTCAACCGCAGACCTCTGGACCTCGTCAGCATCCAGGTCAGATTCAGTTTTTACTCTGTGGTGAGCTTCATCGTATGACGCTACCAGAGTTTGGAGTCTTGCTGGGCCTGTACACAGAGGAGGAGATCGGCACCGATCTGTATCGATTGGCACGACACGAGGATTTTGACGACGTTATTGCGTCATGGTGGCCACAGATCAGCGATTCACCCTGGCTTGGTAAAGCCAGGGTTAGCATCATGCGTGACCCGCTTCACCGATACATTCACAAGGATTTTGCGTATACGATCGTCGGGCAGAGCCAGGAGTGGTGCACGCAGACATATTTGTTTTATTTGCACTTTATTCTTTCACATGCCAGTTGCAACCTAGCATGGTGTATGGCCGATACTTTCGCATCTTACGAAAGTAAGAGGCCAGTAGGATATATATACATGGGTGGCTACTTCACCCATATTGCACGACGTTTAGGAGTGTTTGGCGCTGATGTGGAGGCGAGCATGATGGCACGTTACCGCCCTGAGAGGGTTGGTCGTGCTACGCTGTCCGCTATGCGTATTGCTGCTGACATCCGAGGAGTCGGTTTTCGTTTCTGTTTAGAGCGAGGCGTTCCTTGGGTTCCTCAACAGCAGCAGCCGCAGCAGGGAGACGTGCATGCCGCACCGACAGGTGCGCGGTTATAGCCACCTCCACCTCCACCTCCTCGAGGTCGTCGACTCGTTTTTAGAGATCCAGTACTTCGGGATCAGTCTAGACGATTAGACCGCCTTGAGGATTAGGCGGCGTGATAGTCAAAGGTTTTGATAGCAGTTGCCACGCATTTAGGCGTTCAGATTCCAGCACTAACACCGCGTCGACAGTACCCAGATGATGCTGGTTCTGGTGACGATGCTGGTGGTGGTGGTGATGACGCTGGTGCTGGTGGTGATGATGCTGGTGGTGGTGGTGGTGTTGATGGTGTTAAGTTTGTATTTATATTATCTTTTATTGATGTATAACTTTTGTCATGTGTATTTTATGTGTTATATGGTTGTGTATTATTTAAATATTTGTTGTTTAATTATTTGTCATTTACATGATTTGTACATGCTTTTATATTTATTTTAATGGTTACTTAATAATTTATATAATAATTAAACAATTATAAATTTATTGGTTTACATATAACAACTATAAATTTATATAATAAAACAATAATTTATATAATTAAACAATTATAAATTTCTTGGTTTACATATAACAACTATAAATTTATCTAATAAAACAATAATTTATATAATTAAACAATTATAATTTTTTTTTATGCAAGAAAAACGTAAAATTAATTAAATTTGCAAAAATAGGCTTAATATATATAATTGCGGTAAAAACATTTAAAAAATATAATTAAAATTGAAAAAAAATATATAAAAAAGTTTAACCAGACATTTTTCCGACAAATTGGATCCTGGTGTATGGTTAGAAGGGTGGTGTATGGATAACAGAAGCCTTTTTTATACCACCAACTGAAACATGTCTCTTCTACTGCTGCATGTTTATTGGTCAACAAGGAAACTCTTTACCTGGGTTTTCCTTTAAATTCTGTCACTCTACTCTCTTCTTCATTAGTCATTACCATTACCTCTTTGCTTACATACAAATGAATCATTCGGAAGTCTTCATCGCCGTTCAATGTTTTCAATGCTCCACCATGCAGGCAGGCATCACATCAACTATTCTCATCACCATCACAATCACACAAAAACAATCAGTAACGCTTTCTCTTGATTTTGCAGGTCAAGCAGAGGAAGAAAACCACCAACAAATGGAACTGCGTGGTTTGCAACGAGAAGCAGTCTCTTCGGAAGGTATTTTCCCAAGGATTCATGGCTAAAGACGTCCGGAAATTTGTGCAGAGCTTCAACATGTCTCGACAATTCATTCACCAACCGCACGACTCACAAACCCTAGTTCAACAACAAACTCAAACTCAAACTCAAAATCAAAATCAAAAACGCACTGATTGGAGCGAATACATGGATCCGCACATGAACGATTTTGATGAAGGTTATAATTCTACATCTGGATAGCTCTACCATAAAAGTTCTATGTATTCCCTGTTAATGCATTCTGAATGGATATACATTAACTTTACAAACATGAAATTACACATTTGCCTTGTTTTTTAATTAATAATCACTTTTTTATCCTAGAACCGAATGCACAATTTCAATCAGTTTAGACATCGTTTATGGGAACAGATGCAGTCTAAATCAATTCACGTCTAAGTGACACTGATTGTTTTTGACAGAGGAGTTATGTGAGCCTAATGTAGTCACAGAGTTGCCTAAACCATTGTTTAAGAAGCCAAAATTGAGGAACACTTACTCTGCTGCTTGTGAAGATGGGAAAAGCCTTGGAAGGCCAGCTTTTGGAAGGAGAAATGTGAAGAAGAAAGTTAATGATCCAGGTTACTCGATTCTGCTAGTCCAACAATTTCTTGTTTAAACAATTTATTTGCCTTATTTTGCTTTTAAAAATATATTACCACTTTTGAGTGTTTGGGTGAAGAAAACTCCTTGCATGCTAATTTTAGTATGAAATAAGTTGTTTTGAATAAGCTGTCTGAGACTTTGATTATTCTTGGTAGTTTCAAACTTGCAAGTTCCCTAGGTTTGAACTCTGCAAGCACCCCCTAAAGTGGTTGCAATTAACTTTATCTTTGCAGGCGAGGAGCCAAGAACAACCGTGAAAGAAAATTTTAAAAGGGTTGCTGAGACTCAATATGACCATGATACTGTTGATGACTGTTCTGTTTACGGAAGATCTATTTCAATGATGACAAATATCATGAAGCCAAATCCAAAGTGGAATGCCTGTGCTGATGGTGGTCATGGTTTCATAGATACTGGATCAAGTTCTGTGATGTTAAAACTGAAGAGACCAGTTTCAAAATGGAACAACTACATTGATGATAATGCTGATGACTGGCAAATTGAAAGCAACTGTGAAGGGATCAATCATGCTGCATTTGAGACACAGGTGAGTGATGAGATTGTTGAAGATGATGTTCATCCTGATTTCATGTGAACTTTATCGTATTGCTGATCCTAACCTGTTTTCAATAGATTCAAGTTCATTTTGGGAATTGAAACCAAGTCAGAGTTTGTTTGGTCACAGACTAACCAAAATTGATCATATATAACCAAAAGAAGTCTGTGTGTGATTTGCCAGCCACTATCAGCTAATGCAAATTATATATAGAACTTTCTTTAATCATATATGTAAACCCTGAACATTCACTAGAAATATGTTAAGCATCAGTATGAATATTGAAATTAAAACACTTGTATCCAACTTCGTTTGTGGTTAATGCTCCATGCTCATTGTATTTATTTCAAGCCTATAACAATAGAATATTGGCTATTTGACCCTTTCGCACAGGATCAGGCTTTATATTCAGAAGTTCTTAAGATGTATGTATTCTATTGATTTTCGGCAGCCCTAAACCACGTTATAAATCAAAAATGGCAATAATATTTCATCCTTGATCCAAAATGCTGGTTCCAAATGCATTTAATAGATAAATAATTTTATTTTATTCCTGGAATCATTTACAAAGTTTCCAAGTATATCATCAAACAACTTTCTTACTCCAACATCATAAAGATCCAAAAATCATCACCTCCTAAAGGGACCCCTCATTTCCTAGATAGCCAAAATTAAATTCCTACTTTTTCTAGATCATGTAATATTTCACTTAAATTTTCAGTTGTGTTTTTGTGAGTTCATAATTATCCTTCTGTATCATGTATGGATCTTTTTAGATTCATGTATTTCCTGTGTATATGAATTCTTAATCAATTATATAAGACAAACTAGAGTTATCACACGAGTTTTTAATATATGATCGGGTTCAAGCTTCTTTTTTATCATTTATACACCTCTAATGCATTTTTATTTAAACAACTTTTCCTGGCGATAACAAAACGTGCTATCTTCAGTTTCTTGGCGAGTGATAGCCAAGATCGGATTACTCCAATCTCCGGTGTGGGTTAGTGTGCCCCCAGATGCGCGGGAACCGGATTGAATCCGTAAACCCTCGCCCCCCATTAGGTTCGAACCCGGGATAAAGCCCAGATTCGTTCCATCACCTGGATATCCATTAAATGTGCCCAGAGAGGATCGTACCCCTGACCTTCCATTTGGAAGGCAGGATCCTTACCACTTGAGCTACATTTGCTGGATTTTTGTTCAATATATATATATAGGAATTGAATCATGTGAAAGCTCAATCTTATAGAGAAAACCGTTAAACCTTATGTGAGCTATTGATTTGAAATCTTGAAAATAAATATGTGGTCTAAATTAAACATGAATAAAAAATTAGGTTTTGAATAAACAAATCATTTTTAATATGGGTTAATGTGGATGTCACACCCCGAGCCGGCGGGACGGATCGACTTTCCCGTCGGGCGGAAGGTTCTCGGGGCGCGATATCGTGAGTGATAATCGTGATGATCAGATTGTTTACATAGCATCAATGTTAAGAATAACTAAAGCACAATATAGCATTAAACTAGGATTACAAAGTTAAATTACAAATGTCAATGTTTAGTAATTTAACTAAGTAAACCTATCAAAAGAATCAAATGTTACTATCTTGTATATGTACAAGATATCCAAAAATGACTCGCATCAATAACAAAGTATGTGCTTTCCAAAAGTCTACTAGGTCAGCTATCTGGCATCCTAGTATGCAATCCTGAGCTTTAGCTTAATCCTGTGCATTACCTGAGAAAACGTGTAAGAAAACAAAGTCAACACAATGGTTGGTGAGTTCATATAGTTTTAGTATTTGAAAAATAGTTTTGCAACCTCTTCGGTAAAACCTTAACCTCATTAACATCACCTGTATCATCCAGCTCGGTATGCTTATATATAGGGCATACCCCTGAGTCGAGCCTACAACCCGCCCAGACGCCGTCCCACCACATACTAAGCCACATAGGACATTGCTGTTAATGATAATTAAGCATTTTACCAACCATTCAATTCCATCATAGTTTCAAGCATCATGTTTAGAAGTTTGAGTTATTTACGCGATAGCATTCCCAAATCCCTTCGGTAACAACCTTAATCTCATTAACATCACCTGTATCATCCAGCTCAGTATGCTTATATATAGGGCATACCCTTGAGTCGAGCCTACAACCCGCCCAGACGCCGTCCCACCACATACTAAGCAACATAGGACATTGCTGTTAATGATAATTAAGCGTCTTACATACCATTCATTTCATTCATAGCTTTAGCATCCCGTTAAGTTTACGACATGAGTGGAAAATGAGGAATCACTGTATGGCAAGCACTAAGAGGCCATCAGTCTACTCCTCAAAATCCTGACTATAGAGAACACCCTTTTTGGCAAGCACTAAGAGGCTAAACGGTCTGATCTACAATAGTCCTAGCTACAAAGAACACCCCCTGGCAAGCACTGAGAGGCAGTTGGTCCATTCCAAAATAGCCAATAGCTTTAGCATTATGTTTAAGTTTACAACATGAGTGGACATGAAGGAATCACTGTATGGCAAGCACTGAGAGACCAACAGTCTACTCCTCCAAGTCCTGACTATGAATGCCACCCTATGGCAAGCACTGAGAGGCCGACAGTCTGTTCCTTCAAGTCCCAACTATGAAGAACACCCCATGGCAAGCACTGAGAGGCCAATTTGGTATGTTCTATCATAGTCGATAGTTTTAGCATACAAGTTTATAGCATTCAGATAACATAGCATTCATGTATCTTGTACACAAGTACTAGCTTCACAACCGGTAGGGCAAGCACTGAGAGGCCCATCCATTACTTTAGCATGGTAAGCATAATAAGCATATATAGTTTCAAGCATTCTGAGCATTTCAAGCATTCAATATCAATGTATGTAATCTTTGCATATAGTCTTAGCATTAGCATGTAGAATTAGCATTTATTGTTAGCTTATAGCATTATCATTTAGTATTTGTATGTAGCCTGTAGCATTAGCATTAGCATCGAGTTGTAGCATGTAGTTCGTAGCATTAGCATTAGCATTCAGTTTAGCATGTAGCTTGTAGCATTAGCATTAGCATAAGTATTTAGCAACTAGCATTAGCATTTAGTATTAGCATGTAACATTTAGCATATAGCATTAGCATTAGCATTAACATAAGTATTTAGCAACTAGCATTAGCATTTAGTATTAGCATGTAACAAATAGCATATAGCATTAGCATTAGCATTAACATAAGTATTTAGCAACTAGCATTAGCATTTAGTATTAGCATGTAACATTTAGCATATAGCATTAGCATAAGTATTTAGGTCAAGTATAATAAACTTTAGCACTTTCAACAAACCTTAGCTTTTAGCATTTAGAGTATGTGTAATAAGTATTAGTACTAGTATCATGACTAAGTATAAAAGCATTTAAGAATCATTTAAAACATTTGTTTAAAATGTATAACATGCTTCTCAGTCCCGAGGTAAAACAAATATGTTTGAAAAGGGACAAATGAACTCACCTTGTGTTCGAAGTGGTTGACTAAGTATAAACAAGAATGTGCGCACTCGTTGTTGTAATTGCGGTTGTTTTCACAATCCAGTATTGATTCCACGTTGTTTATAATCTATGTGTATAAGTTGTAGTGCTTTGTGTATGTGTATGTGTTAGCCCTAGAGTTGGCTAACACTTGTGAGTCTCGGTCATTATTCGGCCCTGTTAACTTGTTAGTGATTTTAGAACCCTTAACCCAATTAGATTAAACACTTCGTTATTGATTTAAAATTTAATTTGATTTAATTTCATCACAAAGAGATTCTAAGTACAAAGACTAAGATTTCTTTTGTTTATATGTTATAAGTCCTTAGCATCTTGTAAGTACTTATTAATAAATAACCATAAAGTTATCCTTGAGAAGTGTAACTAACGTCTTAGATGCCATGATTTGCATTAAGTCCAAGAATCAACCAAATACTTTTGTTTCAACATTAGTTAAGTAAGTAGACTACATTATAGATCAAATTATTAACTGAAGTTGGGCCGAATGATTTGAGCCTGAAACTATCCCGCGGATTGGATCAACAATTTGGGCCGAATTGTTGGGTTTGGGACCAACTAAAGCCTTAGGCCAAGGGGTATGTGCATGGGCCAATTCAGCTATTTGGGCTTAGGCCAACCGAAGGATTTGGGCCGTGTAGATGAGTGGGCCGGATATCCAGGGTTTGGGCCGGCTAGTTTGGGCCGAAGAAGATGGCTTGGGTCAAATGATGTTGTGGACTGGGCCGAAGTGACCAACTGGTCCATCCGGTGGCTTAAACCCCTCGGTGGGTTACTCAGCTCCATTTCCAGCGAACCTTTGGGTTCGCTTGGGGTATAGGTTCGGCCAGGCAAGATCTCAACCGAGAGCATGTTTGTGGCAATGATTGGCGAACCAAGGTAAGGTTTGCATGGGAAAGGTTCGTCTCCTACTTGCATGGTTCGGCAGGAACGTTCGGCTATCGTGGTTCGTGCATGGGAGGTTCGTAAGCTTAGATGTTCGGCCAAAGTGTGTAGGTTCGCTTGGATGAAGGGTTCGGTTGAGGCTCAGGGTTCGGCTGTATGGGTTCGCCAGCTTCCAAGGTTCGTGTTCCAGCTGGGTTCGCAGGGGAGAGGTTCGTTCAGGGGGGTGAAGGTTCGGCCATGAGCTCAGAGATGATGACGAAGGTTCGGCCCTTGCAAGCCCGCACAGGTTCGGCTAGCTGTCTCCGAATCCTTGTGCATCATCCTCATTCCCGAGCTTAGATCATTCCATGGCCTCCTCATCCATCCTATGTTTTGTTCTAACCTGCGCGAGGTTCGAGTGCAGACCTTGAGTCGAATTGGTCGTGTTTTAAAGCTAGTTTGAAAGTGAGGTCGGCAATGGGTTTAGAAAACCCTGATTTTCAGAATTTCTGATGGCTTGTTACCTCGTTTTTGCTGGACAAATCCTCAGATCCTTTGTACTTCCTTGTAGAGGAGGTCGAGGGCTTCGAGTGGACACCAAGAACGCGTGATTTCACCAACAAATGATCAAGATCTTGTAGTTGGAAGTTGATAATTTTTTAGAGAGAGAGGGTGACGGGTTTGGAAGCTAGAGAGAGAGTGAAATGAATTAAATGAGAAGAATGCCCTCATTTAGGGCTTATATACCCCGAGGGTATTCGGGTTCGTTTCGGTTACTCGGTTCTCGTTTTCGTCGTGTTTCCGGCACGCTACGCCCGTGTTTTTGTAACTTAAATAAAATGACTTTATTTTAAATGGTTGGAAGGTGGTTATTTATAGTAAATATTTTAATATCATTTTTTTGAATTATTTATCGTAATTTATTATTTCACGCGTTTCGTTATCTCTTTCGCGTATTTTACGTATTTTAAATTTAAAATAGTTATCTTTTAATTTATTTATGATGAGTTTCAAAATTGTAAAACAGAAAATATTATATTTTCTTAAATTATTATCGTTCGTATCGTTTTCGTTTTTCGTTTCGTCAGAAAACGTCACTTACACGCGTTTTCGTACAGAGCGCTAACTGTACAAACACGATCGTACGTTTCACTTTTTGATTTTGTTTTCTTCATTTCAGTCATCATTTCAGATCGTTAAACTTTCAGATTTACTCGTACAGATCGTCACCTATACGAATAATTCGTCAGTTTAGCATTCTGTAACAACAACTGTTATGGTTTGTATCTGTTTATCCTCGCATACGTTTATACATAATAGCATCAAATCAAGCATCTGTGTGTCAGTTCTGTGTTGTCTGATTGTTAAACCATGAGGTTTAATTCAGATTTCAGAACAATAGCATTATAGTTTAATGTTTAGCATCTAGTGTCAATAGCATATACTAGTTTCACGTAGTGTGTACCTGAGTTACTGTGCAATTTACTGTGCAAATTACTGTTACGGTAACGATTCCGGCACAGATGTTTGCAGTGGACCACATATTTATTTTCAAGATTCCAAATCAATGGCTCACATAGAGTTTAAGGGTTTTCTATCTAAGATTGGGTTTTCATGATATTCAATTCATACACACACACACACAAGAAAGTGTTCAAATAAAAACCCTTAGATTAATCAATAACTCATTAACTAAAATCTATTAGTTGATCTAAAAGTTAAGTATATAACATTGTGATATGTGTCCTTATTCATATTTTAATACAAAAGGTTATTCGAATGGCCCGAGCCTAAACGAGCCAGAGCCCAAGTCCAATAGGATGGTGGGCCTTTAGGTACCTGATTTTATAATGGTCATGATCGAGTAAGGGTGCACAAACCGTTTATTTAGCCAAACAGGTTCGGGTTAGGAACCGTTCCGGTTTGGGAGTTGTGCAGTTGAAACCGATTTGAGGTGAAACTGGTTCGGGTTGGAAACCGATTTGGGAGATGAAAATGTCAAACCTATAGGAACTGGTTCTTGGCGGGAACCAAACCGGTTTAAAAAAAATTTCTTTTTTGACAAAATTAACAATAAACTTTGATAAAAACTTAATAAAAACTTTCATTAATATGCGGCCTATATTTAACAATTTAAAAAAACTAAAATCGTAAAACATAATAATTAAATGCATTTTGGAAATTTAATTCTTCACGTTTAAATTGCTTCTAAGCTAGTTTGATTCAATTCATAATTAAATGCATTGTGGATCTTGTGAACTATTATAACTTGATGTCGCATTCCTCATTTTTTGGTGTATGGTTGATGTTGATCCATATTTTTGAACATAAGCATAAAACATATTTGACAATTGTTTGTTGAAAATTGTTTTTAATGTTTGCATGTAAAAAGGATATTTATCGTGTAAATCTAAATCGTAGAATATTTTTTTTAGTAAAGTTTTGACCCCCGAAACATTTACGCAAGGGTTCAACGTTGCGGCAAAAGTAATAACCGATGGCATTTCTTTGAAATTTTAAAAGTTTTGATTTCATTGATGGAATCATATCAATTAAAGGTTTTGGTCTGAAAGGCAATTCACACAATTTTGAACTCATTAAATAAATTTTGTTAAGTACTAAATGACTTGTTGGATAATAAACACTGGATGAAAATGTTGTCACGGTTTTAAAAGCATGAAGCATTTTCGCTATTTGTTTAATAGTATCACAACTTAAACAAAGTTTTCTTAAATATGTTACATGTAGAATCCCACCTAGTTTTTATGTCCTAATTTGGACCTAGGTCTCTAGTATTCGATTTTTTACAAAGACGATGATAACTAGTATGTCTTTTTGTTGACATAAAAAATGTCGTGAAACATTTGTTTAAAACCATGCTTTGTTTCTTCAATAGTTTTTCTCCCGTTTTGAAACGTCAAATTAATGATGCATGTAACACGTCGACTATGGAAAAAACACCTTCGCAAATAGGTTTATATTTTAAAATTAGTTGTTGGACTGCATGCATATTATTCTACGCGTTATCAAATGAGATTGAAAATATTTTGGTTTCCAATTTAAAAATTTTTATAACTTTGTCTAAAACATAAAATAAATTCTCACCCATGTGAGGATAATCAAATAGCTCAAAAGCAAACGTATGTTTCATTAATTGCCACATATCGGGTTGTACCCAATACAAATGTACGAGCCGGGTGAACCGTGTGGAGCCGACAAAACATCACAAGCTAAACTAACGCCGCTTTGTAAGTTTTCAAAACCCAAAATAAGTTCATATTTAGCCTTTTTCCACATTTTTAAACAATCTCTTTTAATGGTAGAACGAATTAGGTGTGTATAACGAGGTTAAAGAGTTTGTTGAATAAGTCGAGTTAGACCGAGGATTGTCGACGTGGTTAAATAACAAACTTCGTTGAATCACCAATTGCGCCATTTGATCCCGAAACGCATCCACGATATAAGCAAAAATACTTCCGTTCGTCATCGTAGGTTGACCTCGTGCGACTTCGGTTTTCAAAGCTTTGAAATATTTGTACTCATGGTGATTTTTCAAAGTACTATTGGCATCGTGTTTGAAAAAACTACCACATAGCTTGCACCAAGCTTTGTTCGGACCGGTTGACATTTTACATAAGTCTTAATTTTTCCATAATTCTGAATTTCTTTTTGTAGGAATAACTTCAACAACTTGAAGGTTAGTTGAAGTACCACTGCCAACTGAAGATTAAGCCCTTGATGAAACCATCGGTGAGCGGTTTTGCGTTTTGAGAGTTTAGAGGGCGTTTTTTTTTGTTTTTCTTTTGCATTTTGAGAGTTCACAGAGCGTTTGAGAGACTTGTGATTGAACCTAAACAACTATTACGTATTTATTTTAAACATTTGAGGCCAAAAGGCAAATAAAACAAAAAAAGGTCAAAAACTAGCCCAAACGACTAGTTTTAAAAAAAAACTGCCAAACAAATTATAGCCGTTGAAACTGGTTTAGGAATCGGTTCAGTTCAGATCAGTTTACGAACTTGTGTTAATGTAAAACCCCAAATCTATGTCAAACCGTCGGTTCGGACCGATTTGAGAACCGATTTTGACGAAATCGGTTTCATTTTGAGCTGCTACCGGTTTATAAGCCCGTTTGAGAACCCGGACCGATTTTTGTGTGCAAGTCTCGAGTGTACAATTCTAATAAGTGTAAATATATATATTTTAATTTTGAATTAAATTAATGAAAATATGATTTCTCACACAATTTGGGGGGGGGGGATCTTTTATAAGAAGAGTCTTAGGTTTAGTTTATGAACCACGTGGACGGCCGTCATCCTCACAAAAGGATCCAAATTGTTGGTATAAAAAGGCAAGGCAAGCAAAGGAGGAATTGAATTGAATTGAATTAAATTGAATTGAATTGAATAATGGTGGTGAGGGTTCTGTTTAGTGTATTGGGCGGTGCTTGTTTACACAATAGCCACCGATGGCCTCCCTTTTCGTATGGACCTACTCACCAGGTATCTCTCATGCAACGACCCCTAATTAATCGTTTGTATATTATTATGTTAATTCGGACCCCTAATTAATTGTTTGTATAATATTATGATGATTATTTTTTTATTTAGACTCCTAATTAATTGTTTGTATATTATTACGATTATGTTAATTCAGCTTCAAATTAATTGTTTGTATATTATTATGATTATGTTAATTCAGACCCCCAATTAATTGTTTGTATATTATTACAGTTGGATGGCATCATTACTCATAGACTTCTGCATAAACATTGCTGTTATAGGTGTATCCTTATTATTATTATTATTATTATTTTGAATTAGCTAGCTTCACTCATATATACTTGTTAGGCTGGTGATGTTTAGACGTGGGTTGTATATAAGGAATCAAGCTGGATAATGTCAGCTGTTTGGGTGGTTTTATTAATTTTCTTAGGAAGGTACTTTTATCATCTTCTAAACTAAAGGAAAAGGAATATTATATATAATTTTACTTACATGTAACAAGAGTCTAAATATATCTTTTCATATCAACTGATTCCCTTGTGTTATGGTACAGTGTCACTACTTGTGGGTACATCCAGTGGCGAATCCAGGAATGTTTTTCAGTGGGTTCACCATTTTCCAACGTTTTAATTAAATAGAACCGGATATAAAAAATTTTCGGGTCGGGTTGACGGTATGTGTCTTGTAATGTTCTACACATAATAGCAGTGTGATATATTAAGTCAATGATTAAAATTAAAAAACGTCATCATTAAAGAGTTTGAATGTACAGAGCGCATTTTCGTTTCGGATTTCTGAGTTCTAGACCAAACGAAAAGCGCTCTCTCTAGCCTACGACAGCGAACAACGGTAAACCCTATTCTGCCACTGCCACCGACCGGTAATCCGACCACTGCACCCATCGCACCACCGCCGGCCGGTCACCCTCCACTACCAGGTACACGATACCCTCCTCCCCTCTTCTCTCTCTATCTATCGCTCTCTCTCTATCTCTATCTCTCTCTCTCCCTCCCCTCTCTATTTCTCTCGGTCGAATCAGCCACCACCACCACCATGACCTCCTTGACCGGCCGGTCTAAGTTACCTACCTACCTACCTAACCACCAAAACTTACCCTGCCTGAAAAATCGACCGAAAACCTAGCGGCTACAAACCCACCGGCATACACAGCCGGAAACCGACCTGCAAACATCACAGTCACCAAAAAGCGAGCTGCACTAACCCTAAACGACCTCCGACCGATCAATCACGTACTCTGACTAACCATAGCCGACTGCCAGCCGATCGAGACTGCAGCAGACGGGGTCTTTCCGGTCACCCTACCCCACCAAGGCTGCTTGTGTTTGTTTTCTTCAGGTACATTGGGACGAACTGGAAAACCCTAACTTGGGTGTCGCTCTATAAACTAGGAAAATCTGTAACTCGGGTGTTACGTGGTGAGATTGCTCTAGTATCTTAAACTGATTCATATTTGCATTTATCTATTATTTTGTGGGATTGGCTTAGAAATGCTTGCTTCCTGTTGTCGATTTATGTCTGTATTGAGTCTGATGCCCTGTTGATCATTGTTTGAGTGTCTTCTGCATATTTGTTTTATCTATTGATGGGTACTAGTCCATTACTATGCTTTGTTGATTCATTGTATGTGCGCATGTATGGTGTATTCCCTGTATTGGTTGGTGTTACTCTGTTATCGATTGTTGTGTATTTGATTTAGTATTACAACTTGTCTTCGAGTGGTTTGCTTTAGTAATACTTACCTCCAGGTCATGTCTAGTGAAGGGAGGTGCCGGTCATGTCCAGTGAGGGGAGGTGCCAGTAGGATGGGAGATAAGGGGGCTATTTTGCGTATAGGGTCCTGGAACATAGGGACACTTACTGGAAATCTACTGGAGTTAGTGGACGCACTCAGAAGACATTGAACACAAGTAGCATGCCTTCCAGAGACAAGGTGGAAGGGGAAAAGATGAGAAGAATATAATGTCTACAAGCTATGGCACTCAGGATTGGAAGGAGCAAAGAATGGAGTGGGCTTTCTGGTTGCAAAAGAACTTCAAGACAATGTGGTGGAAGTAAGAAGGTGCAATGATAGGATAATGTTACTGAGGATGGTGTTAGGGAGGAACCAACATCAATTATGACTGCCTATGCACCACACACTGGTTTAGGAGAGAACGAGAAATGAGAGTTTTGGGACGGTATTGATGAACTCATAAGGACCACACCAGAAGATGAGAGACTATGTATAGGAGGATATTTCAATAGGCACATCGGAAAAGATAATGAGGGTTATCTGTCGATACATGGAGGCCAAGGTTTCGGGACCAGAAACGAGAGTGGCATCAACCTCCTGGATTTTGCGATGGCGCATGACCTAGGAATAGTGAACTCTTTCTTTACGAAGAGAGATTCACATTTGATCACGTTGAGTACTTGAGGACATGACACATAGATTGATTATCTGTTGATGAGACTGGAAGATCGTAGCAGATGGTTAGACTGCAAGGTTGTGCCGGGGGAGACAGTGGTGTGGCAACATAGACTTTTGGTGACAGATATTGCAATGCGCAAAAAGTTAGTGGAGGAGAAGACACATAAACCAAGGATTCGATAGGGCTGCCTAAAAGGAGAGAAGTTAGCGGAGTTCAGAGACAAGGTCCTTGCAGGGAAGGATAGCGGAACATACAGGGACACAAATAGCATGTGGGAAGTAATGTCAGACAACGTCACAAGAGTAGCACATGAGACATTAGGGATGACAACAGAGAAGATAAGTGGGCGGAAAGAGTCGTGGTTGTCACACCCCGAGCCGGCGGGCTGGATCGACTTTCCCGCCTGGTGGAAGGTTCCCGGGGCGCGATATCGTTGTGATAATCGAAATGATCAGATTGTTTACATAGCACATGATAAATAAATAAGAAATGTTAACACGACAATGAAATATAATTACAAAGTTAAATTACATTGTTTCCTCATAATTTAACTAAGTAAATCTAATCAAAAGAATCATTGAGTTTATATCTTGTAACTGTACAAGATATACAAAAGGTGATTCACTGTTTTGTCATCCAAAAGTATGCAACACAAAATGAAGCTAGGTCTTCTAAAAGTCCACTAGCTTAGTTCTTGAATATGGAAACTACACCTGTTCGTCACCTGAGAAAACATGCATTTAAACAAAGTCAACACTAGGTTGGTGAGTTCATAAGTATGTTAATGGAAAACCTTGTTTTGTTCACATGCACAATCACAATGGCATTCATGTTACTTGTATGTTGTTTAATTCATCCGTTCGCCCAATGGCTTCTCCATAGTTATATTTACAAGTAGCATCTCATCCTATTAGTTATGCTTATATATAGGGCATATGTAGGGGAACCAAGCCCCAGCCAACATCCCACCACATAACTAATAGAACTCCACACTACTTGCAATACAACTATGGATATGCATTCCATTTCGCCTGTTCATCCCGGTTGTTAATCACCTGTTGAATCATATGTAGAATAATATAATAGAAGGGGTTTAGTTATCAAACCGAAGTATTGATAAACCCTTTGTGTATTAAGGAGATTAGATTAATTTAATCTGATCCTTGTTATTATTCTATTTCTTGTGAGGTTAACTGTTAATCACTTTTAAATAATAAGAGTGTTAGTTAACCATTAGATATATGTTTTCATCTTGGAATGCATAGAGCATAAAAGGAATCCATTGCAAACCTCACGTAATCAGATTGCAATGCATCCGATTTACCTCTACCAGCTTGTATTACCGTAGGCCTCATCGAAACGGTTACTAGTAATATGACATGAGAGAAAATAAATTCCTCAGTCTAATAGTCAACGGGTAACGATGGATTAATTACAATTTCACTGCATATTAATATCACCATGTGTCGCTTCCCAGACCCTGACTTGGAGTCGCCCTGTCACCGGTCATACGTTACCGGCCAATAAATTCAATACGATCAACATAATAGCCCTACAAGCTAGAGGTTTGTCAAACCTATGGTACCACTATGCTATCGTCGGTTTAGTCACTTCAAATTAACTGGTCAGCGAATTATAAGGGGCTTAGAATGATCAAACTTGAGTACATGGCACATGATTGAAATGATATAATACAGACAGTTCAATAGTAATCAATTGTATTGCGTGTTCATCAGTGTTGTTTGTTCTCAATGTTGTATGTTCTCGTTGTTGTTAACAAAGTTAAATAAGATCTTATCTTGTTAGATTATGTTGATTGTTGTGTGAATGATGTTGTTATCATGAAGTTACATTATCATGATTATCCTTCCTTGTTGTTCCATATAGTCACCTTGTTGTCACTAAAATGTGGTAAGAACTAGTCTTACTACACTTAGTCGACTCAGGTGGTGGATGGTATTTGTTTCGTGTTACCTTGTAGTATGTAACGAGTTATAAGCTGAGTGTTATAAGAGCTTGTCTTATTACACTTAACTAACTCTGGTGTTGAATGATATTATGAAGATATATTATCTTCATATCATTCATGTTTGTGTTGTTGTTGTCATCATGTTCCCTGTGATATTCTGTTCTTGAAAGAATAATTAAGCGTTATAAGATATAATCTCATAACTATATTATTCTATTGTGTTGATGATTTATGAAGTTATATTATCATAATCATCTTAGTTGTTCCTGTCATATCATGATCATACAAGCATGCATACAATGATAAACAATAATAATTTAGCAATATTATTTAAATCAAAGTATAAGCAATATGTAAAGCATAAAAATTTTAAGTAAATAAAAGTTAAGCATGTTTCTCAGCCCTGAGAGTTTAAAATCAGTTAAGATTAGAGAAAAGGGGCGTATGAACTCACCTTGCTGTTGAAGTGGTTGATTTAGCTTAAACGAGAAATGCACGCGCTCTCTGTTGGATTTGTTGTTGTTTTCACGATCCTGTATTGATTTCATATTGTATGCAATTTATAAGTGTAAGTTGTAGAAATTCGTGCGTGTGTACGTGTTGACCCTAACATTTGTTAGCGCTCGAAAGTTTCGGTTGTTCTTATTCGGCCCCGTTTACTTGTTCTGGTTTTATAGGTTCATTGATTCATTTGACTTAACACTTGAAATCATTTGTTAACTTATTAGGACTACATCGTTTTAGAAGTTGTGAACTTAAGTCCACAATCTTGCCACCTTTGTAGTACTTAGTTTTGTAATCCATGCATATTATTTTAGATCACTAGTTTGGTGTGTTGGGTTATCTCATTACCCATGGGGCCGATTAGATAATATGATTGGGCCGAGTCCCTAAGTCTTTGGCCGCATTAATGGGCCTTGGGCCAAATTGATTATATGGATTAAGTATGTGGGCTGAGTAACATGTGATTTGTGGGCCTAACAAATAAACCCTTTGGGCCGGTTAATCTTTTCTGGGCCGAAGCAAAGGAAATGGGCCGGCTGGTTGGGCTTGAACCAATTGGGCCAAGTGTAACCTAATTGGGCCGGTCATGGATGTGTAACCCAAATGAAGAAATTTTGGCAAGTTAAGCCATGTAAACCAAGTGAGATGCTACGACTTTATGACTAGGTGGACCAACCGATCTGGTAATGCGCATGGCTCCAAAGTTCGCTGGTGAGAAGCAAGGTTCGGCTTATAGTTTGCTGAACATAGGTTCGACTAGGGGTTATCCCTGCCCATAGATTCGGTAATCTAGGTTCGTGGTATCCAATGGGTTCGGCAATTAAGTAGGTACAGCCAGAGTTTTGGTAGTCACCATCAGCTCACAGGTTCGGCTGAGTAGAGCTGACCCATCCTAGGTTCGTGAGGATAGTTCGTGGCCACAAGAAGGTTCGGCTGATGGGTGGAGGTTCGCATCCATGGGGTTCGGCCGTTGGTGGTTACAAGCAACACGTAGCCGCCAAAAGAGTTACGCAGACAAACGGCGCAAGCCTTTGGAATTCGATGTGGGTGACCGAGTCATGTTGAAAGTGTCCCCATGGAAAGGCGTGGTTCGTTTTGGGGCTAAAGGCAAGCTAGCACCTAGGTATGTTGGACCGTTTGAGATTACTCAACGCATAGGTCCTGTGGCATACAGACTCAGACTCCCTGATGAGCTCAGTGGAGTACACGATGTGTTTCATGTGTCAAATATCAAGAGGTGCTTAGCAGATGAGTCATTGATCATACCATTGGAAGAAATACAAGTTGATGAGCAACTACACTTCATTGAAGAACCTGTAGAGATTATGGAACGTGAAGTTAAGAAACTGAAACGTAGCCGTATCCCTATTGTAAAGGTTCGATGGAATTCCAAGCGTGGACCAGAATTTACTTGGGAACGCGAGGACAACATGAAAGCAAAGTATCCTCACTTGTTCGAGAAGTAAAGGCCGACCATGATGCTTAAATTTCGGGACGAAATTTCTTTAACAAGGGGAGACTGTGACAACTAGTACCTGACCGGCCGGCAAGTCCGTACGGTAGGTGTACTTGTAAACAGTAACTATGTGTACATATGTGATTGTAAACAGTGTTTGTGTTAACAGATTCTTAAATACAAGAAATCGTTGTACGTATTTTTGTGTAAACTTAGATACCGTAAGTACAACGTACATTTGAAACTTTAGTTGTGTGTATTTAAGTGAAAACTTAAGTACAATTAACACAACAGCTCATGAGAAACAACAGTGTTCAAACAATTAACAGAAACAAATCGGTTGCGATCTGATATCCATAGATGACAGGAATCAGATGGCCGACAATTCAATGTGAAAACTATGTGAAAGCAGGATGTTAGTTGAGTCCGACAGTGAGGAAACATAATTTAAACATAAATTGCAGTGTCATTTCAGAATAACGAACTGACGGTGTGTTTGCGTGGGTGACGATTCACACAAACATATCTGTGAGTTTAACGTTCTGAAATGATGACTGACAAGTAGAAAACAAAAGTCGGAAAGCAAAACCATTATCGTGTTCGTTCGAATGACGATTCGAACGAATACGCGCGATGGTGACGCGATTCGACGAAACGAAAACGAAACACGACACGAAACGATAATAATTTTAATAAAATAATTAACATTTTTACAATTTTGAAACTCATCAAATTAATTAAATTAGTCTATTTTATTTAATTAAATTAAATTACGCGTAATTTTCCGGTTACGCGACGAAATCGCGAATCGAGCAACCGAAACGGACCCGAACACCACACGGGGTATAAAAACACTAAAGAACTCATTTAATTCATTTCACATCCTCACATTCTCTCTCTAGCTCAATTTCCGGCTAGCACACTTCACCACCATAAACCACCTTCAATCACTCATAACTCTCTCATTTCTCAACCGATTCGAGTGATTCTTGCGCCCACGCGTAGCCCTCGACGTCCTCTTCAAGAAAGTACAACGGATCTAAAGAGTTATCCACACAATCTTGAGGTATGATGATGTGAAGATCCACGAAAATAGGGTTTTCATGTGTATTCCTTTGATCCACCACGGTTAGCCGGTTCTAGATCGTGTTACACGCACCATGTCATGTTGAATACTCCCTGGTGACACCATCTTAGGATAACACAACCACTAGAAATGGTTTGCAACTGGTTCGAGTCAAGCATGATGATGCAATATGGTTGGTTCGTGAACAGAAGGGGCGGCCGAACCTTCGTAGGTTGATGATGGGCTGGCCGAACCTTCTTGATGCTACAAACCCAGCCGAACCTTCTCAGTCCCAAGTCCATGGCGAACCTACAACTAGCCACCTCCACCGAACCTTTTTCCCACGCCAGCCGAACCCTTCCAAGTTCACGAGCCATCTGACTTCAGCATGCGGCGAACCTTCTCATCATGCCTCCTGACCGAACCTTGCAACTTCAACAGACGAACCTTGGACCAGCTCAAGAGGGGCCGAACCCAGAGACACTGAGCAGCCGAACCTATTAGGTCCAGCGAACCATGGTCAGGTCATCCAACAGCCGAACCTTACCCTCTTCCTTGTGCGAAACATCAAGATTTATGATGCTATGGCCCATTTTCGTGTAGCCCTGCACCTTATTCGTTGAACCAGTGTTGTTTGGCCCAACCGATCAGATTCAGGCCCAACCTAGACGTGGGTCAATAGTTCTCAGTTTCGGCCCACATGTCAAGCCAAGTTTTAGTTCATATTGGGCCATAACCTTTCGGGCCACACTACATCTAATCGGCCCAGTTGCATAATCCATTGTTACGGCCCACTTAAATTGAATAGGCCCAACAACTCTTAAATTCGGCCATCTTGAGCAGCCCACGTACACGTTATTCCAATCAGCCCAAAACTTTACATATTTCGGCCCACATAATTTATGGGCTCAAGTAAATACATCGGCCCACATGGATCATTACTAGGCCCATGTGAAATTTACAAGGCCACATGCAAAACCGGTTAACCTAAGGCCCATTTATTCGGCCCATGAAACGTATTAGACCCAACATCTTTTACAAAAATTGACTATGGGTTAGAAATTTATTTAACTAAACCATAAGAGTTGTATTGTGATATCATTCATAACAATTAGGTTATAAAATCTTTACAAGAATAGTTATGGATATTTAATAACCAAAAAAACCCAAGTTGGAATTTCACAATAATGGAAAGCTTAAACTATGATCGAGGTGTTATACTAGAAAACAAGAATGAGAGTCAAGTGTACATGATACAACAAAGTCAAACAAGAGATGAAAGATAATTGAACGTAAGAAATATGGTTTTTAATACATTTCCCACACTTAACAGTTAAAGGGGCCGAATAAAGACCGCGACTCACTAGTGTTAGTCAAATTGAGGCTAACGCGCATACGCACACAATAAACAATTACACTCAACACTTACAAGTTACAATCACATGAAATCAATACAGGAGCGTGAAACCTCGTAATTTCCAGGTCAGCAATTATTTTACTTTAATAATAATGTGTACTATTATTTCATACGTGGCACTAGAATAATTGTACTTAGTGTGACACGTGGCATAACAGACCAAACACACCGATGGTTCGAGGAACTATCGCACAACTCTCGTACGTATATTGAATGACGAACGTTGGTGAACGGATCAGATCACAGTAGACTTTCACTGCACTTAGGTCCTAGGAGGCCTAAAGTAGTTGGGACTATGCTTACATGTAGAGAAACGATAATCGTAATCAAGAAATACGCGAAAAATGGGTCCAGAACATCAAAACAAGCTTATTGGGCCTGAAAAATGGGCCAGGCGGTACGCCTGACCCGACACCCTAACCCCTGGCGATGCGCGCGGATGAGGGAAGGGCGCCTCTCAAACGGTTGACCCGTGCGTAACGCCTGGATGCCCGGACTCCTCGACAGGCGTTACGCCTCGCAACCTAAATCGCAGATTTTATTTTTAAACTCACAAAACCCATCATTACCTCTACACACTCATTTTAATCTATCCCACACTCAACCTCTCGGCCATACCTCTGCCCAAACAGCTGATACTCTTTGATTTGACCCTTGGGAAGCCATGGAAGACCTCCATTGAAGCCTGGAAGCTTGAGAACCACCAAGAACTTGAAGAAGAAGAAGGTTGTAGCTTGAACACCACGACTAGTCTCTTGTTTCTATCCAATCCATCGAATCCAGGAGATTTAGAGGCTGATTTCTGCATCATCTCAAGGATTTGGAAGCATTAGAAGGTAGTTCTATACCCAAAACACACTTTCTTCACCTTTACACTCACATGCATGACTTTAAACACACATGCAACCACCATGGATGCACATGCACGAATTTTAGTTCCGGGTTTGATGATGTTTACATGATATTTAATGATCTATGTTGTTTAAATTAAGTTTTGTGATGATCCATGATGATGTGTATGGCTATGATGCATGATTTGCTCATAAAGTGTTGAGGTCTTGACATACATGTATGATCTAAGGATATCTACATGATTTTTGATAGTGAAATGCTATGGTAAATGATGTTTGAGATGTTATACATAGTTTAGAGTGTTGATTATGTCAAGAAATGGTCACTTGGTGATTATTGTCAAAAATAGTAACTTTAATGTTATGAAATTGTGATTATGTTGAAATGGCTTCATGTATGTGATTAGATCCAAGATTTTCTTTAGAAACTAATGCAATCGTTATTTGGTGTATTAGAATGAGTAAAATTTCTAGAAGTATGTTATTCATGATTTTTACTATAATTGGAAACTTTTTGTTTTGAAATTGTTAAGAATAATGAATTTGGCATAGGTTGTATGTTTAACATCGTTAGTTGAAGTTGCTATGATAATAATAAGTGATTTTATGACTTGAAGGATATGAAAAATGTGTTTTATCAAAAGTTACTATAAATAGTAACTTTACTTTACAAATTTGTGAATAAGAACACGTTAGATATAACGGTTATGATTAAATGACTATTTAAGACTAAGATGATGATATTAGGATGAGATTGGTATTTAGATTTAGTCACAATTGTATATTTATGCAACTTTCTAATTAGGATAACTTTTACGTGCAAACCATGCTAAATTAACTATGTGTGACTATGTGCTATGTGATAACATGCTCATTTAGGATAATTATGCATGTTAGAATAATCGGAATACGATTTATTGCTTGATTTGCCAAATATTGGTATCCGCACACTTCACATGACACTAAACCGCACTTTACACGAACACTTGATCCAAAACCGTCACCAACGGGTTGTTAGGTCAAACACGGTCAACGTGACCCACTTAACAACTTGGTGTTGTTAAATACGAACACGGTCCTGTGAGGCCCACATGTATGTAAACACGAACTTACAACACCTATGTGATATAGGTAAACATTAGCCGGCGAGCTACACGATTCCTGTACGGTATCTCTACTCAAACTCAGGTGAGTTTTACAGCCCCACTTTTACTCTCATACTGTTTTACTAAACTTTGGGGTGAGAATACTATGCAACTGTTTTAGATATAGTACTGGTATGTTGTGAAAACCATTTTCGAGTGTAACTATTATCGCTTGAAGTCCTCACTTATCCTTACCGTTAATTGTATCACAAACGAGTCGTAATTACGTAGTACTACTGGGTTTGACTAACCCCACTCGGCACCAATGTTGACTGGAGGTCATAACGAGTGTAATTTCGATGGGAATGCGGGTTCAGCGATGACCTGCGGAGACAAACGGGAACAGTCTAGTTTCGGTAAGATGAACTGACACACTCCACGGATCGTAGTATCCAACAACAAAACTTAACATACCCAGTATATGTCTGTTTACTTTTCAGTCTGTCTAAACCTGTGAACTCACCAACTTTTTAGTTGACACTTTTCGCATGTATTCTCAGGTAACTAATGGAGCACACGGTAGGACACAAAGGAGGAGTACAAGAGAGTCTCATGCATATTAGACTCCTAGGCTTTGTGTTGATGTGATTCATTTTGAAAACAATTAGACTTATGTCGTGTCTGATACAATTTATTTTTCGCTGCTAACTTTATTTAATTATGATATTAAAACATTTCTGCTGCTTTACTTGAAAACTTGTTTACTTTACAAAGATTGTGAGATTGTATAACTCACATAGAGTCGTTCTATATGACCATGAGCTGTGATCCTGGCCATGTCACACCCACGTGGACTGACATCACGAGTGGGAATTTGGGGGTGTGACAGACTGGTATCAGAGCCTTGGTTATAGGGAACTAGGTTTGCATGTAGTGAACTTAGACTATAGCCACTGCTCTACATTAGACACTACACTTAGAGATTTCACACTTATAATATTATTACCATTGTGAACTATTACTGATTGATTTGGAATTAACAGGATGACTGATGACAATGGGGACATGGGGCGTAACCCGGGGAAGCGACCTGCCGAGTATGAGCTGACAGAGGAGGATCGTCAGCGAGTTAGGGACATCATGACCCCAGAGGACTTTGAGGAGGCAGAAAGGGCACGCATTGCCAAGCGCGCCAGGTCGTGGACTTGGTACCCACATACTGTGTGGGACTGGATCATCGAGGAGAGAGTACCCTTACAGCGAGAACGGACAGATGATAACCGAGCGCATCGACTACCGTCACTTGAAGTGTCACTCGAGCGGGCTTTTGCAGCCCATGTTGCTCGGACTGCTCGTGAGGCCAGTAGGTCGCGTGAGCGCGATGAGGAGATCATGGCTCTCTGAAAGGAGAACCAACATCTCCAAGAGCAGCTAGACCACCTGCGGGGACAGGTAGTGGATGAGATCGCGGAACTTCAGAACCGGACAACGCAGTTAGAAGAGCGACAAGAGGAAGTCGCTACCATGGTCCAGGACCATGGCGAGCGACTGGTTGTGGTAGAGAATGTTGCAGGAGAGAACCAGGCGACACTTCAGAACGCTTGGGCTGACCAGTTGATCATGGAGCCAGAGGAGGAGCCGGACCAAGGACCTCAATTCGAGGTTGAGGATCTTGAAGAGGAATATTTTGATGAAGACCCAGATGAAGACCCAGAAGAGGAAGATGACGACGGTCCTGCTGACAGCGGAGACTCACACTCTACTGTCGCATCACACTAGTTTAGTTTTTCTATTTCAGTATTCTACTTTTGTAGTACTTAGCCGAGCGGGATGTGCTCGTGCGAATTTTGTAGCATCTCTTTTGAAAATCATTGTACTTCAAGTTATTATTATTAATGAAATGATGCTTTGCTTTACTTATTATGTCTTGATTATGATTGCTTGTTAACATAACACCTGACTTGACTTCTGACATGACAATCGTCTAACACTCTAACTCATGCTAACTAATGCTCTAACCTTTCCATATAGAATCATGTCTGGAAGAGGACCCAACGCCCGCAATCTCAAACGTAAGGCCGAAAAGGCAAGGATCAACATGATGGTCGAACGTAAGGTTAACAAAGTACTCGCTGAGTACGAGGCAAACCGACTTGCTAGCGAGACTAGCGGCACCAATAACGGTACTAACACCTGCCAAACCTGACTAACTTAGCATAGGCAACGCTGACACTAACACGTTACAATTTAACCCCGATGCACAGGATCCCAAGGAAGCGCAGCGAAAGGATGCTCGTTTAAAGCCTTTCTGAGCTGCCACCCTCACAAGTTCCAGGGTACAGAAGGAGCAGTGGGACTGCTCCGCTGGATTGAAAAGATTGAATCGGTCTTTGCCATGTCTGAGTGCTCGGAGGAAAACCGAGTAAAGTATGCCACCGGGAGACTCGAGGGATCTGCCCTCACCTGGTGGAATACGCATGTCCAAACTCTCGGACTCGATACTGCCAACACCATTCCGTGGGAGGAGTTCACCAGAATGCTTCACGAAGTGTACTGCCCACGTGACGAGATCAGGAAGCTTGAGGAGGAATTTTGGGTGCACAAAATGGAGGGTTCGGAAATCGAGAAATATTGCACTCGATTTCATGAATTGTGCAAGCTTTGCCCGGCAACGGTGACGCCGGAATACAAGAAAATTGAGCAATTCATCAGTGGGTTGCCCGAGCAAATTCAAAGCATGGTGACTGCTTCTGATCTCTCCACCATCCAACCACTGATTCGCTTGGCTCATAAATTAACCGATCAGGCGGTAGCTCAGGGAAAGCTGCCGAAGAGGGGTGAACATCTGAAGCCCCAAGAGCCCAAGAAGAAGTGGGAGCCTAGCAAGAACCGAACTTTCACACCTCAACAACAAACCCAACACCGACCAGCATCTGCAAAAGCTTTCACTGCCACCCAGCCGAACACTTAAGGCAAAGGGGGATATCAGGGCAACAGCCCAAAATGCAATACTTGCAACTTCCACCACTTCGGCCCATGCAAAAGGGTCAAATGCACTAACTGGGGAAGAAACGGGCACCTGGCCAAGGAATGTCGATCCAACCCCAACCCCAACAACAACAACCAAAACACTCTCAAGGGGTGTTATGAATGTGGCAAACCGGGGCACATGCGGAGGGACTGCCCGCAACTGAAAAAGGGTGGAGGTGGAGCAGCGAAGGGACGAGCCTTTGTGATTGGCTCGGGAGAAGCGAAAGATGACCCCAATGTCGTTACCGGTACGTTTCTTTTAAATAATGTCTATGCTAGAATATTATTTGATACCGGTGCCGATAGGAGTTTTATCTCTAGTGACTTCAGTAAACTGCTTAATATGACACCAACACCACTAAACTATAAGTACACCGTAGAGTTAGCAGACAGCAAGCTGATCGAAACACAACATATCATCAAAGGGTGTGTCCTGACGTTAGCAGACCACCAAATGGTAATTGATCTGATGCCGGTAACTCTCGGGAGCTTCGACGTGGTTATTGGAATGGATTGGCTATCTGCAAACCACGTTGAGATCGTATGCAACGAGAAGATTGTGCGAATTGCGTTGCCAAGTGGAGAGCAGATCTCAATCCAGGGGGAACGACGCGGAGTACCGTTAAACATTATGTCCTGCATGAAGGCAAACAAATATCTGAAGAAAGGATACACGGCTATCCTAGCTCTTATCACCAAACAACCAAAGAAGGAACGGAAGATCGAGGACATCGCAGTTGTGCGCGACTATCCGGAAGTCTTTCCTGACGATCTACCGGGACTACCACCAGCACGGCAAGTGGAGTTTCAGATAGATCTGACACCAGGAGCAGCACCGATAGCCAAGGCACCATACCGATTGGCTCCTACTGAAATGCAAGAACTATCTAACCAACTACAAGAGTTGTTAGATAAAGGATTCATCCGACCGAGTTTCTCACCTTGGGGAGCACCAGTTTTGTTTGTGAAGAAGAAAGACGGTTCATTCCGTATGTGTATAGACTACCGAGAACTGAACAAGGTAACGATCAAGAATCGATACCCTCTACCTTGAATAGACGACCTGTTTGATCAGTTACAAGGGTCAAGCTACAATTAGAAAATCGATTTAAGATCCGGTTACCATCAACTTAGAATACAAGAGGAAGACATACCAAAGACATCCTTCAGAACACGGTACGGACATTACGAATTTCTGGTCATGCCTTTCGGACTGACCAACGCACCGGCAGTATTCATGGATCTCATGAATCGGGTGTGTAAGCCGTATCTTGACAAATTCGTAATCGTGTTCATAGATGACATTCTGATTTACTCCAAGACTCACGAAGAACATGCCGATCACTTGAGATGCGTCTTGGAACTACTAAAGAAGGAACAATTATACGCGAAGTTTTCCAAATGTGATTTTTGGATTCGCGAAGTTCAATTCCTTGGGCACGTAGTGAACGAGAAAGGGATACATGTAGACCCAGCCAAGATTGAGGCAATCAAGAACTGGACGGCACCAAAGACTCCGACTGAGGTGCGACAGTTCCTGGGATTGGCCGGGTACTACAGACGATTTATCGAGGGATTCTCAAAGATCGCACAATCATTAACTTCCCTTACACATAAAGACAAGAAGTTTGAATGGGGAGAAAAACAAGAAGCTGCTTTCGACTTGTTGAAGCAGAAGTTGTGCAGTGCACCTATACTATCACTACCAGATGGGTGCGAAGACTTTGTAGTCTACTGCGATGCATCAAAGCAAGGACTCGGTTGTGTGCTAATGCAACACGAGAAAGTCATAGCTTATGCGTCACGACAGCTGAAAGTGCACGAAAAGAATTACACCACACATGATCTGGAATTAGGAGCCGTAGTGTTCGCATTAAAGATCTGGCCACACTATCTGTACGGCACCAAGTGCACAATTTTTACCGATCATAAGAGCCTACAACACATATTCGACCAAAAGGAGCTGAACATGAGACAACGCAGATGGGTCGAGCTGATAGGCGATTATGACTGTGCAATCAAGTATCATCCCGGAAAGGCCAACGTAGTGGCTGACGCGTTAAGCAGAAAAGAAATAACCAAACGCGTACGTGCACTACAACTCACCATTCACTCTGAGCTACCAAATCAGATCCGAGTCATACAACAAGAAGCTCTGAAAAAGGAAAACCTTACCTTCGAAGCAATGCGAGTATGGATAAACAGATGAAACAGAAGGATGACGGAGCTTACTATCTGATGGATCGGATTTGGATTCCGCACCACGGAGGATTGAGAGAAGTAGTGATGGATGAAGCTCATAAGAGTCGATACTCAGTACATCCAGGTTCTGACAAGATGTACCACGACCTAAGGGCTACTTATTGGTGGCCCAACATGAAATCAGAAATTGCAACCTATGTGAGTAAGTGCCTGACTTGCTCCAAGGTTAAGGTCGAATATCAGAAACCGTCAGGGTTACTCCAACAACCGGAAATTCCAGTATGGAAATGGGAACAGATTTCCATGGATTTTATCACCAAGCTGCCGAAGACAGCAAGTGGTTGCGATACCATCTGGGTTATCGTAGACCGACTCACGAAATCGGCACACTTTCTACCGATTAAGGAAACCGATAAGTAGGAGAAGTTAACACGAATATACTTAAAGGAAATTGTATCCAGGCACGGAGTCCCAATCTCCATAATATCCGACCGAGACAGCCGTTTCACGGCACATTTTTGGAAGTCATTACACAAGGCACTCGGGACGAGGTTGGATATGAGCACTGCTTATCACCCACAAACGGATGGTCAGAGTGAAGGAACCATCCAGACCTTAGAGGACATGCTTCGGGCATGCGTGATCGATTTCGGTAACAGCTGGGAGACTCACCTACCTTTGGTAGAATTATCATATAATAACAGCTATCACACCAGCATTGGAGCTGCACCGTTTGAAGCACTTTACGGACGTAAGTGCAGATCACCACTCTGTTGGGCGGAAGTTGGTGAAAGCCAATTGACCGGACCCGAACTTGTGCACGAAACAACTGAAAAGATCGTGCAAATACGTAACAGAATGGCAGCAGCTCGAGACCGACAGAAAAGCTACGCCGACAAGAGGCGCAAGTCTTTGGAATTCCAAGTGGGAGATCGAGTACTTCTTAAAGTCTCGCCGTGGAAGGGAGTGATTCGATTCGGGAAGCGAGGAAAGTTGAACCCTCGTTATATCGGACCGTTCGAAATCACTAAACGGATAGGCCCTGTGGCCTACGAACTACAACTACCGCAAGAACTAAGTAGCGTGTATAATGTTTTCCATGTGTCAAACCTCAAGAAATGTTTATCAGACGAAACGCTCGCAGTTCCCTTAGAGGAAATTCAAATTGATGAGCAACTTCACTTCGTTGAGGAACCGGTGAAAATCATGGATCGGGAAATCAAGAAGTTGAAACTCAGTAAAATACCAATTGTGAAAATTCGTTGGAACTCACGGCGTGGACCGGAATACACCTGGGAACGAGAGGACCAGATGAAAAAGAAATACCCTCACTTATTTTCCAACCAAACTGGCACCAGCAACAAGAACTGAATTTCGGGACGAAATTCTTATTAACTGGGGGATGATGTGACACCTCGTAATTTCCAGGTCAGCAATTATTTTACTTTAATAATAATGTGTACTATTATTTCATACGTGGCACTAGAATAATTGTACTTAGTGTGACACGTGGCATAACAGACCAAACACACCGATGGTTCGGAAACTATCGCACAACTCTCGTACGTATATTGAATGACGAACGTTGGTGAACGGATCAGATCACAGTAGACTTTCACTGCACTTAGGTCCTAGGAGGCCTAAAGTAGTTGGGACTATGCTTACATGTCGAGAAACGATGATCGTAATCAAGAAATACGCGAAAAATGGGTCCAGAACATCAAAACAAGCTTATTGGGCCTGAAAAATGGGCCAGGCGGTACGCCTGACCCGACACCCTAACCCCAAGCGATGCGCGCGGATGAGGGAAGGGCGCCTCTCAAACGGTTGACCCGCGCGTAACGCCTGGATGCCAGGACTCCTCAACAGGCGTTACGCCTGGCAACCTAAATCGCAGATTTTATTTTTAAACTCACAAAACCCATCATTACCTCTACACACTCATTATAATCTATCCCACACTCAACCTCTCGGCCATACCTCTGCCCAAACAGTTGATACTCTTTGATTTGACCCTTGGGAAGCCATGGAAGACCTCCATTGTAGCTTGGAAGCTTGAGAACCACCAAGAACTTGAAGAAGAAGAAGTTTGTAGCTTAAACACCACCACTAGTCTCTTGTTTCTATCCAATCCATCGAATCCAGAAGATTTAGAGGCTGATTTCTGCATCATCTCAAGGATTTGGAACCATTAGAAGGTAGTTCTATACCCAAAACACACTTTCTTCACCTTTACACTCACATGCATGACTTTAAACACACATGCAACACCATGGATGCACATGCACTAATTTTAGTTCCGGGTTTGATGATGTTTACATGATATTTAATGATCTATGATGTTTAAATTAAGTTTTGTGATGATCCATGATGATGTGTATGGCTATGATGCATGATTTGCTCATAAAGTGTTGAGGTCTTGACATACATGTATGATCTAAGGATATCTACATTATTTTTGATAGTGAAATGCTATGGTAAATGATATTTGAGATGTTATACATAGTTTAGAGTGTTGATTATGTCAAGAAATGGTCACTTGGTGATTATTGTCAAAAATAGTAACTTTAATGTTATGAAATTGTGATTATGATGAAATGGCTTCATGTATGTGATTAGATCCAAGATTTTTTTTAGAAACTAATGCAATGGTTATTTGGTGTATTAGAATGAGTAAAATTTCTAGAAGTATGTTATTCATGATTTTTACTATAATTGGAAACTTTTTGTTTTGAAATTGTTAAGAATAATGAATTTGGCATAGGTTGTATGTTTAACATGGTTAGTTGAAGTTGCTATGATAATAATAAGTGATTTTATGACTTGAAGGATATGAAAAATGTGTTTTATCAAAAGTTACTATAAATAGTAACTTTACTTTACAAATTTGTGAATAAGAACACGTTAGATATAACTGTTATGATTAAATGACTATTTAAGACTAAGATGATGATATTAGGATGAGATTGGTATTTAGATTTAGTCACAATTGTATATTTATGCAACTTTCTAATTAGGATAACTTTTACGTGCAAACCATGCTAAATTAACTATGTGTGACTATGTGCTATGTGATAACATGCTCATTTAGGATAATTATGCATGTTAGAATAATCGGAATACGATTTATTGCTTGATTTGCCAAATATGGAAACTTTCCTAAAATAGAAACCTACTATAAATAGTAAGTTTCCTCACGAAAATGATTATTGGTATCCGCACACTTCACACGACAATAAACCACACTTTACACGAACACTTGATCCAAAACCGTCACCAACGGGTCGTTAGGTCAAACACGGTCAAACACGGTCAACGTGACCCACTTAACAACTTGGTGTTGTTAAATACGAACACGGTCCTGTGAGGCCCACATGTATGTAAACACGAACTTACAACACCTATGTGATATAGGTAAACATTAGCCGGCGAGCTACACGATTCCTGTACGGTATCTCTACTCAAACTCAGGTGAGTTTTACAGCCCCACTTTTACTCTCATACTGTTTTACTAAACTTTGGGGTGAGAATACTATGCAACTGTTTTAGATATAGTACTGGTATGTTGTGAAAACCATTTTCGAGTGTAACTATTATCGCTTGAAGTCCTCACTTATCCTTACCGTTAATTGTATCACAAACGAGTCGTAATTACGTAGTACTACTGGGTTTGACTAACCCCACTCGGCACCAATGTTGACTGGAGGTCATAACGAGTGTAATTTCGATGGGAATGCGGGTTCAGCGATGTCCTGCAGAGGCAAATGGGAACAGTCTAGTTTCGGTAAGATGAACTGACACACTCCACGGATCGTAGTATCCAACAACAAAACTTAACATACCCAGTATATGTCTGTTTACTTTTCAGTCTGTCTAAACCTGTGAACTCACCAACTTTTTAGTTGACACTTTTCACATGTATTCTCAGGTAACTAATGGAGCACACGGTAGGACACAAAGGAGGAGTACAAGAGAGTCTCATGCATATTAGACTCCTAGGCTTTGTGTTGATGTGATTCATTTTGAAAACAATTTGACTTAGGTAGTGTCTGATACAATTTATTTTCCGCTGCTAACTTTATTTAATTATGATATTAAAACATTTCCGCTGCTTTACTTGAAAACTTGTTTACTTTACAAAGATTGTGTGATCGTATAACTCACATAGAGTCGTTCTATATGACCATGAGCTGTGATCCTGGCCACGTCACACCCACGTGGACTGACGTCACGAGTGGGAATTTGGGGGTGTGACAGACAAGATATTGGAGTAATGAAATACATCAAGGGAGAGATTGGACGAGTCCTAGTAAAGGAGAAGGACATCAAGGATCGGTGGCAAACATATTTTAATGACTTATTCCACATTAGGGACAATGAAGAAGGGAGTGACCACCTTACTAACAGAGAAACACAGCGGAACAACAGCTACTATAGGCGCATTACCAAGGAAGAGGTGCAGAGAGCGCTTAGGAAGATGGGAAGGGCAAAAGCGGTGGGGTTGGACAATATCCCTATTGAAGTGTGGATATGTTTACAGGACGAAGGAGTTGGCTGACTGGCGAATTTGTTCAACACCATTATCAAGACAGGCAAAATGTCAGATCAGAGAAGAAGCAGTGTTTTAGTTCCCTTGTATAAGAACAAGGGAGACGCACAATGTTGTGCAAACTATTGGGGCATTAAACTTCTGGGTCATACCATGAAACTCTGGGAAAGAATGATCGAGACAAGTTTGAGAAGAGAAACACAAGTGGCTGAGAACCAGTTTGGATTTATGCCAGGGAGGTCGACCACAGAGGCAATAAACATTTTGCAGAGGCTAATGGAGAGGTATATGGAGAAGAAGTGAGATTTGCACATGGTGTTTATTGATCTTGAGAGGCATATGATAGTGTGCCACATAAAGTGATTTGGGATAGCCTGGAGAGAATAGGTATCCCTTGGAAATATATAGAGCTGATAAGAGTTACGTATGCAGGAGCAAGGACTAGTGTTAGAGCACCTATAGGAGAGACGGATCCCTTCTCGGTGGAGGTGGGACTACACTAAGGTTCCGCAATTAGCCCGTTCCTTTTTGCAGTCATTTTAGATGAACTGACAAAGTCTATTCAACAAGACAAGCCATGGTGCATGCTTTTTGCGGATGATATCGTGCTAGTGACAGAAAACAAAGAAGACCTTAATGCGAGGCTGGAGGAGTGGAGATTGGCCCTAGAAAGTAAAGGCTTGCACATTAGTAGGTCAAAGACATAGTATCTACATTGTAACTTTAGCGGTAACATTGAGAATGAGAACCATGTGACCATTGGAGAACAGGAGGTGCCAAAAACAACAAAGTTTAAATATTTGGGATCGTTAGTTCAGAGTAACGGAGACATTGACTGTGATGTAGCTCACCATGTACAAGCAGGTTGGAACATGTGGAGAGCAGCTACAAGCGTCTTATGCGATAAGAGGTTTCCAGAAAAGTTGAAAGGAAAATTTTATAAGTTCGAAATCAGACCGGCCATAATGTATGGAAGTGATTGTTGGCCACTAAAGAAGACTTACGAAAGAAAGTTGGAGATGACAGAGATGAGAATGTTAAGATGGATGTGTGGGCACACAAGGGCAGATCGAATAAAGAACGAGGCCATCAGGGAAAGGTTGGGGGTAACACATATCTCGGACAAAGTAAGGGAAGGAAGGTTGAGATGTTTTGGACATGTGAAGAGAAGAAACTCGTTTGCGCCTGTACGAAGAGTAGAGAAACTCATCGTGGAGAGGAAGAGGTGCAGGGGTCGACCACGGTTGACGTGGGATGAACAGATTCGACACGATTCGTTAGAGTTGCATCTCTCTGAGGACATGATCAATGACAGGAGTTCATGGAGACATAGAATAAAGGCGAAAGATGGGTATATTAATACGGGATAGATCGGTAATCTAAGTTTAAGTAAGTCCCTAGTTTTAGAGGCCTATGTGTTACATGTTTGTGTGTTGGATATACGTGTTATATGCTTGCTTATGTGGGTTCATCATAACGTGGTTTGGAGTGGTTTTGAATTGTAGTTGTTGCATCAGTCCCATGGGTAATTTGCTATTTGGTTGTTTGTCATGTGTTGTTTAGTTTGTGTATTCAATTATACATTGTTATATGCTGGTTGTGTTTACATAAGTGTCTATGTTTAGGTTATGCTATTTTATGCATTTAAGCTTCTTGTTACATGTTTATTATCCATGGTAAAAAAAATTAAAATAATAATAATAAGAGCCGGGGGACTTAATGAGGCAACCTCTCTACCTCATTTGGGGTAGGGGTAAGGTTTGTTTTCATCTCTCCCCCAGACCCCACAAAGTGGGATTTTACTAGGTATGTGTTGTATTTCTGAATTCTAGACCAAGTGGGAGTCAAAGGGGTCACATGCCCTTGCGGGATCCAAGGTGGCGGTCGGTCATTCAGGAGGCATGGGTCAAGTAGGCAACGCCCGTTGTAGGGTTCGGGGCAACGCCCGGAAACCTAAACGAAATATGCTAAGTTTGTATGACCAAAATTAACTTGATCCTAGGGTTTAACCAGTAATAACTATCATTTTGCTTGCTAAGTTTATATGACCTGAAAGTGATTTTAAAACGATCATATAGAAATTTAATAATTGATTATCAAGATTTATCTAACAAAGATCACTTGCCTCAATCAATTTGACAAATTGCTGTGAAAATTACATTAGGATTTCACTCTTAAAAATCTTGATGGGTTCATCTCAAGATTCGCCTCTAAAATATTAATGGGTTCGCCCTATGGTTTAATTCTTTCGAAATTTTTTTTCCTACTAACGAGTCGAAGCACGGTGGGTTCCTGTAAACCCACTCCCTCTACCTACATCCGCCCCTGGGTACATCGTTTTGCAGTTCTTCAAGTTGACACCTGATGAATATTCAAAGCATCCTTTGTACTTCGTCTTAGCCGGACACCAGAGAAAGTAATTTTTGATTTTTTTTATCTCCATCCCTATTTTCTTAAAAGCATTAAATTAAACATGATTCTAGAAGAAAAATTATTACATTAATAAATGTCAGGAGATTTAAGTAAGTAAGACTTTGGGCAAATTTCAACACATATTCCATGTCTTGTTTCCCCTTTAGTAAGATATATTTGAAATTGCAAGATCTTTAATTTCTCTTTAATAACATACATCCCATCAAACATGTTGAGGTATATTTATGCTCATTTTATTGATATGATATTATACACACACACACATATCGGTATGTTTCCATTCATTCATTGTGTACTTAAGTTTTGCTTCTTGTTCTATATTATACTCTTAGTTAGCTAATTCTTTCATAAATTACAATTTTATTTTTGTATTTTCTACTTCAGGTCGGAGTGGGTAGCATATAAGGAATCAAGTTGGGTAAACGTTTTTTTGTGGATACTTTTTCTTATTTGTTTTGGGAGGTATGTATTAATTCATACCATGCTAAGTTATGATTTTTTTCCCTTTATCATATACGTACGTGTGGTCAATTAAATGTAATGCAATCGATTCTGATGTTTAATTTTTTACTTCCTTTTTCCAGCATAACTACATGTGTATTCATCGTGCTCCAGTTGTCTTATCTCACTTCTGACCAGCCAATTTTCCTTGTACTTTTTCGCAATAATCACAGGCAAGTCATGCACCAAATTATTCTTACATAGTTGTTCTATTGTTCATTCTAGGCTTATTATTATTATTATTATTATTATTATTATTATTATTATTATTATTATTATCAACATGTATTAAAAATCATTGGCAAACATGACAATTCAAAGGGTTAATCTGAGAAATAAGTGTATCTTATTGGATAATTATATATGTTCAAATCTTATGTTATTATTATTGTTTCTGTTTGGGACAAGATGTTGATTTATATGTTAAATCTTGCAGAGATTTGAAGTAAAGTGATCCACCTTTGATGGTGGGTGCAAATGAAAAATAAAGAAACATTCGGCTGGGTTATAAATTAACATTTAAGTGTGTATATGTTACATGTATAAACAATATTTTATATGTTACACGTCAAATATTGTTTGAAGCAAACCTTACATGGCTCACGTTTTCTCTCCTTGGTCAAGATGTTAGGATATTTTGGATGTATGAAGAACATATTTACCCTAAGAAATAAATATAAAGATAAAAAAAGCATGTAGGTTTTTTCTGGGATGATTTCATATAGGGTATTTTGGGGTGATTTCATATGGGGTTTTTTTTGGGCAGTTTTTAAATGTTATTTGGGATGGTAACGTATAGGTTTTGAAGGAA
Source organism: Mikania micrantha (assembly GCA_009363875.1). Taxonomy (NCBI): domain Eukaryota; kingdom Viridiplantae; phylum Streptophyta; class Magnoliopsida; order Asterales; family Asteraceae; genus Mikania; species Mikania micrantha. The sequence continues at coordinate 93,015,494 of CM018695.1, read as the reverse complement.
CCTTTTTTTTAGTGGTGTTTTAAAGTTATTTGGGGTGGTTTTGTTGTGTTAAGGATTTTTTTCTCTTTTGGAAATTCCTGACAAACTTTATTAATAAAACAGTTAAAAGAATAACCCAACTAAAACGTTGCCTCTCCTATTTGGCTATTCCTAACAAAAAGCAACCCAAAGCCCACAAAAAATATCTAACACCCCGACCAATGACGGAAACATCGGGATGCCACGAGGGATGTGTAGATTGTTCATAAGCTCGTGGGCATCTAAATTAATTCATCACATATCAATTAATCAACCAAATTAATTACATCAAAAATCATGTTCAGCATGAATTAGTTACATCAAATACACAAAAGATTTAGCTAAACTAACTAAACTCTAGTCTCCAGAATTTCAGTTATTTTAACTAAGTCCAAGAATCCTAAGTGACGAAGTTCAAAAGATGTAGAGCTATCCTGCTCTTCCTTCTTCTCCTCGTTTCCTGAAACATGTAGAAAATCAAGTGTCAACTACGAAGTAGTTGGTGAGAAATCATAAGTTTTTATGTATTAAAACGCTTATAAAATGTTTATGAATGTTTATAAAAGAGTTTATAAAAGTTTATAATTTCTTCAAGAAAGTCCACATGTGCACCTGTGAAATAATTCAATCCTGCCAAATCCAACAAAACACAACATCCTAACATTCCAAGTAATCACATGCACAATAAGCACAAATAATTATCCACATAAGTTCAACCAATCACATCAACTCAATCAGCATCAATCATCATAATCATATCAATATAAGTTACCGCGGAGGATCTCAGTCAACTCAATCAACAGCGTAATCATCGCGGAGGACCGCAGTCAACTCAACCAACGATATTCCTATAAGTGTCTTCATGCACTGCGGAGGACCGCAGTCAACTAAACCAACAGTGGAATCACTGAGAAGGACGTTAGTCAACTCACCAACAGTAATTCAATCATCGCAGAGGACCTAAGTCAACTTAACCAACAATGACTCACGGATAAATAATAATAATTAATCTCAATCCATAATCAATAATAATTCATTTATATGAATATCACATTGATAATCCAGGTGTCACCCATGTGTTATCAAAATAATATCTTAGATATTGGTATACATGTTCCACCTCCAAGTTTAAAAACAAAACGGTTTTAAAAGGAGGTTATGAGAACTCACCTAAGTCCTTAGAATTAGTATTTCCGTAGAATGCGCGCTCGCGTATACCAAGTCAGAAGCAACTCAACAATCTGTAATTATAGTGTGTTTCATGTTCATAAGTACACGCGTTTCGTTTAAATCAAGTGACCTTAAGTGTTTACTTTTATCATTAAATGTCTCTTTAACTTAGTTTATTTATTTCTAAGTTAAAATGAAATATCTAATATTTTATGAGTGATCTTCATTCCAAGATAGCTCAATTTTTATTAGTTCCTATTATCAATTTATGATGAATAAATCTGGAGATCCCATGAGCACTCTCATAGACACGTATACAAAACGATAGTAGCCTTCATCACATACATATACATCCATCCGTACATGCATAATTAATTTAATTAGCCACTATGGTTTTAAGTTATTAAAACCTAGCTTAAATTTAAGGAAGTTGCACTTAGTTTATTCCTATCAAATGTTCAATGTATATAAATCTTTAAATTTTGAAGTGTATATTTAGAGAGAGAAAAGGTGGTGGCTTAAATCATCCTTGTATGCATGAATATTACTATGTGTGCTCATGTTTCTCCATATTTTCTTAGTTTAGATAAATCCCACCACAATAGTTCAATAATAACCCTAGGTTCGCTGCCTAGGCTTAGCCTGGGTCTAGGTTCATCCCCCATGAGGTAGGTTCGGCTAACTGATGGGCTTTGACATCCATGGGTTCGCTGATAACCCACGTTTACACTACACTAGGTTCGGCCAAAGTTAGCAGCTTCGGCTGCACCAAGGTTCGGCCAATCAAATGGGTTCGTTGGATAGGTGAGGTTCGTCCAGGGGTTCGTGGTTCCTATAGGTTTGCATGGTAAGGAGAGGTTCGTAGAGACTGGGTTCGTCTCCCTAGGTTCGGCCATCAGGAGGGTTTCCAGCCAAGGTTCGCCGGCTCCTGGGTTTGTCCAAGAAAAGCTTCGGCTGGCCAGGGTTCGGCCAACCCAGGTTCATGAATCAGCAGGTTCGCAGGCCTCATTCATCATATAGGTTCGCACCATGCAGTTATGGAGGGTTCGGCCCAGCCAGTGAAGGTTCGGCCGTAGAGGTTCGTCCCACACCAGCCCCTCACGAACCCTGCCCCATCGACCAGCTCCAACCTTCACGAACCTGTGGTTCTTGGTTGTTCATCGTCCCTATCATCAAGTTCTAGGTTCGTGTAGGCTCGTTCATGGCTTCTATAAGGTAATACTAACCCGTTTAACAATATTAAAACCCTAATCTCGGCCAATAGTTAGCAATCATAAACACATCAAGTTTTTTAGTAAAAACCAAAAAGTAAACTTCAGATTTACCTCAACCAAACGTAGGCTTTCTTCGTATCCTATTGTTCTCCTCGATCACACGAACGCGTAGACGCAAAGATCTTGAAAATCTGTTGAGAAATGGAGGAGTTCTCTTAGAGAGAAGTTAGAGAGAGAAATGGGTGACGTGTTTTGAAGCTTAGAGAGAGAAAGGAGATGTAGAAATGAGGAAGAAGAAGATGATCTTCTTCCTTATAACGTGTATCGTCACCACGTGTCCAGTCTCGTTTTTATCGCGATAAAATTCATAAGATGTTCGATTATGCTCGTAAAATATATTTAAAACATAATATGTTTGAATATTCGTGTTTCTTGTAATAAAATGATTTCAAATAAAATTGTTTCGCAAAACCGTTTCTGTTTCATCTTCGTTAAATTATTATTTAAATAAAATGATTTGTTCGGATTTGTTTCAGATTGTGATTCCTAATAAACGTTTTAAATTTCTATTTATTAATTTAATATCGTTAGATATTATTTCGTTATTTCATCGAAACGCGTTACTTACGTACGCATTCGTAAAGATCGTCACCTTTCCGAATCCAACGCTCGTATCGTATTTCGATTCGATTTACGATTTATGGAATATCGTTTCAGAATATTATTCTTAATAATTATATTCGTGTGAATCGTCACCCACGCGAATACATTATTAAGTTAATATTTCTGAATTAACATTCGCTTTCAAGTTGTGATCGTAACCTCACCATCGCGTAATTATTTCCAATAAAACTTTCATTATTTTATTAATTTTAATATTATAAATTCGCAATCCAAAACCCACTAAACCATATCACTGACACATCCGTGATAGACCGAAATATGCATATGTGTAGGGCATATGTAGGGGTCAGTCGCAACTGCCCCAGCCACCGTCCCACCGCTATTTCGATAAACCATGACCATGTGTCCTTGACTATGTTTAGTAACCAGACAATAACAACTCCACATTCCTTTCCATTCTAAATCACAATCCAAAATCTGTGAATTCAACTGCGATAAACTCTCTGGTTCTGTTTAGTTGTGCTTCAACTAAACTTCCCATGGTTTATACGTATAATACTATATTCTCAATATGTATACCAATATCAGTAATAACGTCCAGAAAGTCATTATCATTAATAATTATCATATTAGGTCGTAACCGTACTGTCGTACATGTACGGACAACCTGAAATACAGTGATATTACAAAATATACAGATAAAGATTTTTATCCAAAAGATAAGATTGGGCATGTGGAAAAAAATACTGGCAAATTGAAGAATTTTCAGGTTAGTATATGTGTTTGGATAAACTCATGGTCCCTTAGGTCATATATATTTAAACTATGTTTTCATTTTAATTTATACATCTATATAACTTGTGTGCTTGAACATATATGACATTTTAAGTTTTTAATCTGTTTGCCTCAAAAATAGTCTTGATAGGAATTTACCATATTGAACTGTTTGTTGATATCAAAATAGAACATTTGAAAGGGGATAAAGAACCTACTTCCTTATGTCTTACAATTGCATTATTATTTTTATCAACCATAGGTTTCCTTCTATAGGATACTAAGTCTTGAAAGCATATGTATGGTTTTTTTTCTCTTTCCAAACCAAACAACGATTTCAAAAATTTCGTCCAACTTCTAAAGAGGAATAAAAAATACAATTTCAAATCATTTCAAATTTATAAAAACATACAGTATTTCTATGTAACTAAAATTGTTTAATAACAGAAAATAGAACCAGGAATTTGAATCTGACTTTGTGGTCAACAAAAGTCCCTAATGTTGTTGAATTGTCCTTTTTTTATTTAATGTGAACAGAAAATATATTTTTATAAAACACATCCCACTTGTCTTTACAACTGATCTTTAAAGATGAACATCCTTTGTTGGGTTCAGATTGAAATTTATACACTTGCTATGTTTCTGAATTTTTTTTTATTTTTTATCCAAAGCACCCCAACATTTCGTGTTTTGATCTTGCAGAAGTAATAAACTGTTGGTCAATTATTGACGCCACCACCAACCACCGTAACAGTCACCGCCAACCACCACTTAACACCGTTACAGTTAATGGAAGTTATGACGGTTATATTAACGCCGTTAGTAGTTACCGTTAAGTTAGTTAATATGGAATAATATAAATACCCATCTAATGTAACATTTGTACGTTGTTCACGATTAATACAATTTCATATATTCTCTGTTCTTGTTCGATCCTATACAACAAATGCACACATCAATTGGCATCAGAGCCGACAAACAAGAACACAAAACATCATATTCGATTAATCCCAAAGGACCGAGGATTATCAGAACCAAATCGCAAGGATTTCTTCGACGAAGGACTGTCGAATAAATCACAATCGAAAGGAAAAAAATCAATTCATTCCCGAAGGACTGTGGAATCAAAACATCAACAGAAAAAAAAAGAAAAGGGGACGAAGGACTGCCGTAAACAAAAAAGGAAAATCAATCGAAAATCAAGAAATCCACAAAGGACCGTTGGATTATCTTAATCAAAAACTTCAAAGAAATAAATCAGAAATCTTGAAGGACTAAGATTCGAATACTAACCTTGAAGGACGAAGGTTCGAACGGGATCTTTTGATACTCGATCGAAGACAAAAAGGAACCACAAAATCATCACTATACACCAAAACTTGGAAACGAGGGACTGTACACATATCACTTTGATCGGAGATAAGCCGGAATTGGAAGCCACCACCATGGATTTGATAGAGAGCATCGAAAGGAAGGTTTTCTTTGAAAAACCTAATTCCTCTTTTCGAACAACCGGACAAACAAACAAAAAAGGGTTTTTATTTTTCTGTTTTGAACGTATACATATTTAAAATAAAAGGAAATCAAGAAAAAAGTCAAAAAGCCTGTATTCTAAACACTGCCATTGATTTATTTTAATAAACAAAAAAAGGAGGGTAAAAGAAACTTTATATATTGATTTCGTACGACAGTTTTTAGATTCTTTCAAGACTTTATTTTATTTTTGATCTTACTTGTTTAAATACAATACATTTGAAGTTTAGTAAAATTAAATTTTTTTAAAATCTCATAATTAAGATTTTAAAAGTTATTTCAATGGGAGACGAAAACAGTAACAAATCTGGTTCAGATAATAAAATAATTACATACAAAGAAGGAGGATCTTTGTCAAACTTTAATTGTCCAATCTTAAACTCCTCAAATTACGCGGTATGGTCGATTCGGATGAAAATAATTCTTGAAGCAAACGGGTTATGGGAACAAATAGCACCCACTCAAGAAACACAACCCGACACAAAGAAGGATAAACCACTATTGCATATTTGTTTCAAGCAATTCCTGAAAATTTGATATTACAAGTATCAAAATTCAATACGGCAAAACAAATATGGGATGCATTAAAAACAAGATTCGTAGGAGTAGACCGGGTTCAAAAGGCAAAAATTCAAAGTCTACGATCGGAATTCGAATTGATAAAAATGAATAACAATGAGACAAATTGATGAATTCGTGGGAAGAATGAATACTATTGCATCAAAAGCAAACAATCTTGGTACAATATTTGATGATGCAACCTTGGTTCGTAAATTGTTAAACTCAGTTCCTGAATGGTTCTTACAAATAGTTGCATCAATAGAACAGTATTCAGATTTAGATACCATATCATTTGATGAAGTAATTGGAAGACTTAAAACCTATGAAGAACGAATTCATCCAAGGGAAGACAAACAAACTGACCAATCCAACAAATTATTATTTACTCGTCATGAAGGAAGGTTTGGACGTGGAAATAATTTCAGACAAAATTACAATAAAGGAAAGTTTCATCAAGGAAATGCAAGAGGAAAAGGAAGAGGAAGGACAAATTATCAACCAAGAGGAGAAGGACATACCTCTTTTGATCCTAAAAGGAACCAAAATAATTACAACAAATACAATAGAAATCAAAAGGATCAAAAAAGAAGTTGGCAACCGAAAGGAAATGTAAAATGTTTTCGATGTGATCGACATGGTCATTTTGCATCGGAATGCACAAAACAAAAACAAAAACAAACACAAGAAGAATCTCATCTTGTGCAAGAACCAGAAGAACCAACACTTTTAATGGCAACACGTGAACAAAAGGAAATAGTTCACATTAATGAAGAAAAAATAATTCCAAAGTTATATTTGTCAAAAACGAAACCTAAAGGAACATGGTTTCTTGACAACGGTGCAAGCAATCATATGACAGGAGAATTATCATACTTCACAAAGATAAATGAGAATATTACAGGCAAAGTTAAATTTGGTGATGAATCTTGTGTAGAAATTAAAGGAAAAGGATCCATTTTACTACAATGTAAAAATGGAGAACAAAGACTAATTGATGAAGTATACTATATTCCAAATCAAAGAAGCAACATTATTAGTCTTGGACAAATGACTGAAACTGGAAGTCACATAATAATGAAAAATGAACATCTCTGGATTAGAGATTCAAATGGGAAATTATTATTAAAGGTTCCTCGTACAAGAAACAGGTTATACAAGATAGAACTAGCAATTGGATCTCCAGCATGTCTTCTCACACAAATTGAAGATAAGGATTGGTTATGGCATGCTCGGTTAGGCCATTTAAACTTTAACTCTTTAAAACTTCTTACATCAAAGGAAATGGCACATGGAATTCCAAAAATTTCACATCCACCACAACTATGTGATGCATGTCTTATTGGAAAACAAAGTAGAGAAGCATTTCCATCACAAACTACATATAAAGCAACACGACCACTAGAATTAGTCCATGCAGATTTATGTGGACCAATATCACCTACAACAAAATCAGGAAATCGTTATTTCTTTCTATTGGTTGATGATTACTCTCGATATATGTGGATATACATGTTAAAAACCAAGGATCAAGTATATGAAATTTTAAAAAGATTCAAGAAGGAAGCCGAATCAGAAACTGGAGAAAAGATAAAACAATTAAGAACGGATCGTGGAGGAGAATTCACTTCAAAGGAATTAACAAGTTTTTGTGAAAAGGAAGGGATTCTAAGACAACTCACAGCACCATATTCCCCACAACAAAACGGAGTTGTAGAAAGAAGAAATAGATCAATTTTAAGTGTTACAAGAAGTATGCTCAAAGCCATGAAAATGCCACAGGATTTTTGGGCTGAAGGAACTCGACATGCAGTTTATTTATTAAACCGTGTACCCACCAAAGCATTAAAGGATACAACACCTTATCAAGCATTAAAAGGAACAACACCAAACATTGAACATCTAAAGGTTTTTGGATGTACTGCATTTATTAAGGTACCATCTGTTCACTTGAAGAAATTGGATGATAGAACTTTAAGACAATTTACTTAGGCACAGAACCTGGATCCAAAGCATATCGTCTTTATGATCCAATAAAAAATCAAATCCATGTCAGTAGAGATGTTAAGTTTAATGAAAGTTTACCATGGGAATGGATAACTAATCAATCAGAAATTAATAACAAAGATTAAGTTTGGACAGACTTCATTATAGAAAATTATTTGGAAGAAAAACATTCGTTTCTACCTAATAATCAAGTGGAATCACCAAGACAAGAAGACGAATCCAATCAAAGTAATCAAGAAAATCAAGATTTTACTAATACAACACTTGAAGAACCTATAGAGGCTCCAGATATTGATCATATACCTGTTAAAGGATTTCAAACCTTAAATAGTATCTATGATCGAACGATTGAGATTCAACCTAACTATAGCCAAGAAGATTTATTGTTGACCTATGATGAAGAACCATCTAATGCAAAGGAAGCACTAACTAATCTCAATTGGGAAAAGGCAATGAAAGAAGAAATCAATTCAATTGAGAAAAACAAGACTTGGGTTCTAACAGAATTACCATTAGGACAAAAACCTATCGGACTAAAATGGGTTTTTAAGATTAAAAGAGACGAGAGGGGAAAGATATCTAAATACAAAGCAAGATTAGTAGCAAAGGGTTACATTCAACAACATGGCATTGATTTTGATGAAGTATTTGCACCTGTTGCAAGAATGGAGACTATAAGATTAATATTAGCACTTGCAGCAAAAGAAAAATGGGAAGTACATCATCTTGATGTTAAATCAGCTTTTCTAAATGGTGAATTAAAAGAAGAAGTATACGTAACTCAACCAGAAGGATTTAGAAAGAAAGGATCTGAAAACAAAGTCTATAAACTATCAAAAGCACTTTATGGGTTACGACAAGCACCAAGAGCATGGAACGTGAAACTTGACAAGACATTGAAGAAACTAGAATTTACAAAATGTCCACAAGAACAAGCAATCTACAGAAATAAAAAGACCAATCAAATTATTGGAGTTTATGTGGATGATTTACTAGTAACGGGAAAGAACAAGAAAGACATCATCAATTTCAAAAAGGAAATGAAAATCAGTTTGACATTAGTGACTTGGGTTTATTAACTTATTATTTGGGAATTGAAGTTACTCAAGACGCAAAAGGTATAGCAATTAATCAAAGAAACTATGCAAAGAAGATATTACAACAAGTAAATATGAAGGATTGCAATTCAACAAAACACCCAATGGAACCAGGAATAAAGATAGCAAAATTTGAGAAAAGTGAATCAACAAATGAAACAGAATATAGAAGGATAATTGGAAGTCTTCGCTATCTTACTCATACAAGACCAGATATCAATTTTGCTGTTGGAATACTTAGTAGATACATGACAACACCAAAGAAGGAACATATGCAAGCAACAAAACATCTACTTAGATATATCCAAGGAACACTAAACTATGGAATTCAATATAAAGAAAGTGGAAGTAAACAAATTATTGGATACAGTGATAACAGTTATGGAACAGACCCTGATGATGGAAAAGGCACAACTGGAATAGTATTTTACTTTAATGATGCACCAATATCATGGGCAAGTCACAAGCAAGCAACAGTCACACTTTCATCATGTGAATCAGAATTTATAGCCGCAACTTCAGCAGCATGTCAAGGTTTATGGCTAAGGAGTTTACTAAGTGAATTAACAGTATGGAAGCAAGATAAGATCATATTATATGTGGATAACAAATCAGCCATACTACTTATGAAGAATCCAGTCTTTCACGGAAGAAGCAAACACATTGACACTCGATATCACTTCATACGAGAATGCGTGGAAGAAGGAAAGATCATCATAGAACACATCAGTGGAAACCTACAAAAGGCAGATATACTAACAAAAGCTTTACCAAGAATGAAGTTCAATGAAATGCGAAATCTACTAGGAATTGAAGACCTTGGAGCAAATTAAAAGCAAGTCAAAATTGAGGGGGAGATTGTTGGTCAATTATTGATGCCACCACCAACCACCGTAACAGTCACCGCCAACCACCACTTAACACCGTTACAGTTAATGGAAGTTATGACGGTTATATTAACGCCGTTAGTAGTTACCGTTAAGTTAGTTAATATGGAATAGTAAAAATACCCATCTAATGTAACATTTGCACGTTGTTCACGATTAATACAATTTCATATATTCTCTGTTCTTGTTCGATCCTATACAACAAACGCACACATCATAAACAACTAAAGGCACCACAATGTATTTCTCTTGCAACGTGAATAAAGTAAAAACAATCACATAATTGTTTCTGATTCTCAACGCCTTTAGTGACTTACTCCAATTGCCAATTACCCACTTGTTCTCAACCAAAAAAAATCTATTTCTTTTGTTTTTGTTTCTAGAGTATATGCAGTTCACCGAACACTAGAAAATTTATCAATTCCTTATGATCAATTTGACAACAATCGACCACCGATGTCTTCCGAGAAAAGGCTAAGGATCCCAAAAATATAAGACTTATGACTTTTGGAAAAAAAAAATTAGTTGCCTTTTTTTGGCATATGTTTTTTTTAGTTTGTGAGCTCTGTAAGGAATAAGAATACAAGAAAAATCCATATAAAAGTCTCTTCTTTTCTAATATTCACGAAGGATTTTTAGTGAAATGTCCCAAATTTGTATTCCCCTTAGGGCCCTCAAAATGATTGAGTCAACCCTGAACATCAATATTATATACGTGCAAATGCTTCTGTACATGAACTTTCTTCTTGATATGAATGTTTGAATATTGAAATTGTTACTACAAACATCGACCAAGTTGGGTTTATATAGTATATAAATTTATCATTTACCTCATGCGATGATGTGGGGTATGTCTAAACAAGTTTGCCTTGTCAATCTTAGCAAGGCCCTACCAAAGTATTTTAACAATTCATGTATGGCCTTGCCAACCTTATAAAGATCCAAAAAACGTATCTAGCCCAAGAAGCAATTGGCTGTGACCAAGTGAAGTAAAGATCATCTTCACTGCTATAAATAAGAGGTTCGCTTCCTTCATCGTAGGAACGGAATTTGATATGATCCGCTTGTCCTTAGCAAGGTCTTGAGATCTCTGCTACAAGAGATGTTTTTCTTTCCTAGCTTGGACTACACTACTTACTTTCTTCCTTTTTTTTCTTTGCTTTCATAAGCTTTATACATGTAGTTCATCAGTAGACTCTCATGATTCTCATTGTTTATCGATCTTTATAAACTTGCTTATATGCTAGCTTATATGTCATATACGTGATTATTTTGTATCGATTTACTAACTTGTGTGTTGGAGTGCCCTCGGGACTAGTCCCCTAGTTCCTCTAACATAGATTATATATGTTGTTGCAGCTTAGTTCCATAGTAAAACATGAATTGACCCGACGTCATACTCGACTCGGGATTTGGATGCATTAACATTATGGATGCAACGTTACACATGCATACATACAAATGGGGTTTGATATCTTTATTGGCAAAAATAATTAAAAAGCACGCCATGACAACATATATAACGTACAATAAACTAGGTGAACATTGAATTTCCAATGCATGCGTAGGAAAAATGAAACACAAAACAAAACATATATTTATGGCATTAAACTTGTTTATATGCTAGCTTATATGTCATATACGTGATTATTTTGTATCGATTTACTAACTTGTGTGTTGGAGTGTCCTCAGGACTAGTCCCTGGGTCCTCTAACGTAGATTATATATGTTGTTGCAGCTCAGTTCTATAGCAAAACATGACTTGACCCGACGTCATACTCGACCCGGGGTTTGGATGCATAAACATTATGGATGCAACGTCACACATGCATACATAGAGATGGGTTTGAGATCTTTATTGGCAAAAATAATTAAAAAGTGCACCATGACAACAAATATAACGTACAAACAGCTAGGTGAACATTGAATTTCCAATGCATGCGTAGTAAAAACGAAACATAAAACAAAACAAATATTTATGGCATTAAGATTCTATTGTACGTAATATATACAATATATTATTACGTACATAAAATGTCCTTAATTATTGATTAATAACGTACTTACGTACGTACTTATATATATATATATATATATATTGATCAGCAATTGGCAACACCAATAGGCTTGGAACTGAGAAAAACATCAACAGCTTCATTAATCGTTAGAAAAATAGATTCATTTCCAACTTTTTCAACCATTCCACTTATTTTTAGCTTGTGAATCACCTTCCACCTTGGGTTCACGATAGCCAACTGCCAAACAACACACAAAAAACCACAATTATATATATACACACACACACATATATAGGAAGATTATCAAAAATTAACCCTTTCTTAATACGTAAACCAAATAACTACATTTTATTACTTTGGGGCCAACGTTAAAGTAAATCTAAAGGAGTACGTTTTTCTTCTTTTTTAATTAATGTAATTAATATAAGGCTCACTTACATTAATAAAAAATATAAAAAAAAAACTACACATTTAGATTTACTATAATGTGAGCCCCAAACTAATAATATGTAGTTATTCGGTTAATACAATAAACATAGGTTAACAAAGAAACCACACCCTATATATACATATATGGATGAGTTTAATTCTAAATTAGTTTAACAAACAAAAAACATCAATTGAATGACGTTGAAACTTTTACATGTACGTTTCTTGAAATTAGTTTCTTGTGAATTTCTTCCATGGCAAGAATTCCTGATGAGTCAATGCTAAGGACACCTGTACGTACGTCATCACATTTTTCACCATAAATATGTATATCAATCGATAATTAAGGGTTTTAATTACACACACATATATTGCTTCTTTAAAATATAAATTAATGTGGACTTTATATATATAAAAGGAATTCATAAAATGAAAACCCCATTTTAGTAAGAAAACCGTGAAAAGAAGATAAAAATCATGTAAAAAAAAGTATTTTTTTTTTGAAAATTTTTTTACAGCTTTATAGCACTATTGGACACATTTTTATAAAAAAAATAAAAAAAGCGTTTAGTAAATATTTTTAAATAAAATATTTTATAAACCCATGTAAAACATACGTAACGTTGCGTCAGATCTTATGAACCTTTTTTACGTTTTGTTACGTATGTTTTACATGGGTTTTTTTAAAATAGTTTTAAAAAAAAATATCTACTTGGCGCTTTTTTGATTTTTTTTTTTGTATAAAAATGTGCTAAATAGTGTAAAAAACATATAAAAATATTCAAAAAAAATACGTTTTTACATGATTTTGCCTTGTTTACACGGTTTTCTCACGAAGAAGTGTTTTTCAAATTATCTCTTCCCTGTGTGTGTATAAATTGTTGATCGATCGAATTAAACACTAGCTTGCTTACTGGACATGTCTAGGATGATTCCGCGGGTAGTGGTGTTGTTTTGTGTGAGATATCGGGTAAAGATCCTGCAAAAAGAAATTCATAACTAATTACAGTTTTTAAATATGAGGTAGCTTATATTATTATTTATAATTTATAAATGAAGCTAGAGTTGACAGTTTCTAGATAATAAAATTAAACAAATTACTATCTAAATAAAGTTAATTATTAAGCAAAAGGTATTTCCAGCTTGCTGGAGTGGTTTGGCGTCAAGGACTTTGTTTGGCGATTGCTTCAAGTTTGAATTCCACCTGATTGATCAATTAAACTTAACTTGTCATTTATGAAATTAATTAGTAAATATTTAGTTTATGCCTTATATGTAAAATGTTAATATTAGAAGGGTTAATGTGTTAAATCTATACTCCAAGTTTAGTGCATATTATATTGTTCCCTTTTGTCTGATCAAACAATTTGATATATCAACGTTAATATTTACTTTGCATATTCTCTCAATTGCAGGTTTTTTTTCAATTTTAAGTGTTCAAATTCTAGTCTTCGTGAACTTAGCCCAGCTCTTTTTTTAGTTTTAGTCTACTTCCTAGTTTATTTTTCATAAAAAAAATTTTGTTTCGTGGTTTTATTTCTCGACTTGTCCCCATGTTTGCGTCTTTGGTTACTTTATTTTAGAAACTCGGTTCATCTCCAACCCAAATCGGTGCTAGATGAGCATCACATTGTTACATATATAGCCCTATTATGTCACAAGTATTTTGACACGAAACTTATGTGCCACAAAAGGAAATATGTAAATACCCCTATTATTAGTATAAGAGTTGTTTATATCATTAAGTAAAAGTTCAAAGGGTCCATAATGTAGATATATAAAATTATAAATTGTCTATAGGCTTATATATACAAGAGAATTTTAAAATAAGAAATCATTTTTGTCGAAAAATATATAAAATAATATAAGTTTGACATATGAGATGTTAGATAAACAAGAAAGAAATGTAATTTGAACATAACATCTTTTGTAGAGTTTTTTTTTTTTTTTTAAGTTTCCTTACATTTTTAAAAATTCATAATTTTTTATCTACGGTGTTATTTTCTATAAAAATTTACATCATAAAATCAAACAATTTTTTCTTTGATATAAGTATAGAACTGATGTAAAAAATAATAAATTTTAATTTTTTTAAACCATACGAGATTTTTTTATGTATACGTAGTGTACTTTTATAAATGTATTACAATTTGTAAAAAGTTATAATATTTTTGGTGTAATACAGTATATTATACATAAAACAAAACAAATCACAATACAAAAAATACACCACTATAATATAGCACGTATAGAAATATAGCACAAAAATAATACAGTAATAAAAATTCAATATATCACATTAACAAACTGCTTTTTAAAATATATATGTGTGTTTGTATGAAAACTATATTCAAGTTAACAAGAAAAAAACATGTGTGTTTATGATATGATTAATTTTAAATAGTATTGTCGTGTGAAAATTTGAAAAAATTTTAGAGAAGAATCTTACTATTATACGCTTTAACTTTCTCTATCACTTTAGTTTCAACCATTGATCTAAAAGTAATTAAGTGTGTATTGTTAACAAATTTGGTTAGGTTTTAACTTTTAAGATTACTAGCACAAGTTTCATTATCATTAGCCAAAAGGGCATGGTTAATTATCAACAGTCAAACATGATTGATTGATCAGGATCAATAGGGAATCATCAAGTTTAATTGTCAACAGTGGAGAAGCAAAATTGAATGTCATTAGCATTAAGCATGCTTAACTATCATTGGCAATGCAAGTTTGGCTTTTTATAGTGAAACATATATGATGAATAGACCGAAGAAACTATACTTGGTTTTTTGGAATTTTGTACAAGTATTAACTACAAGATTACGTTTATTTTTAATGAAGATACATAAACAAAAGTAAATCGATTAATATTTGAAGAATTAAAAGGAATAGTAAAAGGAAGATATGAATCTGATTAGTGGGAGAAGATTCATCCAAAAATTAGAACAAAATATATGTAGCAATCAAGGAGGAAGGAATGTTGATGAATTTCCAAGGCCTTGTTCTAAACTTTACAAATTGTAATGTTTTAGTCGTAAAATTTAAAGCAATCTTTAATGTTAATGGAATCTGGGAAGTAGTTGAATCAACACTAGGAAACAAAGTTGATTAAACGAATAACAACTAAGTAATTGCATTACTATACCAAGAAATTCTTGAAAATGGTTTCGCAAGTGCTAACTTTACTTCAGCCAAAGACATTTGGAACACATTAAAGGTTCGACTAGGAGGAGTCGATAGAGTTAATAAGGAACGCGTCTAGACACTCGAGTTTGAATTTAAAACTTTAAAGATCGATGAGTGTAAATGAATTACTTGATGTGTATGCAAGAAAGCTTCGTGAGATTGCATCACAAGTAAACAATCTTGAGCATACACTGAATGACAAAAAACTAGTCATTAAACTTTTGGGTTTGATACCATAAAAGTTATTCACATTGCCGCTACAATTGATGAGTTTGTTGGTCTTAATACAATGTAATTCGAATAAGTGGTTGGGATATTGAAAGTTTTTGAGGAATGCACTAAGAAGCAAATTAAGGAGAAATATACAGAAGAAAAGGATAAAGGTAAACACCAGAATTGAAAGAATTTTTATTGTGAAAACTCAAATCGAGAGAACTTTGGACATGACAAAGGAAGAGGTCGGGTGTTCGTGAAAGGTCGGTGTGATGGTCAGGTCCAACAAGACAAGATCTAGGTAAGTTGTCACAAATGCAATGAACTTAAACATTACATGAATGAATGTTCAAAATTAGAAGAAAGAAGAGGCAAATCCGATCCGGGGTGAGGCTAACAGACCAACACTGTTGTAATGGCATATCCATTAGAGAAGAAAATGAATGTAGTTAAACTAAGTTTCGTTTATGGGGATTGTCGAAAATATAAATCAAACTTATTTATGATTAATAAGGGTCATCTATATTATTAAGTTAAATTGATCAGTTTAAATAAAACTTGTAAATATTGTGACTTAAATGATATATAGTTTAGATATGCACAATTGTAAACGATACATCATGCATGCACATTCAAATTGTGTATTAAAAAGTCAAGTGTGCAATATTCTTGTTCTTGGTTCTTCAATTTGGTCTTGATTACCAATATAGATTAATGATACTCGATCTATAAGCAAAACAGACTTGTAAATTTTTTTTAACCCTTTAAGACTTAATTAGCACATGGTTTAACATAGCAAACTGTTCACTCCCCCTAAAGAGTTGGGTGTGCTTAAGCCCACACCATGTAAGAGGAAACTCACAACTTAGGAAAACATTTTGCCTTAATCTAGAGCATTTTGCTCTAGGAAATACTCGAACCTAAGACCACTCATTAGAAAAATATCATAACTTAATTGCCTAAGAAAAGTATTTATTTGAACCAAATAAAAATACTAGCTAGGTAAAACTAACTCTAACCGGCCTTCTAGTACATAAATACAACTTTTTAACCCTCGTATTTATGTAAATGATTAGACTAGCAATCAGTCGTTGATTTTTTCTACGAACCTCAACATGCATAGAGAGATTACCAACCATTTGATCTGTTAAATGTAATTTAAATAGTAAATGTTTATGTTTTATGCTAATGTCTTTGTTTTGTTTGTTAGTTTACATATGCATGCATGTTTGCATGAGTAGTGGGTCAATTAAAGCAGTTTGCCAGGTGGTGTAGGTCTATTTATGTGTGAGTGGGGTAAGGCAGTTTTCTACTTTTGTGGGTTGTGGATATGTGATGTATTCGGACTTTAAGTCTTCTGTTTCGCTGTATTGTTCTAATCAAGAGAGTGTTTTGTTATTCTATTGTCATAAATACCTTATCTGTACGAATCTGGCCACATGATTAGCACTTTAAGAACAGACATAGGTGGAGAGTTTTGTTCTAAAGAGTTCAATGTCTTTTGTGAAGAAAATGGTATACGAAGAGATCTTACTGCTTCTTATACCCCTGAGCAGAATGGGGTAGCGGAGAGACGAAATAGAACCATCATGGGTATGGTAAGATGCATGTTGTTTGAGAAAAATCTAAGCAAGGTGTTTTGGGGAGAAGTTGTATCCACTGCAGTGTACTTGCTGAACCGAGCTCTTACAGAAGCCTTAAATGATGTAACACCCTTCGAGATGTGGATTGGAAGGATGCCACCATCTCAAAGTATTCGGATGTGTTGCATACAATTTAAAGCCTCATCATCAGTGCAAGAAACTAGATCCAAAGTCGAACAAGTGTGTATTTGTGGGGTATTGCTCGAACTAAAAGGCATACATATTGTTTGATATAACAAAGAAAAGCATTGTTATATGCAGAGATGTGGTTTTCGAGGAGCAAAGTAAGTGGAAAAGTACTGATCAAGGGGTTGATGGGATTCCAAAAACAGTACTACACTCCACTATTCAAGAAGCTAGTGATGAGGATGATGAGCCTAGTTACAGTACGTTTGAAGTGGTTGAGTGTAGTCAAAACAATGAAGTATCCAATGAACAAAGTGATGGAGTGAACTGTGGAGGTAACCTAATTGTCAGTGGGGTACTTTTGGAGTAAATGATGGTGGAATTGGTAATTCACATGTGGTCCCACAAACACCTACCACTACTTTATCTTCTCATTCTAGTAGTGGGTCACACTCTACTCCTCCTCTAAGAACTAGTCAAGTAGCAGATGTATATGACCACACTTAACCTATAAAGAATCTTAACTATACATGTCAGTTTGCACTATCTCTAATAGAGCCATTATCATTTAAAGAAGCTGTGAAAAACACGAATTGGGTAAATGTAATGGAAGATGAGTTAAAATCCCTTGAAAAACACAAGACTTGGTCTTTAATTGATCTTCCCAAAGGGAAACATGCAACTGGATTGAAGTGGGTGTTTAAGGTGAAACTGGATGCAGCTGGGCAGATCAGTCGTTACAAAGCAAGATTAGTTGCCAAGGGATATGTGCAAGAATATGGAGTGGAATTTGAAGAAACTTTCTCTCTTGTTTCCAGGTTTGAAACAATCCGTCTTGTGTTATCTTTGGCAGCTCAAAGTGGAACGTCAGTGTATCAGTTTGAAGTCAAAACTGCATTCCTGAATGGGCATCTTCAAGAAGAGGTTTATGTTCTACAACCACCCGGGTTTGAAATACAGGGCAAGGAGAATAAAGTCTACAAGCTTCACAAAGCATTGTATGGACTCAAACAAGCCCCACGGGCTTGGTATAGCCGAATTGATTCGTTTTTTTTTTGCTCTGAACGAGTATGCAATAAGTGCAAGTGAACCTACTGTGTATGTGAAGTGTGTAAGTGTTACAAAATTTATAATTATCTGTGCGTATGTAGATGATATTATATACACAGGTCTATCTCATTTCTTGGTGAATGAGTTCAAGCAACACATGATGAAGGAGTTTGATATGACTGATATTGGAAGTCTCAGTTACTTTTTGGGACTTGAAGTAATGCAGAGAAAGGATGATATATTCTTATCACAAAAGAAACATGCAAAATAACTTCTCAGTCAATTTGGGATTACAAGGTGTAAGGGAGTTAGCACCCCAATGAACACAAATGAGAAATTTCAAGTAGATGATGGAGGTGATCCAGTTGATGGATTTATGTACCGAAGTCTTGTTTGGGGACTCAATTATCTCACTAATTCTCGTCCTGATATCAACTTTGTTGTGAGTATTGTGGCTTCGATTCATGCATAAGCCATTTGTGTATCATTTGGGAGCTGCAAAGCATATTCAGAGTTATGTGGCTAGTACCTTAGATTATGGCATATGGTTTGGCAGAAACAAGAAGGTTACTTTGCTTGGATATTTTGATTGTGACCTGGCAGGCTCTTCACCAAACATGAAGAGCATGTCAGCACATGTGTTTTCAATTGGGTCAGGGGCTATTTCATGGAGCTCAAAGTAACAAGGAGTAATTTCTCTTTCGACCACCGAGGCAGAGTATATTGCAGCAGCTGCTTGTGCTTGTCAGCAGTTTGGCTTAGAAAGATGTTGTTAGATTTGATGCATGAGCAAAAAGAGGCAACAACGATTCTATGTGATAATCGAACATCAATTTTTTTGAGCAAGAATCAAGGATTTCACATTCGTGCTAAGCATATTAGTATAAAATATCATTTCTTATGAGCTCTAGCTGATGACAAAGAAGTGGAGTTGAAGCTGGTGGATACTCGAGAACAAATGGCAGATATTTTTACAAAGGTTTTGGGAGTGGAACAGTTTTGTTATCTGCTTGAATGACTTGGAGTTATCACTATTTGAGTTATGTGGAGATGTTAAATGTAATTCAAATAGTCTATGTTTATGTTTTATGCTAGTGTCTTTGTTTTGTTTGTTAGTTTACGTATGCATGCATGTTTGCATGAGTAGTGGGTCAATTAAGGTAGTTTGCCAGGTGGTGTAGGTTGTTATTTATGTGTGAGTGGGGTAAGGCAGTTTTCTACTTTTGAGGGTCGTGGATGTGTGATGTATTCAGACTTTAAGTCTTCTGTTTTGTTGTATTGTTCTAATCAAGAGAGTGTTTTGTTATTCTATTGTCATATATACCTTATCTGTACTATCATAATCACTCGTAAGTATCCTAATTAATTAACAAGAATAATATATATTTGACTCAAATTAATATATATATATATATATGTGTGTGTGTGTGTGTGTGTTGCTACAAAGATTTTGACACAAGTGTATATCAAACTCTCCTAGCAGTGCTAATGGTGATTACAGCTAGAGCCAGACAAAACTAGTGTGTGTTGAATGTGATTTCAAGCCTCAAGAGTTGTTCTTGGAATTGCCGATGCCTGTTCTCGTTTAATTGTATGATATTTATAGTGGGTTCCATTAAAAACCTCAGGTGATGCTCCTTTCCTTTCGGGTAGTTTGTTACATGTCAGTCATGTACTTTCTCTATTTGTTTTGGGTCTGTATCCCCATCAATATATATACTAATTAACTGGAAACGCACGTACTCCTAGCTAGGTAGGCAATAAGTAGATGCAACACAAGCTTTTTAACCATAATATCAATCCAAGCAAGGTTACAGTACTGGTAGACCAACAGACACAGATACGTACCTTTCCTTAATGGGGTTTGCATTTGCAAAACAAAAGGAGGCAGAGTGAAGGCGAATGATGGCAACACCTGAGACATCAACAACCCCAGGATATTGGGACTTATCGCAGAATATGTCTGTTCCGGGAAGCCTTCCTAATTCTTCGATGTCAGATCTGATGGAATTAAGGATTAATCTTCCAAATGAAACACCAACCTGCACAATTAACCCCAGCCAACACACACGCATTACTATTCTTCTTGTAACTTAATAATTAACTACTAAACATGCATTAAACAAACAAACACACTAGCTAGCTATATATATCTTTCTTTCATGAACTCACAATTAACATCGAGTTGCATTCATGCGTCAACTTTTATATATATATATAGGGGAGGGATATTTTAAGAAGGCTAAAAACCATGAGAAGCGTGAGAAGGCACGAGAATGTGACACGTGTATTTTAGGTTAAAGGGTATAAACGTCAACACATAAATGGAGGCTGCACATGCAAGTCACATGTTAATTCCACCAAATTTTTTAAACGTATGTAACTATTTTATACGTTAAAATTTTTTAAAAAAAATTACACCATAAAATCACAAATTTCTTTACCTTTCTAAGGAGTATAATATTGTTATATTTAACAATAGAAAAAGAACAAACCTGATTGTTCTTGAAACTTGTGCGTTTTTATGGTGTTTTCATATTGTTTGTGAAACTAGACGTTTTATGGTGTTTTGAACATAAACAAAACACAACGTTTTTTAATTGCGTCATTTACACATGACGTTTTATGGTGTTTCTGTACTGTGTAATTTTCACAGACATTTTATGGTGTTTTTGAATTGTAATTTTATTTATGGTGTTTTTGAACTGTAATTTTATTTATGGTGTTTTTGAACTGTTATTCTATTCATGGTGTGTTTGGACTGTATAATTTTACACATTGTGTTTTATGGCGTTTTTGAAAACTAAAAAACATGTCGTTCTAAACTTTGTGTTTTTACACATGGTATTTTCGAACCACGAAATTTTACACATGGCACTTTTTAATTGTGTAATTTAAGTGTAAAATACCATGTGTAAACTACTAAAACACGATGTTCATATTAACAGTAAGACACCATAGTCTAAAAACATCATGTACAAATTAACACATTTATGTATAAATTAAAAACACCATGAACATATTTAATACACCATATATTGACATTTAAGTTTAAAACGTCATGTATAAAATGTTTATGAATTAGTTGTTTTTGTTATGGTGTTTTTCAAATGTTTATGAAATATAGTTATTTATGGTGTTTTTAGTATTCAAAAACACCATAAAAATACCTGGTCTTCGTTTCATGAATATCCGAACACAAAAACACCATAAAATGTTAACACCATAAACACAATAACTGTAACATCAAGCATTAAACAGGTATTTCGTTATCCAACATCTACTATTATCATGCAACTATCGATTACTCTTACATATGAATGAACAAAGAGGTCTAAAGGAGACTTAAAACATTAATGAAGCTAAAAAAAAATAATAATAATAATAATAATAAAAATAATAATAATAATAATTTAGTTTCAAAACATAACCATCCTTGAAGGTTCGAACTAAGTCTAACCAACCAGTTAGAGAAGGATCTAAAATAACATCACAAAGGTTGGTAGAACCATGCACACACATGTAACATTAAACAAAATCAATTTTCCTAATTAACCTCTTCAAAGCCAAGAAACCCACTCATTTCTTTCTTTCCTTCATGTGTTCGGCAAACAGTTCCACCACACACAAGGTCATGCCAGCTGGACAACTAAACAAATACCCATGATGCAGCCCATCTCCTGCAAACAGCCCATCCCCTCCCTGCGACGGCTGCTTCTTTTCCCAAGACCCTATGACCACCACATATTAACATAGCACCTAGGACACCTTCTCATCATTCCTAGTTATAGTGCTCAAGGCTACATCTCCTTGCTTCACTCTACAACCTGCGACTAAGTCACTCTCACATCCAACAAAGACATTTAATGAAACTAAACCTTCAAAGAGTTCCTTACCATTGTAACTAACCAGCTCCTTCTCCAATTACATTCGTTACAACCCTTCCAACCCTATAAATACCAGCCTTAACCAAGGCAAATTCACACCAAAAACATTCACAACCCCATCTCTTTCTTTCCCTCCCACTTCGGCACCAGCATCGGCACATTTTCTGTTGGTTCTCGACTGAAGCAGCAACAACCGAAGCAACCCATTCCCAACCTTCTGCCACACTTGCATAACCCTTCCCTCACACCTTGTTGTGTCGAGAGAAACAATCCTCCATTCCCACGAGTAAGCAGCAGGCCATCAGCCGTTTGAAAATTAAGCCATCAGGAAGAAGGGACCAGCTCATAACCACCAGCAGCTCAATCCTTCAACAACAGCAGTTGGAAACTCGACCCACTCGAAACCTGTCTAAATTCCTTGCTTGCTTAAGGTTAGTTCTAAATCATTAACTAAGGAGAAACGTTCTCGGGAGAACTAGATTTGCTAAAACCGAATGAAGGTTAACAACAAAAAAAAAAAAAAAAAGAGTTTTAAACCAAAGCTTCCGAACTTGGACAAATAAATGAAAAAAAAAACTTGAAAGACTATAACTATTAATGAGAAGGGATGGTCAATGTAAAAAAAAAGTATGGAAATAAATATTCGGACAAGCACCTGTAGACAAAAGGAAGCTATGACCAACCACATACTAAGGCTTCATAAACGCAAATGTTTCTGATAATAAACAAGAAAACTTATATGTTCAAATATCTATATGATTAAACAAGGTTGATGATTAATAAATATTGGATACAACCTTGTATAAAGGCTATTGAGAAACTAGTTATGAAGATGGTACATACCCTATGTAAATGTATATATACCTACAGGTGCTGTTAAAATCCATACTTAGTTTACAAGGAGAAATAAGCCACGTGTAAACTAATTGTGTAAGCTATATGGGTACATGGGGAGGAGCTTTACACACCGAAAGTTAAAAGAAAAACACAAGGATTAATATTACTTGAATGGATTTATATTAAGGTGATAATCAATATCTAAACCATTTAAACAAATTTAAATTCAAAGTTAAAGATCAAAAAGGGAAAACACAATGGTGTGAATATATGATTTAGCCATGCTTGAGCAAATTATTAAAATAATCAGCTAAGGTAAATAACAACAAAAGTACAAGTTGTAATAGTTTATCAAAAATTATTGATGAAATAATAATAATAATAATAATAATAATAATAATAAATAAATAAATAAATAAATGAGTAACATGAAATAAAGGTTACTTATTATAAATTTTGGGCGATATCATAAGTCCCCTATTTAAATTTGGGCAACCTAGTAAGTCCCCCTGTATTTAACTTTAAAGAAAAGAAAAAACTAAGATTTAAAATTTTACGAACGTTAAGATAAGAATGCATTTCGATATCATAAGGGTTATTTCATAAATCTCATAAAGCGCCATACTTTGGTAGGGTCCGAGAAGAACACCGAACCCTAAACTCATGGTTACTTGGAACCTCCTGATCACTACTCAAAGTGAGTTTCGTAGCCCCCTTTTTATTTAAATATTTATACTCTTCGGGGTGAAATACTTGCTATCTTACTTATCCATACGTGTTTATTAAAATGATACTTGTTTGAATGTTTATTGCATGAGTACTTATTTCAAAGTCCCCATTGATATATATGTATGAATGTATGTATTAAATCGGTAATTCCACAACTATTTAGCTCAATTGACGAGCCGTGGATTAATATGGATAGTGCTATCGGGCTGACGAACCCATTCATTTCGAGATTTTGGTCGCTCCAAATCGTTCCCAAGTGCCTGGGCTTAAATGAATGTATATTTCCAATTACTATATATTTCCATTTACTATATATTTGATTGATTGTTGGCATTATGGGGCGAAAAGTCATAGGTTTGGTTGTGGGCTCATGATAAAGTAATCATTCACTCGTGCTAATTTTAATATAAACATTATATGGATAATTTTTATAAATACTTTCCTTCAACCTTTATCGAGTCGTAAACCTACGGACTCACCAACTATTTTAGTTGACCCTTTTTATGCATGTATTTCAGGAAATAACTAAGCTTGGATTATGCATGCTCTTTTGTGATACAACCGAAGATTTGGACAATATTGTTTTGATTAGGCAATATGAAGAATCTTTATATGTTGTATTTATTTTGGAATATTGTAACCTACATTATGTATCTCTTATGGACATGAATGCATGCTAGAAGTTTCTTTAGAAACAATGTGTTCAAGATCCGATTTCGTGACACCCTCGTGTTTCCGCTTCAGCGGGGGTGTGACAATAACATATCTTGAAAAAACGCCATAAACAATAAAATATATCGAAAAAACATCATAAACTAAGTTAAAAACACCACGTACAAACTTAGGTGTTTATGGTGTTTTTCGTTTTCAAAAACACCAAAAAATGCCCTCTTTTAGTTTTATTAATAAGCAAACACCAAAAAATAACATAAAATGTTAACATCATAAACACCATAAAATATATTTGAAAACACCATAAAATATACATATGTGTAAAAAACACCATAAAAGATCAGTTTCATATATATTGGAAAAACACCATAAACATATGGTTCGTGAAACTCATTTTATGTTGTTATTTTAATTTTAAAAAATATACTAATATTATACTCATTAGAAAGATAAAAAAATGCTCGATTTTATGGTGTTATTTTTTTAAAAAAATACTTACGTATAAAAAGTTACGAACGTTTAAAAAGAATGGAGGATAATTCATGTGACTTGCATGTGCAGGTTTTTGGCTAGATCTTCCCATTCTACCCCTACTGATGGTTTTAACTTATAATTATTTACGAAAATACCAACAGATTAATCTCAACCACAAAACCAAGTGATCTAATGGTTGAGATTACTTCTCACATTTTTTATGGTTTTAAGACTTTTTAGCCAAACCTCAATCTATATATATATATATAGGATATATAGTTAAAACATGTGTATTACATTTTTTTAAAAAAACTTTTTGTATAAAATTAAAGAATTAATTTATAATGCATGTAATCATGTTATTTACCAAGTTTAATAAAATTATTAATATTTAATAAGAGATAGATAGTAAAAAATTAATGTTTAATAAAAAGATGATGTATAAATATTTAATACGGGAAAAACAAATTATAGTTGCTATAAAAATTAACATGTGTCATTTTAAAATATTTATTTATTATATAGCATAAACATAAATATATATAGATGTGGCTCGGCTGAGTTAATTACAGTACTATAAAATCGGATGATTACCAAATCCTTCACAAACGACCAAAATCAATAAGTCGCAATCAATACGGTACGTTGTTAATTCAGTCACCCGACTAATTAAGGGGGTCGTAATTTAAAAGAAAACTATTTATTTATTATAATAATAAATTAAGTTGCATCTAAAGAAACACTAGCTAGCTAATTTATCCGGTAAGAATTTATTAAAAATAATTAAAATAGACGGGGTATATACTCCAGATTTGCATATGTTCGCATATTAATTAGCTTTTTAAAATTATGGATACATCACAAAAAGGATAAGCTAGAATATAAATTTGAATTATCCGTGAACGAAATCATCCTAATAAAGTAGTTATGAATAAGCCTCGGATAAGATTTCAATTTTTATAATATTTCGTATAAAAAAAAGATTCTTCAATCATACAAAGTTTTTTAATTGTAGGAAAATATTATTTTTATAAAGTCATTCAGTCAATTGCCATCTTGCATACCCTGACAAAATTCCAAATAATTACTATCTATACATTTAGATGTGAAATGAACAGTAAAACTAATATAATAAAAATAATATATTTTAATATTATAATAATATAATATAATATAACTAATATAATAACAATAATATATTTTAATATTATTATAATATAATATAATATTATTATAATAATAATATTAAAACATAATATTAATATAATAATATTATAAAATAATATAATAATAATAATATAATATTATAATAATAATAATAATAATATTAAAATATGATATTACTATAATAAAAATAAAAATATTATTATAATAATATTATATAATCTTATCTTTTTGATTTTTAATTGTTTGCGTTTTTTAAAATATTACGAATAAATGAGACTTATATATAATTATGTTATGAAAGTTTAGGCAGTTTTTATTTATCTACAATTATTGTTAAAATGTTTTGTGATTTAAAGTTTATGACGTATGACAACTTTATGTTATATGAGTTTCAATGTATAAGATCATGTTTTTATTTCAGTTAAATATGGGGTTACCGCCGCAACGCGCGAAATAACCCCTAGTTGGAGATAAAGTCCAATATTGGATATAATTAATCAAGATTCCAGAAGTTGTCCAAAACCCAATTACGGTAAAAATACCCAATACATATTACAATACATACAATTAGAAGTTGGATCTACAGTGGTAAATGGGATTTTTTTTTATTTTTATTTTTTTTTACACGTTAAAGTCAAAGAAAACAGTTTTTTTTTTTTTTACTATAAACAGTTGCAAATCTATTATTATTATTATTATTATTATTATTATTTTACAATAAAGTCAAAAAAACGGTTTTTTATTTTAATTTTTTTTTTATTTTTTTTTATATAAAGACGATAAAGTAAAAAAAAACAGTTTTTTTTTCCTAATTAATAATAATTACTGTTGTAATTCTGTTTTTTTAAATCTGTTTGGAGTCTTGTATTTCTTATCAATTGTCCCGATTAACGCCGCGAAACATGGGTCAATTAGCCTGATTAACACCGCGAAGCGTGTGTATAAATTCTTTTTTTTAATTTGGTTCGAGTCTTTCGTTTATTATCAATTGAGCCGATTAACGCCGCGAAGCGCAGATACAATTTTTTTTTAAATCTGATTCAAGTCTTGCATTTATTATCAATTGACCCGATTAAAGTCACGAAGCGCGAGTATAAATGTTTTTTAAATATCTTCAGACTTTTTTATTTGGTGTTTATAGATTCGTTATAAATTCTTTTTTTTTAATTTGGTTCGAGTCTTCCGTTTATTATCAATTGAGCCGATTAACGCCGGGAAGCGCGGGTATAATTTTTTTAAATCTGATTCAAGTATTGCATTTATTATCAATTGACCCGATTAAAGCCACGAAGCGCGGGTATAAATGTTTTTTAAATATCTTCGAACTTTTTTATTTGGTGTTTATAGATTCGTTTTTATGTTTCCAATGCTCATTTTTACAACGGTAAACATTGATGTCAGAACTTTATTATCAATTACCTCGATTACCGCCGCGAAGCGCGGGTTTCACCCTAGTTAACATATATACATTTAAATGTTGAATGAACAGTAATAATAATTTAATAATAATAATAATAATAATAATATAATACTAATAATATAATAATATTAAAATATATTATTATAATAATAATAATAAAATAATAATATAATAATAAAATTATTATTATAATAAAATAATAATATAATAATAATATTATTATTATAATAAAATAATAATATAATATTATAATAATAATAAACATTTTATAATATTATATAATCTTATTTTTTAATTGTTTATGTGTTTTGAAATTTAAAGTTTTACGACGTATATATAACTTTATGTTATATGAGTTTCAGTTTTTAAGATCATATTTTTAATCCAGTTAAATATGGGATTACCGCTGCAACGCGCGGAGTAAACCCTAGTATATTAGAAGAAAAACATTTAGAAAAAAACCTCATTCAATTCATCTTAAGATCTAGATAATAAGATCGATTATGCATTATTGGGTTGGATCGGTTTATTTAGATTTTAAATACCGTTTGAAATCCGAAATAAACAGAAAAAGAAATAAGCTTAATTAGTCACAATCCTTATGTTTTCAGATTAACCGAATAAGCATGATTTGTATATCCAAATAATCTGTATAAACAAGTTTATTCAGGTTGAATTCAAATATCTGATCCTAATAAGCATGTTTATATACATATGATATCCAATCCAAGTCAAATAAAAATAATACCTAATAGGTCCGTATCAATCCAAATAAGATTTCAGATCGATTTTATTCCGTCTTTGATACAATTCGAATTTTTTCGGTCTTTTGAACCGTCCATAATTCACCTTATAAATATTATCACAAGCATAATCTAATAAAATAATATCATGTCTTTGAAGAAGCCTAAAAATACGGGCGTAGTGTTTTTAAAAAAGAATTTAGAACCGGAAAGACACGCTTACTTTTCTTCTTTTCTTATTTTTTTATAAATGTATCACATTTTAACTCTTGCTATATATACTACTTAAAATTAAATCTACTTTTGCATTGATGTAAACCTAAAACATTTATTCGATCTAAGAGACAATATATATATGTATCAAATAATTAAGTTAGTCTCATGATTACAAAATAGTTATTTACTTGACACTATTTTTTTCAAGAGTGTTTGAACCATTCAAATAAATCGAGAACAGCCACTTTAGGCCGCCGGATATGATGGCCGCTTGCATAATTGCATTGGCCTGGGATGTCTCTTTTATAAATAAACAAACATTCAATATTGAAATATTAAACTTAATTATTTTAAAATACAAGTATTAGTTATTGATTGGTCGGCTGATCATACAAATAAAAAAATGATGAGATAGGTGGAGTTTTAATTAAATTAAAGAATCTTAATATTTTTATTAATTTTTAAGAAATTAACTAATTAACATGCATGATTCTCGTATTTTAATTAATTTGTTTGCAATTCAAAAAACTCTTTGTGTATATATATATATATATTATTGAGATGCTCGCGCGATACGGCGGAAAACAAAACAATTAGGCTACTGATTTTGGCTCGTAAAAAGCTTAAACCACCTAATTTTTGTCAAATCAACTCTTTTAATTAAAAAATTTACTATGATAAAATTCATAATTTAAAATGTCAAATATGATATGACAAAGGTGTGAAAAAGTAATTTATTTGATTTGAGAAGGTTTTCTTTTATAGGTATTATATGACACTTTATTTTTAAATGTATCAATATGTGACAAACTAAAAAGTAAAAGAAAACCATTTAATTTATGGCTCTTAAAGATTTGTTTGTTATAAACTTTATGTTATAAAACTCTTAATTTTAAGAGTTTTTGGTAAAAGAACATTGTGTCATTCATATATGTATTATATAGTAGTATAGATATATAGCTTAGTAACCATCGGGTCTTTTTAAATGATAGAAGGCTTTCAAAGTAATTAGAGATAGGAATTTAATTAAAGAGAAAATTTCCAAAATAACCACATGTATTTGACTAAATTATATGTATTTTGTTATATATTTAGGCTTTTAAATGTCGAGAAACGTATGTAGTAAGCATTTTGTTGACGTACATTTGTAAGGGAAAGAAAGAGAGAAAATAGGTAGGGTTAATTAAAAAAAAAGAAAGAAAGAAAGAAAGAAAGTGAAATATATATAAACATTAATATATATGTGAAATATAATTGGTTTAATTTGAAGATGTATATATAAAGTAAATTAAGGTGGATAGGGGTCTTACAGCAACCAAAAGACCGATCTCGACGGATACAAAGAGTACACCAAAGAAGGCAGCAGCGCATGCAAGGAAGTCCTTTTTGTCAAGTTTCCAGATGTGATAGGCTTCGTTGTAATCGATGAGTCCAGGAAGCGCAGACAGGATGATGGATGCAAGTATCGCAATTGGTGTGTAATACAAAAGCTTTGTTAGCAGTTGCAGTGATATCACCACACTTACGCTCATTACTACGTTTGATACTCCTGACGCACACCCTGCGCTGTAATTTACAGCTGTTCGGGAAAACGATCCTGAACATCCAAACAAACAAATTCAATTAATTAATTCATCAATATATATTCAATTAATATATACACATATATGATGGATGAAAATATATATAATATCCTATATATATATGGCACTCACGTACGTACCGGTTGTAACATAGCATGAAGACATAGATCCAGCTATGTTCATGAAACCCATTGCTACCATTTCTTTGTTCCCATCTAGGTTATACCCTTTGATCGAAGCAAAAGAACGACCAACAGCAACCGCTTCCTGCATCCGCCCAATTAAATAAATAAATAATTCAATTAATTTAATTTAATTAATTTAATTGGTAGGTACGTATACTCACTGTTAATGCAATAATTGCACAAATGAAGCCAATTTTGGCTACTTGAGCAAGGTGTGGACCATTGAACTCCAATTGATGCAGTGAAGATGGATTTAGGCCTCCTTGGAAATGTTTGATGATTTTAACCCCATGTTCATCGGCTCTTGTTAGGTATACTATCAAGGTCGACAATATCACCGATATAACTGGAGAAATGGCTGGCAACCAGAATAATTTCTTATTCTTCTTTCCCTGCATGCATGCATGCATACATCTTCACTTCATTAATTAACTTCAATATAATTCATCCATATATACATATATGTCATATGTATGTATGTATGTATAATCAATCACTCACGATAAATCTGGTAATCAGGATGAATATAAGGAATGAACATCCAAGAACAATATTCAATGGATACCACTGCAAAATTAATTAATTAAACACCTAATTAATTATTAATGTAATTATTAATTAAACAAGCAAATAAATAAAAATTTTATATATATATATATATATAGAAGCTAGCTAGCTGCAAGCATGCATTGCATACTGTAGTCGTATGAAATGAATTAACAACAGCTTCCAACACAGAGACCACATCTGTTTTAGTAGTAAAGTGACTAATCCCAAGTAAACTCTTGAGTTGTTGAAGACCAATAACAATGGCTGCACCCGCCATAAAACCAACAATTGCTGCATGCGATAGAAAATCAATCACAAAACCTAACCTGATGCAAACAAAATTAATTCATTCATTAATTAATCACCCATATACATATATATCAGAACCAATTAATTAATTAAACATAACTTATATATATATATATATATAACCATGCACCTACCTAAGAACCCCAAAAAGAGCTTGGAAGCTGCCAGCGAAGAATGTTGCTGTGAAAACAAGTTTTCTGTAGGAAAGGGGATCAGCTGCAGGATCAACTAATTTTGATATCATTGATGATATCAACAGTGACACCACAGCTACTGGACCGATGGCCAACTCTTGTGAACTCCCCATTACAGAATATATCAAAGGAGGGACAACACTTCCATCTGCATATATACATATATATATATAATTATCAATTGAATTGAATTGAATTGATCACATGCATGCTATGTACATATATTTAGGTATATCAGTATCATATATTTAGCTAGCTGTTAACTACTTACATAGGCCATATTGAGGATCTAGATTAGCTAAAGCAGCATACCCGATACTCTGCAGGATATCAATAGACAAAATTAATTAAGTAATTAATTTATATATAGATGGTTTGATAAGTAAAAGATAGCTAGCGTGATGTAATTATAATTACTAATTAGTGGATGTTAAATTATATATGAAAGTGCAGGTAGACCTGAGGAATGCTGAGGCTAGCAAGAGTTAATCCAGCAATCAAGTCATTCTTAAACTTTGAAGCATTATAGTTTCTACCCCATTTAAGTGCAGGAAATATGCTACTCACTACTGCAACCACTCGTGCAGAAGCTGAATATTTCTTATGAGAATGATGAAACACTTTATTTTTTATCGACTGAAAGACTTGTTGGAGAACCCCAGGAGGATCTGCTGAATTAAGGACCCATTTACTGCTCTGGTTCCTTACACTCAACTCAATTTCATCACTTTTCTGGTTTGATGAATCCATTGCATTCAAGTGTTTATTGTCCATGATGTGTATATGTCTATGTATATATAGCCATAGCCATAGCCCATATGGTGTTGATTAATTAGTGGTCTAAAAACACCAGAACCAGAAAAAAGACAGCTAGCTGACATGGTGTTGCTAGCTGACGGAAGAAGATTAATTAATTATATATATTGTTGGTTTTCAGAAGCTTTATCTTATTGAATTCCCATTTCCCAATGAAGAAGGAAAATCAGAATATGTTTATAACTCATGTGTCAGTGGTCCACCCTCACCAATTACAAATAATTTAGTCACTTTTTTAGTGGCCGTCATAATTTCATGAAAGCTGCAGCTATCAGGACACCACTCATTCTAGTCAAGTAATTAAGCCTCGTTTTTTATACCAATGTTATCTATCTAGAGATTGACCAAACAATATTGTGTTTTTTATTATTATATATAACTTATTAATTTTTCATGTTTCACTTGTTAATTTTTTATATCAAAACTAGGACCTTGTCAATTATTCTTTTCTATAAATTAAAAACTAAATATAGTGTCGGTTTCTATCCGGCCAGTGGCTACTTTAATTACAACATATATATGTTCTGTCTTTGTCACTATGTCTTGACGGTCACTTTTTTTCTTTGGTAGTTGCTCAAGTCTAACGTTCTCAGGCGCATGTCATGCATATATACTTATCAATTTATTTATTTACCAGATCCAACATGTTAAATTGAAAGTACTCGCGCGTACCTTTGACCACTCTCGATCTCAATCTCAATCTCAGTATTAGTACTTTATTCTATATGAGTAAGTGTATGATTATTGTAAATTGATAGCCTCGTTGTAAACAGCTATAATTAATGAAAACAAGTAGCATGAAGTTGCTTCCCTAACAATTAACATGGTGATTATGCAGTTGTTAGTAGTTGCTTTTTGGTGAGAGCTAGGGAGATCCAAGTTAAAACATACAGCGTCTTCAATTATTTAGGGAGTATATATGATGTGAATAGAACTAGTTACACACCTTCTTGTGGTGACTCTGCATCATGAGGCCATGTGTACTCCCCGGTAAAGCCACCACCACTCCATATAGACGTCACATAAACAACTATTCGCATCGTCCACTCTTCACATACACATGTGTAACTATCAACCCTCTTTCTCTCCTATCACAACCCACTCACGCCTGCCATCACCCCCTCTCTCTTCTCACATTCATAGTGATCACCCTCACACAGGCCTGTAAATGAACCGAACGAACACGAACACATTAACGAACATGAATTTTGTGTTCGTGTTCGTTTATTAAGAAAATGAATATGTTCGTGTTCGTTTGTGTTCGTTCATTAATAAATTAAACGAACTGTTCATGAACATTAATGAACACAAACGAACTAAAATAAACAAACAAACATAAATGGACATTTTTTAAGACCATTGAACAATCATAAACGAACGTGAACACGATTGAACAAACATAAACGAACACAATTGAACAAGTATAAACGAGCACAAACGACAAGCCTTTTTAAATGTAAATACAAATCATTCGTAAATTAGTCAGTTAACCAAGCAAAAACTAACATTACATAAACGAACACTAACGAACACAAATAAACGAACGTTAATAAACGAACATAACCGAACTGTTCATGAACATAAATAAACGAACACAAGGTGTGTTCATGTTCGTTCATTTAATTAAACGAACACAAATTTTTTTTTCGTGTTCGTTCATTTATTAAATAAACGAACATAAACGAACTTCTTACCGAACAGTACACGAACTGTTCGGTTCGTTTACAGGCCTACCCTCACGTGAATGTCCCTTACGCCCCACCCACTTACCACCACACATAGCCTGAAGATGCATTTTTTTGTTGTTGAGAAAGAGCATTTGGTTCTTAGTAGGAAAAGACACGAGATGCCTTGAATGTATTTTAAGATAGAGCCTCAAACCTAGGCTTGGCTAATTCTACACACATATACACATTTCATGATTTTTTTCAAAAGTTGTAATCAAGAGATTTCAAGTGTTCATCAACATTTTCTTGTAAGTTGATAAGCTTTTACATTAGCTTTCTTCACATTTCAAGTTCTAATTTTCATACAACAATCTGTCAGAAAGCTTCACTCAAACTTAATTAGTCACAACTTATTCATTTCTTAAGCAAATTAAGTGATCTTTTAATGAAAATTATTTTTTGTTTAATCTTTCAAATCAAATTGGTCTAACTCAATTCCATAAAAGTTTTGACCTCTAAGCTGTTGATAAAAATTGAATGCACCATATTATAGCATTGTAATATCTTTTTTTTTTTTTTGAACGGCGAAGGTCTCAATCGTGTGAACCCACTGTAATAGCATTGTAATATCTAGAATGCTATGTCAACGTAAATAATTTTTCAAAAAAAACATTAATGATTCTCTTTATAAAATTTATTTTATATATCTTTTTTCAATCATCACTAACCTCAATTAATTTCATGAAGGATTTGACTTTCAAACAATAGACACTGGATAAATACACGTACTAGAAGCCTCAGTTTTTGTATGACCTTAACTTGTGAAAACCATCAAGATAGTTAAACCATTTAATAAATTGTAACATTTTTATAAAACATGTAAAAAAACCTCTTATAAATTAAGTTTGTTTGACATGTCAAATAACTTAACACAAGATGACCTGCTTTTGAGGTACTACAAATTAAATAAAAGATCAAACTTATCTTAATTAACAATAATAATTATGTATGACACGTAAGAAGTTAATATATTGTATAACATACATCATAAGATTAGTACAAACGTATTATCAATTAAATTTAAATTCATATGATTGTTAAGTTATTCAAGTACAATGTAGGATAATAAAATAAACAACGTGTGAGTTTTAGATTTGACACTTTGATAATCACCAAGAGGAGAGTTCGCAATCCCTTTAACTTTTTTATACTTTTAAGATGGGATGAGAAACATGCAAAAGTGATACATACTCTTTGGAAACTATACATGATTTGTACGGTTGTCATATTTTTTGGTTAATTTGATATGCCGATACACATGAGGATATTCTTATATTAATTTATGTACCCATAAGTTCCCATGAAACAAATCACAAAAATTTAGCTCATGATATGAGCTTGTAGACAGATATTAGTTAGTACTGTTCAAGGTAGACAACTCTAGTGAAGATTTTGGTCGTGCTAGCCAACAATGTCATACCAGGCCAAGTTGCAATCCTGACGGATACATCAAGTGCGATGAGGATTGTATGAAAGAACATGGGATAAAGAAATATTTGGCCAAGATTGCAACTTTCATACAATCCTCATCGCACTATTGGTGATAGCCAACGTTGTCATAATTATGCTACCCGTGTAGCAAGAGACTTTCTAACACACTTTGTATATAAGTGTGCCTATAAAGATATATATGGACATTATTTCAAAATCACGAATATGATGAAAATTGCTAGAAACAACTTTAAGTTTTGTATTATTTTGCATATATATTGAATAAAATGCATATAACTTTAATATCTTGAAAATTATTTTAAAAGATACGCTATTTATACTCTTTTTTTTTTCAATATGCATATATGCACATGTATGTACATATTTGCAAATTTAAAACATTTGAAAAAATTGAGGAGGTGTGAACGAAACAATGGGAAGATATAAATATACTAGCTAGTGTGCTTATTTTCACAAAGCAATACTACAATGATTACGTACGCATTTTGAATGTGTGTGTACGTTTGAGAGAGAGAGTGGATATCAAAAATTGTTTTACCTACATCTATAATAAGTATCAATAGATAATATAAGGATATAATTGGCCGGAAGTTCATTGACTATGATCATCTATGTATAATTAATGTGCTTAATTTTTGTGTGTTATTATAATATATCTGGATGATGTGTTACTTATGAGATTGAGTCGTATAAAAATAGACATTCAAAATATGCATGCTTCATCAAACTAGTCAGTTAACACTTAATTACAAATAAAATTAATATGAGAATGAAAATAAGAATGTTAAATTGCTTGGTCTTCAACTATATATTTAAACCTAATCTCACTGATTCACAAACTCTTAACTAACAATAACAACTGATAGAATTGAAAGAAAGAAAATTTAAATAATATTATCTGGTTTAATTGCAACTTTATCTTTTAACATATCCAATCCATCACATGCAGGCATTCCTTGGAAAACATCATGCCATTGTGCAATACAATCATTCAAGAAAGTCAACGCCAGATAAACTAAAGGTGTACCAAACCCATCAATAATAGTGTTGTGTAAGCATATGGAGTGGTGGACAATTGATCACCTGGACTAAATGGGAGTGATTGCAAGTTTGTGGTCTCTGTTCTTTGGTCCACTGGAATGTTTGCACCATATAAAAGGATTTTTTTCATTTAAACTATTATCTTGAGGGAATTGAATGTTGGGTCTAGTTAGTAAAATCATTTAAACTAGGTTTATTTCCCCGTGTGTTGCGACATGTTATCACAGTACACTCCTCATAACATGTATTATATCATTTGCAGAAGCATAAGTTATATAGAAAAATCAAATCTTATATCACAAATTATATACGAATTTGTCATAAGAACATAAAATCATACAAAATTCTTACAATTATGTTACAAAAATAATATAAAAAATTACTCACAAAATCATTCTAATTGACAACCAATCGTTTGAATTAAAATAAAAACCCAAATTTATAAGCAAATCTTTCAAATTTAATAAAAACTCAAATCTTTAAATAAATCTCTCAAATTTAAAATCTTCATATCTGTTTATTGCGTTTTAAAGTTAAAAAATTCTGATGATCGATCCAAGTTTAAATTATCAAAACATCATTACATAAATTAAACACATATGCATTACTATTCATTTTACTATATATTGTAACCCCCTGTTACTATTTAACATTTTTCACATAATATCATAGTTGGTTCCAAAAAATTTTCTTATTTTCAAACCTTGTTTAACATTCTTTATTTAATAATATTAAACAAAGTTTAGAACAAACGTAAACGTGTCACACAGTTTACAATACTTATTAATATAAGTAAGTTTAAACCAAAATTAAAACGTTTGCAACAAGGTTTGTTTGTTCGATTCCTGATCCGCCTCGATCTTTACAGCCGTATCCGTCATGTTTGACCTACAAACATCACATAATAATTCTCATTAGTTCATAAGAACTAAGTAAGTTAAACCGCAACAGTTTCTCACGACAAAATGTAAAATTACATTTTTCACAATCAATATTCCAGATGAGTCATTCCTATTCGAATTGACTCTCACATTATAATATTATCATATTATTATTTGTCAACGATTTTTTACAATAGTTTAATCATAATAACACTATGGTGTTCACATTCCTGTGCTTCCACCATAGTTATTTGTCAGCATTCTCTGAATATCCACACAAGTGTGGTTTCAAACATATATTAAGTCTTAAGATGTTCACCCACCGGTCCTTCCATCTAAGACATTTGCTAGCACCTCTAGCTATCCACACATATGTGGTATCATACATATATTAAGTTTTAAGATGTTCACCCACCGATCCTTCCATCTAATACATTTGCTAGCACCTCTAGCTATCCACACATAGGTGGAATCATAAATATTAAGTCTTACGATGTTCACCCACCGGTACTTCCATCTAAGACAATTGCTAACACCTCTAGCTATCCACACAACTGTGGAGTCATTGTTTCAATCAATTTACTATGATGTTCACCCACCGGTACTTTCATCATAGAATTCTCACACTTTCATTCACCAAGGTATTGGATTCATCATAGAATTTATTCAACAACAATTCAATTTTTATTATATGATGTCATAGTTGTGTGATTACTTACCTTGATCAGATAAAGGATTAGCACCTACAGGTTCATTTCCCGTTCTATGACTATTTGCTTGACTTCCACTACCACCACATAGTTGCAAAATACATATACAACTAGTTTCAGTACATATAACACATACAATCAAGTTCAACGCACTTGATTGGTTTGACTTTCTCAAAGTCAGTTTATCACATAACCGACTCTATCTTACTATATTCAGCAAGTTTTAGTCAATTAACATAATTAATCATATTTCATGCCTCCTAAGGCATTTTATCAAATAATTGATGTTCATTATATTAGTTACGATCTTTAATCACTTCTTTTATTCGAAATTCATTTATGATCATAACTGTTAATAATTTTAACATCAATTCATCACATATTAATATTTAACCCATGGATTATAATCCATATTTCATTTAAAAATCATAATCTACCCATCCTACTAGTTATCACACTATGATATGGGTTTTATAACCGGACATTATACCGGCTTCAAAACGAAGATTTCACCATCAAAATATCAAGTTCTTCGTTTCTAACAATCCCTAGTCATCAACTAGGCAATAATCAATACCCATAATCATAGTATTACATTCAAAACTAAATTTAATTCACACAATATTAAACTAGTAGGATAAAACGGATCGTTACCCAATCGAACGGATGTTCAGTCGCAAAACAACGATCAGATGTTGCAGATACGTTTCCTAACTAAATCCAAGTAATTTGGTGGCTTGAATTTGACTTCCAGATTATCAGAATTCGTTTTTGTGTGTGTATATAGAGCTGTTGTTTGAGAGAATGAAAAAATATACATATTCCCATGAAATCTGATCTTTAAGCCAAATCTACAAAAAAAATGCCATTTAGTGACATACAAAAAGTGCCACAAGAATTCAAAAAAGTGCCACAAAAAACCTTTTTTATAATGTGTGGCACACAAAAAAAAGTGCCACTAGAAGTGGTGACGCTGAAACCTTTTAGTGGCACTTTTTTTTGCCACAATATAGAAAGACTTTTGTGTTACATTTTATATGCCGCTAAAAGATAATCTTAATGTTATATCTTTACTAGTTAATGGTATTTTTTTCCACAATTAAAAAAAAAAACCATTTGCGGCGGAAATTTTGTGTTGATAAAAGTTGTCTGTAGTTTAATATATGTACTACTTTCAAAGACACATTGTCACAAAAACACATTATTTACACTATAAACTAAAGTTAAATATAATTGTAAACATAGAATTCATAACATTACAAAGTTCAAATTGATACATAATACAAAAAATGTCAAAAATTGTTTAATAAGTAACATCTTCCAATAATAGAAAACTCTGGTAGATTTCCATACATGTACTCTTTTCGGACCATAATGTTGAATCTTTGAACCCAAATGATGATCAAATTGTTAGCTGCATTTATATATTCCTTTCGATTGAAGGCCTCTACCTAGGTTCAATACACCTAAAATAACACATCGGCAAACATAAAAATCAGGTTAAATAACAAACTCAACAATCATATAATGATGTTAAATAATGACACGAGTAATAAACAAATAAAAAGATATAAATATTACACAATCCATGAGAAAGCGCTTTAGCTTAGCACAATATATTCTAATGGTTCTTATGATCAACAATCGTGAAATAGCCAGATTTGTGTTTCTGTGTAAAGTGGACATTGACTTAAGAAGATGATAATACATAGCATATGGTGAAACATAAACATGCATAAGGTTTCTATTGTTTTAACCAAAAGAAGAAAAGAAAAAGAAAGTTCAAACCTTAGCTTGAATTACATAGCCATTAGAAAATACCATTAAAAACTCACTTGAATTCCTGAATCAAACGGTTCAGCCCATTAGGGAGGAATCTACAAAAAAAGATCACACATCAGGTGAACACAAAGATGATAAGAAGGTAAAACCTTGCAAACTAATTTAATTTATGGCTCCATGAAATTCAAAGTCTCATTACCCGACATATGAGAATCTTGATATGCATAGAAGAATTTCATGTAAATGTACCTCTAAGAGTATTTAGATTGAAAGCACTTACTACAAAATAACTGATATTGAAATGAAGTGTCCACAGGTTAATTTTACACTGACTCCATACTGAGCGTGGTCTTTTAAATACGAGAATAGCATCTAAGTGTTATGATGGGTTAGGTATTATGAGATCATCCATGTTCATCTATCCAAATTTTTAACCTACCTTTGATCTTCTGAATATAGAATCTCTTTTATTCTCTTCTAATAGACACTTACTTTTTCAAACATTAAAACAAACACCTAGAGTATATAACAAACAGAGAAGCCTCATTCCATACTTCAAACAAAATAATGCAATGCAGTCCAAGATGCTCAACAACAACAATCCAATAATAGAAAATAATATGCATCACAGATGAAAAATTCAAAAGACATAATAGGCCTCATTCATTTAAAAAATGTAAAAACATCATCACATGTTAACAAAGATAAAATAAAACCATACCAATGGGGTAGGGAAATGGCCCTCAAAGGACGTTAACAAACAAATTTTGGGCTGCAACAAAGTAAAACCAAGCACCTGCAACATAAAGAATTATTTATCATCTCATAGTTGATGAAATAAGAACAATAAATACGAATTTTGGGCTGGAACAAAGTAAAAACAAACACCTTCAACATAAAGAATTATACACCAGCTCATAGTTGATGAAATAAGAACAACACATGCGTAAACTAAATCTCTCAGTCATAGCAGCCCCAGAAATGCTGGTGGCAAACCAAAAGCTGTAAATTAACCAAAAGAAAATAGGATGTGTAAGCAATGCTAAGGGTTCAAAAATCATATCAACATTAACCCTCTTATGATCCAAAAATCCAAATATATATATTTAAATGGAAACAATTATTGTAATAATAATAGAATAAAGATGATGGGTTGTGGGACCTCATAGAGAGGAGCGACAAACCTTATGTTATGAATTACTACACAAAAATTATACCTCTACCTGTAGTACCCATCTACAAACCCTCAGATGGCATCATCTCATTCAGTTAGTACCCTTCTAAAAACCCCAATGGGTGTCAAAGTACAAGGCAAAATGGAGTCCTAAATCAAATTCAATCAACCCAAATAAACCATGAATCACAAATTGTAAGGTACTGAAACCATTTTGAGCAATTCTGATAAAATCAAAACCATATATAAGAAACAATCAAGAATATGGTTGAATCGGAGAAGGCTTAGTGAAATTATTACAACACTCGAAAAACTTCTTTGGTTTCGACATTGAAGCAGCTATTGGTTTAGTCACCGTCACGATTGGACCCACTTGGTTGTTAGGTGAAAACGGAGACGATTGCTCTTGCATAAGTAACAACGATTGGCTGCCTTCTTCGTCATCACACAAAGAGTTAAAAACAATCGGAGTTCGACCTACAACAATGGTGGTAGGTTTCGTCATAGGAAATACCCAACGGAGATGCTTGACAAAGAATTGTGAAATCAGGTGGAGGATACACGTAAATAATAGCAGTGGTTATCATCAAAGAGAAGGATAACCTAGGGTTTCCTCGTTACTGCCAAATCAAGAGATATGTGACACAATCCAAATTATAACATCCTGTTAATATATGTCAATTGACAATTGTGGAGATAAATAATAATAATAATAAGAATAACAAGGGTGTGACTTATGATTTTCTATAAAAGACATACAATATGGACCCAAGTTGGTTACTTTTTTTAAGTTATTCATTTTTTTCTATCAAAAGATAAAAATCATTAAATAAGCAGTCCTTATTGTGTTTTGATGAAATGAACCGACAACTTAAGAATTTTGAGAAATAGAGTTTTGTTGTAGTATTTTTCTGGATCTGGTTAATGGTTGAGAAGAGAAATTTTGAGTAAATGGTGGAAATTTTGTTGGAATTTTTTCATGAAGTTTTTTAGGGAATTTGGTGGTGAAAGATGTTAAATTGATTTAGTGGCACAAAATTAAAAGCCATTAAAATGTATGTTGATTAAGTGTGGCACACTTAAGTGCCACTAAAAATATAATTTAAAGGCACATATAATAAATGCTACTAAAAGTATGAGTAAATCAAATGTGACACACAAAAAGTGCCACAAAAACATGTATTAGTGGTACAAAAGTTAAATGCCACTAAAAACGTGTGCCACTAAATGACATTTTATTTGTAGCGACTTAAAACATGCCAGGCGCACCGCCCAGCGTGGCCGCTTGGCCCGGGCCGTAGCACGCGAGAAAGAAAATCCCAGATTTTTATTGTGGCCCCGCGCGTACCGCCTAGAGAGGGCCACTGGTGCGAGGCGTACCGCCTGGCACCACTTTTCTCAAATTTTTAACTTTTTCTTCGTTTTGCGATTCCGGACAATCCGTAACTCCGTTTCGCGCACGGTTTTTCTCACACGTTCATGATTTCTCACATATTTTCAAATTACAACAATCACAATCGTTCAATTAACGATTATTCCAATTACATTAAATTATTAAAACTGGTTGTTACATATATGCATCATTATTATTATTCATTTTCATATATAATTATTGAAAGTATGATCTTACTTCTCTTAAGATCAATGGCTGGAGCCTTGTAGAACGTGGATTGGTGTAACTTAGTTGCGTATATCAAACATAATAGGATATGTAAATATATGAAAAAATTATTTATAAGCATGTTAGAGGAAGATATTAAAAAATTAAAATATTTTTTATTTTAATTTTTTTGTAGAATTTTTTAGTATTTTACACAACAAAAATATCAACCAGTAAATGAGAAATATAGCAAAAACTACAAAACGACAAATAATTTATGTGGTGTCATATATTGTTTGTGACACCCCGCAATTTCCAGGTCAGACATTATTTTAATTAAATGTTTATTTAATTAGCATTTGCATACGTGGCACTAGAATTAGTTTAATTTAATGTGACACGTGGCACGACAGTACAAGCACAGTCACAAAACAGGATAATTCGAGGAATTATCGAAAAACCGCACACACGTGTCAAAAGTCATGAACGTTGGTGAACGTCACAACAATTAGGCACAAGAACACTTCACGGGTCAATTATGACTAATAATTGACAATTAGAGTTCAAACGATGCTAAAACGACATGTTACAGTCGAGGAACGAGCAAAAACGAGCCCAAAGCATGAAACTAGGCCAATTGGGCTCATCTGGTGGGTTAGGCGGTACGCCTAGGCCAGCCCTTCACCTCAGGCGGTACGCGCGAGAAGGGCGAGGGCGCCCCTTGGCCGACTGACCCGCACGCTACGCCTAGCGCCAAACACGCCCGCCAGGAGATGCGCGTGGGAGCTCTGACATCTTAAAAATCTTCTTGAGCAACCCAAATTCATAATTACCCTACCATAATCATTTTGGGCGAATTCAGACGCCATTAGCACGAGATTATCCTCCCCAAAACATCAGCCATCATCTTCTACACTCCATAATCACCCTTGGAAGCCATTGTTGAGAGCATTGATGCTTTGGAAGCTTGAGAGAAGAGTTGGAGCTCAAACCACCACCATCACCATCTTGATTCTACAAAACCTTGCTGTCCATAAGCCTTAGAGGTTGATTTGGGTCATCATCTCAGTGTTTTTGAGGCCTTAGAAGGTAGCATCACATCTCTTGTAGCATAAAAACACTTCTATACACACATGCATGCACTAAATCTACACATGCGCGACTTTTAGATCTGGGTTTGATGTTATATCTACTGATTTTGATGATCAATAATGATTTGATGATGTATTTTGATGTTTTATGATGATCCATGATTATGTAAGTGGGTTACAATGCATAACTTGTTCATAGGTGACAAAATATCAACATGCATGCATGATCTAGGGTATGTTAGATGGTTTTGGATGCTGATACATGATTATTGGTGATATTGGTGATGTGTTACATGATTTGTTATGATTTAAATGGTCAAAATATGGTGATTTGAGATACTTACCATTTATAGTAACTTTTATGTTACAACATGTTAATATGGGTGAAGAGATAAACATGCATGTGTATAAGAATACCGTTTGTGTGATATTATGATGATATGTAGCCTAAGAAATTGAGTTGAGATGGATTTGTGGTCATTTTAGACTA
Source organism: Mikania micrantha (assembly GCA_009363875.1). Taxonomy (NCBI): domain Eukaryota; kingdom Viridiplantae; phylum Streptophyta; class Magnoliopsida; order Asterales; family Asteraceae; genus Mikania; species Mikania micrantha. The sequence goes on along the minus strand of CM018695.1, from coordinate 92,971,218 downwards.
AGTTACTATTTATAGTAACTTTTATAACTTAAATCTTGCTAGATGATAATTTATGCTAAATGGACATGTTTAAATGATGATTGGGGTCATATTATGATGATATTTGGTATAAAAATGGATTATGAATGTTTAGAATAACCATTTGATGAATAGTTGACAAAGTTACTATACATGAAATCTTGAAATAGAAACGTAATGCATGATTTGAACGTGCTAAATGACTTAGCACGATGTAATAGGATTATTGTGAATTAAGTTAGATGATTCTTGATGTTAATCACGCAAGATATGGAAACTTTCCTTTTTAGGAAACTTTAGTAACTGAAAACAAGCTATGTGTTTATTTAAAACGATATGTGTTACGGAACTTGCTCAAAATAGAAACTTACTATAAATAGTAAGTTGTCCATGAACGCGATTTGCGCGTTTTGCACACAAGGAGCACAATCACGAATGTTACGCGAATCACAACCGACACACGGTTCACCAACGGGTCGTTGACTTGACACGGTCAAACATGATCAAACACGGTCAATATGAACCGACACGGACAAACATAACAACCAAGGGTTGTTGAGCACAAACACGAGCACGGACACAGTCACCTACACGAACTCACGTAAGCTATACGATATAGGTAGCCGGTGACCGACACGTTCATGAAGCAGGAGCTTATGATATCTTTATCCGATCATTTCTAAGGTGAGTTTACGGCCCCTCTTTAACTCTTTTACAAATTTTTCAAATAGGGGGAGAATACTTGTTGAATCGAGTCAAACATTTATGCTATTACAAACATATTTGTGTATGTTGGTTTATTAGGCAAACATAAGTGTTGTAATCGTAACAAGCACTCGCAAAGTCTTACCGTTAATGTACAAACAACGAGGTGAGTTTGAATAGATCTATTTGGGTGTGACGAACCCCACGTGGCACAATACTGACAGGAGGTCGGGACACGTGAAATCTCGACCTATCTTGCCATGTTATCACGAGACATGGCGGAGGCAAGGACAAACAAGTCGAGTTCGGTAATGACGCACTGACACTTGGAGCCTAGGGCTCAGGACTAACATTTTAATAAACAGCATGACACATGATTTCTGATTATTATCTATGTATATCAAAACCTGTGAACTCACCAACCTATGTGTTGACACTTTCTTTTTAAACATGTATTCTCAGGTAACTAGCTGGTTAGCTGCACATGGACAGAAATGCACCTAATGAATTGAGCATAGGATTAACATGCATTTCATTTCATGACATTTTGAACAAACAATTTAATTTATGTTATGTATTAAAACTAAGTAGTGTCTGACTATTTATTTCCGCTGCATTCTAAACTATTTACTTTGCCGCTGCACTATCATTGTATTTCCGCTGCAAACTATTATGCTTAACTTTTATGTCAAACCTTGTATTTTGAAAACGCATATAGAGTTGTTCTATATGACCATGGGTTGTGATTCTGGCCATGTCACACCCATGTGGACTAACTCTACACGTTGAAATTTGGGGGTGTGACATTGTTAATCATCATGGATATCATCTATGAACAACATTTTGTTCATTTTCATAGAGTTTGATTTAGTTTGATAAAAATGGAGTTTTGCAAGTTCATGAGGAAGATGAACTAGGAGTTGTAAATGGGTGTTGGGTAATAGCTAGATGATAACCTTATGATTTATAACATTTGAAATTGTATAACATTGGTGAATTGAGGTTATTATTAACCTTGGAAGATTAGAAACATAAATAGAGGATTGATGGGGTTGGATGTAGCTGAAATGTGTAAGGGAAATCCCTGCACACAAGTTGTTTGATTAAATGTCAACAACTTGATTTTTATCTATAAATGTGTTCAAAGGGATGGGTGATGAGAGTTAGTTGTTGTGATCATAAAATGTGGGGGTTTAAAAGTTAATGAGTTAATTGAATGTAACCTAAGTGTAATTGATGATAATGGGTCAATTGGATGTAATTTGACTACTTATAGTCAACCGTTATATTAAACCTATTAGTTGTGATAATAGGAAGTGATAGTGGAGGTGTTAGTGGAACCAAAAGACCAAAAAAAGAGATTGAGGTGGTGGATAACTTTTCGGGACAAGGTAAGTCACCAACCTACTAAACTTGCTATGTTAAATGGTTTGATGCATATGTGTATATATATGTATATATATGTATGTGGAATATACATTAATAGTTGACTTTGGTCAATGGTTGAATGGGTGATTTTCAATAGTATGCATTAAGTAATAATTTGCTTAGTTACTATTGACCTTGAAGGATTCACGAGTGGTGTGAACCTTCAATTTGAATTTGGAGTTAAATTTGGTATAATGATTCATAAGTTTGCATAGCATAGTGTTTGTTGTATGAATGGTTGTACATGTAGAGGTTTTTGTCAATAATAAGCAATATTTACTTGAATTTGCCATGGTTATTATTGATGGTTGATAAATTATTAAGGAGGGTGAAAAATTATTGAATTGATTCACAAGCGGTGTGAACATTCAATTAAATTGGTTTTGGATTTGGTGAAAACGATTCACAAGTGGTGTGAACGTTGAAATAGGTTGATTCACATGAGGTGTGAACTTCCTAAATTGAATTTATAAACATTAGGTAAATCCCAAGCGGTGTGATTACCTAATTTGAGGATCCTTAATGCGAAGGATGGCATAAGGTGTTGGGTCAAAAAGACCCGTTAACAAGTTTGAAATTTTTATGGAGTATGTGATGTTGGATTGGAGCATCAAGAATTTTTTATGGAGTACGTGATCGGATTTCTCGTAAAGTTGGAATTGAACTATTTTGTTGGTTAAGAACTAATGTTTTGTGAGCGGTGATAATGTAAGTATGATTATTTTGAATGTTTGACTATAACATAATCTTTTGGAAGGTGATGTAAATTTGTTGTCAAAGTGTTAAAATATGCTTGTTTATTTTGAAAATATGGGACCAAACTCTGATGTTTATTTTAAAACACGTGTCATTTGTTGGGGATTTTGGGGCTTACACTTTGGTATTCTTTTAAACGTTTGTATTTATAAAGCTATAAACACACACACACATATATATAGTAGTAAGATGCTCGCGCTATACGGCGGAAAACAAAACAATTATGCTACTGATATTGGCTCGTAAAAAGCTTAAACCATCTAATTTTTGTCAAATCAACTCTTTTAACTTAAAAATTTATTATGATAAAATTCATAAACTAAAATGCCAATTATGATATGACAAAAGTGTCAATAAGTAATTTATTTGATTTGAGAGAGTCTTCTTTTATAGGCATTATATGACACTTTATCTTTTAAATGTATTAATGTTGGACAAACTAAAAAGTAAAAGAAAACCATTTAGTTTATGGTTCTTAAATCTTTGTTTATTGTACTTTATGTTTTAAGGGTTGTAAAACTCTTACTTTTAAGAGTTTTTGGTAAAAGACCATTGTGTCATTCCTATATGTATTGTATAATAGTATAGACATATATATATATATATATTGTTACAATTTATATAAAAAATAATAATGTAATAATAATAATGTAAATCATAACTTAAGACCTTATAAAAAATATTTTATAAATGATAACTTTAAAGGTTTAAAAGTTATAAGTTAAACTTTAAATTGGTTGTTGCCATTCCACAAGCTGGTGTTGGCCCTCCGACATTTTCATTTGATGCCAACAACAATAACTTCAGTTCAAATCCAAATACCTTTCCTAGGCCTAATATATTTGCTAGATGAACTGCCAGCTGGACCAGAGCAAATAAGAATATGCTAGGTGTTGTGTTTATAACATTCCACAATTTTCCACTTGCACCAACAACAGTGAAAAATACATGAGCAAAACTCCATTTCAGTTGTATTTTACATCTAATGGCTCACACTTACAACATCAATTAGAAAATTGGTTGAACGGATCAAATCTCCCCTAAGTGTATTCTATGCTTACAGTATCCTAAATATATATGGTTTTTGTTTTATTATATTAGATTGTTGTTTTAAAAATATGCCTTTTGCAATCGTCTTTCACGAAGATTTTAATATACTACTTATATTTGAATTAACATTCTAATGTATGTTCCAAATTTTTTGTTAAGACATTACAACCAAATTATGGTTAAATTTTGTAAAACTCATCAAATTAGTGCTTAAAGATGAAATAGAAAAATAACAACCTTCACAAAATTTTCATTTTCACCAAGATCAAGAACATCCACAAAATTTGGAATAAGATTCTGCCTCTGCTTTCTGTGTTTCCTAAAACACCAATATCTTTTAGTTATGACAACCAATTTGACGATAAAGAACTTAAATCGTAAAAAAAGGGAACAAATACGTAAATTAGGGTTTCGTACCTTCAAGAATTAGTAGGTGGTGTTTTGAACAGCATATCGATTCTTTTCATATAAAATCATGAACCTCATATGGATGATTAGTGAAAATCATGGAAGACATAATTGATGAGAAAGGTTCTTAAATGAAACAAAGCATGAATTGAAAAAGTTGAAAATCTGAAATCGTTACGTGAGATGGTCTACACACAAAACTAAAACAAAATCGAAAGAACATATTAATATTCGAACCATAAATCATAAGAAACATTAATAAAAGATGGATGAAACTTACAAATGAGGTCGATTTCAGATGGCGATGGCGATTAAAATCTAAGGTTATGATGAGTTGTAGACGATGGTTGTAGATAATGAGCCTTGGGCAAATAGAAATTCATATCAAACACAAGAATATTGATACATACCTTGATGAGGTTGATTTCAGATGTTTCTGTCATTGCAATTGCAGTGGTTGTAAGTGGTTTTGCTGCCATCTGTTGAAGTCCCACCAAAACCGTAAGCTTACTAAACAAAGATCCATACGTAATAACATATATATCTTACAAATCACATATAATAACTAACAATTAAAGATCCAATTATAGATTTGGAATATATCCCTACCGATTTCCACATAATTAGCCTTAAGTTCCTCAACAACTACACAGAGAAGGTGAACATAAAGAAATACAAACAATCCAAGACAAATTAAAAACCCTAATTTCATCAAACAAATCTTCCAAGCTCGCCGGAGGTAGTTGCCGAAGCGGGTTGCCTGCCCTCTGTGAAATGAAATTGATTTTTGAATTCTGAAATGATTTTAGGGTTTGAAACGGTGGAAATGTCCAGGTAGCGTGTTTCATTAATTTTATAGCATTCTTATTTTAAAACCTTGGTTGCCTCAAGAAATGGATGGTGGTCTCAAGGCAGTCAGACATTAATTAAAGAGTTTTTTGAATTTGAATTTTGAAATCGTTTTCGCCAAGAAGTAGGAAAAAAATGACATCAGCAGACAAAAATTTGGCATTATCTTTGCTAATGTGGACTAGGGATGGCAATGGGCCGGGTTTGGGACGAGTTTGAGTAATCCCAGTCCCATCCCGCTTATAAAAGTACGTCTCATACCTGTCCAAAAACCCATCGAGTATCTATTGGGTATTTACCCGTCGGGTATCGGGTATCCCGCGCGGGTTTCGGATATACCGTTAGTTAGCTAAATATACTCGTTGATAATAATTAGCTTAAAACATGTCGGGTATCAGGTCACTGATAATAAAACTATTTTTTTTATTACTAAAATTATATGTTAAATATGCCAAGAACAAACTTTTAATATATCAAATAGCTTGAAATTTCAAAAATGTCATAAGTTCGGTACCATTGTTCAAGATAAACAAAAAAATAATAATTATTAACAAAATGGTTAAAAAAAAACACTGCAGTTACCACAAAAAAAAAGATAAAAAAATAAACAAATTTTATGAACAATTTCTAAAGTTCAAAAGAAATAAAAAAGAAACAAATTCTATTACTTCAAATGTACATAGGTATTTATAATCGGGTACATAAAACGGGTAAACGAGTATATATAATATGGCAGGGTAAACAGGTATATGAACAAATCTCAATCCAGTCCCATACCCGCGAAAATTTTAAAAATTAATCCCATACCCGACCCGATATCCATCGGGTTTGGAAAGACCCGTCCCATATGTTGCGGGTTTCGGGTAAACCCGTCGGGCTCGTGTTTTTTTGCCATCCCTAATGTGGACACCCTTAAAAGTTGCCACATAAACTGACTCATTTATTAGATAAGTAATAATAATTTACATATATGCATTTCCAATTCTACCCTTACTTTTAATAAAGTTCTAAATTAGCTTCTTTCTTTCTATTTTTTTAAAATTCACGCGTAAGTAACCCTAGAACCAGCCACCATCGCGGCAAAGCAAGCAGCCGGCCGCAATGAAGGCGAACCAGCCACCAGATCGTAAAAGCAGGCAGCCGGTCGCAACAAAGTCGTAAACATCGTTCATTTCAACATTCTGGTAATCGTTTCAACCTTGATTTGACTTAATGATCGTTCTTGTTTGTTTCTGGTTCTTGCGTATTTGTGATTCGAATTTGGCTTGGGTGTGTGGTGCGTGCAGGGCCGGCCCAATGGGCCTAAATTTTAGGCTATTGTCTAGGGCCTCCAATTTTATAGGGCCCCTATTTTAAAAATAAAGTTTATATAATGTTTTAACAGAAAAATGGGTACTACCGTACTGGGCTTAGATTATACTGCATGTTGGGCTCAAGTGGAGGCTGGAGAAAACGCAAAAGCCACACGGCATGCATGCCCTCGGCTCCTATTCTTTGGCAGATAGGAAATTGGAATTTTAGGGTTTCATACTTTCAAGTTTCATCTCACAGAATATTTCAACTTGTTAGTATTGAGTTACGAAGAAGACAATACAGCGAGCAGGCGACATCACGCTTCGATTCTACCTCCATCTCGTAGGACTAGGATCCATCTTCGTCTTCTATACCTCTGTCACAGACGGCGCCCCCTCGTCTGCTCGTCGCCATCTATTACTCTCTCAGAAACTCAGTCACTCGAATCGATTACTCGTCCGCTAGTCCTCGTTTACTCGCTCCATCGCTAGTAGGCCGTAGCCACTGCCACAGCGGAGCAAGCAGCCGGAAAACCGGTCGGCATTAGGGTTCAGGTTTGATTTATGTCGTTTGGTGTGCACCTGTTAAACTTTAGTATTTGGTTCTTAATACTTTGATTAATTTTCTAGTCTTTTTTTGATTGATTGTTAGTTAGATTAATTTGATTTTCTGGTCTTTGTAGTTTGATACTTTCATTCATTTTTTTGGTTTGAACAGGTTACTTATTAATTTTTTGGTTTGATATTTTTGATTCATAGTTTGGGCTCAGGTTTTTTTGTTTGATACTTTGTTTGATTAATTGTTAGCTTGATTAGTTTGAAACTTTGATTCATTTTTTGATTTAGAACAGGTTAAATAGTTTCAAGTTTGATTCATTTGTAGTTTGAACATGTTTGAAGTTGGATTAATTTGTGGTTAGAAGTTTGAACAGGTTATTAGCTACATCTCTTATTCTCATTTAATTTCAATCATTTGATTTATTACATGTGAATTAGTTTCAAGTTTGATTCATTTTTAGTTCAAACAGGTTTGGTTATTAGTTAGATTACGTTATCTTATTAGTTACTTAGTTTGATTCAATGTCAAATAGAAATAGAGAATACGAATCTATATCATCAAAGGAGGAGGGTTTTTAACGACAACTATTTAGTGTGAGAGAAGGGCCCCGGATTTGAATTTCACCTAGGGCCCCGGAAATGCTTAAGCCGGCCCTGGGTGCGTGTTATTGATATGTGGTGCGTGAATTTCTTGATTTGGGGTGTTCTTGTTTGTTTCTGGTTCTTACTATTCAGGCTTATTCAGATGTTGGATCTTGACACAGGTTCAATAGATTTATAATTTTATATTACAGTTGTGTTCTTATGGTGATAATTTTTTATCACAGATGTGTTACTTTCATCATTTACGTGCAATCATTAATTTAAGGCTGCTTTGGATATTTTTTTGTCTATATGAGTTCTGGATAGGTTGGCCTGTATTAGGGTTATTCGAGTTTTTCGGGTTAATCCGAAACATGAACTGAATCCTTTTTTGGGTTGGGTCGGATTTCGGTTCAGCGTGTGAAAATTTCAAATCCGAATAACCCGATTCGAATAAACCGAATAACTCGTAATCCGACCTTATGAACACCCCTAGCTGTTTTTCTTGTTTTCAACCCTACCACTCTCCGGCCTCTCTAGTCAAACTATCCGTCTCTCCAAGTCTCCGGTTGCCATCTTCGCCTGTCCGACCAGCAGGTAACAAACGTAGATAAACCTGTATTTGTGCTATCGTTGGATCAAACGATTGGTGAGTTTTAATGTTGCTATTTGTTGATTTATTGACATCGTTTATCAGTTTTGATACATGGAACCTTTCCTAGGTTTCTTCACATAGGGGGGTTGGGCTGTTGTGGTGTCTTATGTTGTTTATGGATTCATGATATGAGATTATATATGGTATATGCTCGTTTGCGGGATGGGCGGTTGGGCTGTTTGTGGTATCTTTTTGTTGTTTCTGGGGCTCACAATATGAGATTACATGTGTTATATGCTTCATTGCGGGATGGGAGGTTTGTACGTGGTATCTGTAAATGTTGGCTTATATGTTTTGATTGTGTGTTAGGATACCTCATTGTTGGTGGCTTGCTCTGTTTGATGACTTATATGAGTGATGCTTACCTGTACTCATTTATTTCGTTTGGTGCCTCATGTTTATACTTTATGCTTTTGAATGTGGTTATATGTGGTGTTTCATAATGTTGTAATTTTTTTTCCCTCTTACTTTTGAGCCGGGGGACTCTAGTGAAGCAGGAGTGCCCCTAGGCGCATTTCGGCTTTTTTTTGGGGCCTAGGTGAGCGCCCGAGGGCTTTTGACAACTATGATTCGTACAACTGTGTGTTGGTTAAATTTACATTTATTTCCTATTAGTTCTCGAATGTAAATTTTGATGAATATGGAACTAAATGATTCACAACTTTTGTTTTACTAAATATGTGTTTTGTATATTGTGTAATTTGTTTCCAAACAATTTGTATGTTTGTGTGTGTTTAATAAACATTAACCTGTCATTTTTTTTCCGTCAAGGAGGATTATATGATTAATGAGCAATGACAGGGCAGAAAAGAATAAAGAATTGATAATTGGACATTCTCAAAAACTAAACTTGAGGAGCATATGGTAATGGAAACTCATATAGAAGATGGAGAAGCTTCTAGTACTTTACATAAGAGCACAGTAGCATCAAGAAATGATTACCCTTCTTTGAAACCAATGAGAAAAAAGAAAACAACATTTGAAAAATATTTGGAACTGGAAAACCAGAACGGTGTCACTTCTGCCCAGGAGGATCTTGCTTTGGAGAGAAAACTTGCAAAAAAACTCAAAGTGAAAAACAGGAAATTAGGCGGAGATGATGAAATGAATATGTTACTTGAGGGAATTCCATCTGTATTTGATATTTTGGAGACTAGAGAAATTACAGACATGGAAGAAGCTGCTGCTAGAAGAAATATTCCAAACAAGAAACGCAAGAAGATATCAAAGCTGGATTTAGATGCTGAGATTAAAAGTAATGATTTGGTTCTAGAGCTTGAAATTGAACATGAAAGCAGTCAGGCTCAAAAACCTGCAAAATATGTGCCACCTCAGCTAAGATCTATGTCCAGAAATGAATCGGAAGAATATTCTCAAATCCGAAAACGTGTGCGTGGTATGCAAAACTAGGTTTTTTTTTTCAGTATTGGTCTCACTGTGTGTTCTTGTTGATACATTAAAAAAGTTACAATATTGTTTACAAATTTTAATTGATTTCAGGCCTTTTAAACCGGCTGGGTGAATCTAATGTGGAAGGAATTACGGGGGAAATGTCCTCAATTTTCCAAGTAAGCTTTCTAATTTCATAAATTGTTTTTCACCAGAACACAATTTTTTGTTTTCTTCATGTCATTTAGTATATTTTACCCCTCTAAGTTATAATATCACATTGACCCAACAAAACAATAAAACTCTTATATTTACCCATTTTGTAGTAATTAAAGGGAAATAAGTTTATTTGTAATATGTTTCGCCTAATAAACAAAGATAACACTATGCACTGAGATGATTCATAGAATAACTAGTAGCATTGTGTTCCTATACATATATTTGTGAAACAATGTATGAGTAACTTTTATATACTATAGAAAGGTTTAAAACGAGATTTTTTTTCACATCTTCACCGGTTGAGGAATACATGAGGGCGTGCTTGGTTTTAAATTGCGAGATGCGCTTCGATGTGTTTTGTCCCAAAATCCGATGCGTGTTGCGCGATGCGAGCGCATCACGTATGCGATGTGATCTTTATCAAAAAAATATCAAAAATTTAATTATAGATAATATTAAATTTGTTAACTTATAAACACTAAAAATAAGAAACGAAAATAAATTAATAAATAAATGAATAAATACGAAAGCTCAACATACCACCAAAGAAACTTGATGTACAACCACATAAACCTAAGTCTAGATATACAAGAAATCCATGTATAAGATATTAAAATAAATAAATAAATATAATATGTAAGGAAAGAATATTAGGGTTTTCTTCTTCATGCATCCTCTCTTTCACAGCTACTTCTCTTCACGCATCCTTCACATTTGCTTCTCTTCACACATCCTTCACAGCAACCCTTCTCCTTCACATGGCCCTTCTCCTTATCGCATCTACTCCACAATCGCATGTATTTCCTAAATCGGCCCTCAATTCCTCATTTTGCCGCTCAATTTCTTAATTCGACGCAATTGGCTGCAATCCACGACCAGCACAACATGCTTTTAAGACCGCATCATCTCTGCATCTCGGGTTGACGCTGCATCTGAGGTTGCGTTGCGTCACATGGACTGCAATATCGCAATTTACGCCCAATTTACGCGCAATTTAAAACCAAGAGGGCGTGTTCAATCACATATAATAAAAGGTATAAGAGAAATAGTAAATGTACTTCATAAACTATGTGTTGCGAGCCTGCGACATGCGCTAACACGAAAGGTTTTAAAAACATATCCAACAAAACAAACCAAAACAACAACAACAAGCGTACCCAGTAAAATCCCACTTAGAGTGGGGTCTGGGGAGGGAAAGATAAAGACACACCTTACCCCTATCTACAAGTAGAATAGAGAGGCTGCTTCGGTGGAGTCCCCCGACTCAAAAAAACGATTTTTTATATATATATATATATATATATATTTTTATTTGTTTATTTATTTTACACCGCATGCAACCCCAACCAGAAGCATGAAGTACAAAGTACAAACAAGAAAACACCGACGATTTAAACGGACATGTAAACATTAAATCGTGTAAGTAATGTAAGAAGAAGTGAACACCCAACCCATCCTCCCGCAAAGAAACAAATAACACATATAGACACATTCAATAAATCCCAAGTCAGTAAAGATGCACGTATAATAAACATTAAATCGTGTAAGTCATGTAAGAAGAAGTGAACACCCAACCCACCCTCCCGCAAAGAAACAAATAACACATATAGACACATTCAATAAATCCCAAGTCAGCAAAGATGCACGTATAAACACATAACATAAATCCCAGACAGTCATATAACACATAAAACCCGCATAGACACATTTATAGATAACATATACCAACCCACCACCCCGCAAACATTCAAATAATACATATAAACAAATATCATAAAACCCAACCCAATCAGCCAGTCACAACAAGAGCCGACGACCCCTATGTCAAGAAACCTATGAAAGGGGTAAGGTGTGTCTTTATCTTTCCCTATCATAGATAGGGGTAAGGTGTGTCTTTATCTTTCCTCTGTAAACTGGCAATGTAGGTACTCAGTTTTTGTCCTACTTATGCGTAAGCCTCTCTGTTCCAGAGTTGTTCGCCACTCTTCTAAATGGCCATTTAGCTCCTCTGTTGTTTCTACCACTAAGACAATATCATCTGCAAAAAGCATACACCATGGGATATGGTCCTGGATAGACCTCGACAACTCATCCAGAATAACCGCAAAAAGGAAGGGGCTTAATGCCGATCCTTGGTGTAATCCCACCTCCACTGGGAAAAAGTCTGTATCTCCCACCGGTGCTCTGACACTGGTCTTAGCATTCACGTAGGTATCTTTGATTGCCTCTATATACCTCTGGGGAATACCTCTACTCTCCAATGTATCCCAAATCACCTGCCATGGTACGCTGTCATACGCCTTCTCAAGATCGATGAATACCATATGCAAGTCCTTCCTCTTCTCTCTGTATTTCTCCATTAATCTCCGCAGAATGTGTATTGCCTCTGTTGTCGATCTTCCTGGCATAAATCCAAACTGATTTACCGTAACTTGGGTTTCTCTTCTCAGTCTGGTCTCAATCACCCTTTTCCAAAGTTTCATGGTATGGCTCAACAGCTTGATCCCCCTATAGTTTTCACAACACTGTGCGTCTCCCTTGTTCTTGTATAGAGGGATTAAAGTACTACTTCTCCACTTGTTTGGCATGCTCCCGGTTTTGAGTATAGTGTTGAACAACATTGTCAATCACCTCAAACCTTCATCCCCCAAACATTTCCATACCTCAATTGGAATATCGTCAGGTCCTACCGCTTTCCTCCTACCCATCCTCTTGAGCGCTTGTAGAACCTCTTCTTTTGTAATCCGTCTACAATAGCAGTTGTTTCCAGATGCTCCTGTGTTTGTTGGGTTTCCTCTATTTTCTTCTTGATAGTTGCTCCTGTTGAAAAGACCGTAGAAGTATGTTTGCCACCTATCTTTTATTTCGCTTTCTTTGACCAAAACGCGTCCATCCTCTCCCTTTATGAATTTCACTACTACCAGATCCTGCCTCTTTCGCTCCCTAGCCTTTGCAATCTTGAACATGTCGTGCTCTCCCTCTTTAATTTCAAGGCGTTTATACATCTCTATGTAAGCCTTACTTTTAGCATCTGAAACAGTCTTCTTTGCCTCTCGTTTCGCTTCTTTGTACCTCGTCTTTAGTCGTGCCCTCTCTGTGCTTTCTATACATCTAGAAAACTCTCTGAACCTTTGTTGCTTTTCTCGAACCTTGATCTGCACCTCTTCGTTCCACCACCAAGACTCCTTTTGCCCGCTTTTATTACCTGTTGACATCCCAAGTGTTTCCTTTGCCGCTCTAGTCACCCTTTCGGCCATTTCCTCCCACAAGGTATCTGCGTCTTCGCATGTACTAATATGCCTCCCCTCGAGTACCTTGTTGCTGAATAACGGTACCTTTTCTCCCGTCAGGGCGCCCCACCTAATCTGAGGTTCTTCTTCCTTCCATCTACGAGCCTCTTACGCAACATGCTTTTAATATCCAAAATGACCAACATGCTAAATATCCAAAACAAAGTCTAAAAGAGAATGATTTGTTTATGTGATAATACATGTAAGGTCTCAAGCAATGTCTTTACTAAGCCTAAAGTCTTCCAAATCTCCACTTTAAGTATTCCTAAAAAGTACGTTAGGAAATGGTAAACTACAAGTAGTTGCCTAGTTGGTGAGTACACAGGTTTAAAATTGTAAACGTTGTGCTATAAGTTTAAGTAAACATGAATATATTATTTAAATAATAACGCAAGTGAAGGGGATGCAATCATCAAGAGTTTACAATCAAGTCTAGATGCAGTGCCTCGAATAATGTTGCAATTAACATTATGAGTAGTCTGTCAAGGACATTGGGATTGACTCAATCAAATACGAGAAAAGTGGTGTATGTTGGTTGCAATTAGCAAGCTCAACAGGACTTTTATGTTGGTTGCAACTAGCAAGCCCAACAGGACTTTGGGAGGGGGTGTCAGCCCAAGTTGATCTATTTAATACCTACCCATCAACTCATAAATTAGAGTTAAATGATTATGCTAGTCTAGCATCATAGTTGTCAAAAACCCTCGGGTGCTCGCCTAGGCTCCAAAAAGAAGCCAGGCACATGAAAGGCACCTGTGGCAGCCTAGGCACACTTTGGTAACTTTCCGGCTAGATTCCGGCAAAATTTTGGAATATCCGGCAAAGTTCAAAAAAATCCAACCATAAACCAGTCTAAGACAACCATAAAAAGGTTTTATATTTAAAAAAAATCTATATAACTAGATTATTGATTGTTTTATAGTTAGACTTTATATATATTTTTAAAAATTTTTAAGCTTAAAACATGTCAAACCTCTAAAAATGGTAATTTAATACTATGCTCCTAGTTTAAAAAAGCCCTCGTTTTTTTTGTGCCTTACGCCTAGGCTCCGGGTGCGGCTTATGCGCCTTGAGTGTGCCTTGTGCCTTTGACAACTATGTCTAGCATGCAAGGATACAAGTGCATAATTAAACAAGCAAGTCATGTGACAAAAGTAAAAGAGTTCAACATAGAGAAAAACAATTAACGTACTTCCCGTCGGGGAAAAATGTAAAAAGAGGTCATGTTCTCACCTTAGTATTGGTGAGCGGCGTGGTTTTTAAGCATATGAAACAACAATGGTGATTCTACTCGGAATTTATAAGTAGAATAAGTTGCTTTAATAAACTTACATGGGGAGAAGTTAGGTGTTGACTTGGTAATCCCTGGACTATAGCTTAGGTTTATGTCAAAGTCTCATCATGTTTTGTCTAGTTAGTTGTTTGAAAAAGAGTTTCTTGACATGTTTGGATTATGTCTACAATAGATTGTAAGTGGCTTGAAGATGTTTGTGTCAACAAAGGCTTGTATGCCGAGTTGTATAAATCGTTAAGCGCTAGTCGAGTAATGGATAGGGACTAGGTATTAATTGCTGTTAAAAAAAAGTTATTAATTAGGATGAATTAGAGAGAAAACCTATAAACCCAATGTGTGCCATTGATTTGGAACCTTGAAAATAAACATGGGGTCCACATTAAATTGAATAAAAAATTAGGATTTGAAAAAAAAATGGTTTAATGTGGACAACATGTTTATTATCAAAGATTATAAATCAATGGCTCATCTAAGATCAGGTTTTCAAATGATACAATCCCTATACACAATTACACACACACACACGGGTTTGCTGGAGTTTCAAAGGTTGATTGAAACTTGTTGGAATTTCACAGGTTGTAAGTACAAGGGTACCTTAGTATGTGTTTGTGATTATGTTTTGTTTTAATCATGTTATATGTCATTAGTGGGTTTATAATGACATTGGATGTTTCACAAATCCTATAATGGATACTTAAATGATTAGACAACACTTGTGAGGTGCAAGTTGGAATTTCCAGAAAAAAATTGTATTCATTTGGGTGTAGTTTTAGATTATTAACCAAGCTTAATAAATTATGGGCTCTTTTTTAGAGTAGTATATAGGTTTATACATGATACAAGTATAAAGCATGCAACTTTAACTTATGTTCAAGTGCCTGGAATCAGTTAACTAGTTTTAAAAGTTAGTGCAACTATTTTCTGGTGTAACCTGTAGTGTTTTGGTTGCCAAGGTTTAATTCTCCATGTTTTCAATGGGGATAATGCAACTTTTAAAGTTAGGACAGAAAGAAAGATTTCACAAAAAGAATAAATTACAAAGGATTAAATTTGAAGGAGTATGCCCTCATGAAGTTGACCTAACATTAGGCTTGATGAAAAGTTACCAAACCACTTGCGTTTGATATATAGTTTTTAAACATGATTTTTAAACCACAGAAATCAATTTTTATCAAGTGTTAGACTGAATTAGGACTCCTTGAAGTCAACCAAAAATTTAAATCAGAAATCGTTCAGCTTCTAGAATGGAAAACAGTTAGGGTTTGAGCAAGATTTCATGGTATATGATAGTAAAACATGTCATAGACGATTTTTCTGACGAGTTTAGGTTTTCTACTTTGACATAAAACTATATGAACAACAAAATCACAAACTCATGCAGAAACATTGAACTAGACGCAAAGTTGACAACTTTTCATTGATTAGACGAATAGAACTTAAGATCTAAATGCAAAGGAGGCTTTACTTGGATTTCTTGGTTTGGAATTTAAATTGTGATGATGAAGATGGGAGATGTAGATGATGAGAATAGGGAGAGGGAATTAGGATATGCATAGATTTTTATAAAATTTGGTTTATGGTTTATCTTTGTTTTTAATTTAATGATCTAAGCTAAGGTAGGTTTATTTCAAATTTGAGGGGATAAGGATGAGGAGAACAAGGGGTGAACGACACATAAGTGGCATTAGGGTAATTTATGTTTTGTTTTTAACCTAACAATATCTATTATCAGGTATCACATGTTGGACGAATTTAATTTGATTTAATTGTGTTTTTCTCACATTGGTCTTGTAACTTGATGTTATAATTGGAGTTATCATTCGTCATCATGTGCCACATGATTTCTAGTAATATTACAGGTGTTTGGATCATGTTTAGTACTTTAGTTTAATTTAAGTGTTTTATTAACAAACCTGAATTGAAGTTGCACAATACATGCTTAAGGCTGTAAATCACAATGGTTATCTACGAGACTTTTCGTTGTGTTTTAATTGTAATCACTACTAATTCTCTAGGTGTTGTCTAGTCTAGTAGTCTCTAATGACATTTATGGCTCACATAAGTCAAAAAATATATAATTTCAAAAAAAGGAAGTCAAAGTCAAAGTTACGAAGTCAAAACTTGGTAGAGGATGGATTTCACAATTTTATTTATGTGAAATGCCAGTTATGAAGTTTTGAGGGGTAAATTTTTTACTATATTTGTGCTATTTTTATTGTTTGACTTAAGGTTGTCATTAAATTCTTTCTTAGTTATCATATCCTTTTTTATGTCCCATTTGAGGTTTAAACCAACAATTTTATTTTTCTTACACTTATCATATGCAGTCTATTAGCCGCGCTGATGGTGCTCAAATCATAAGTGAGGAAATTTTGACATCATGTTCGGGTGGACCTCGTGGCAACGAACAGTTGAGTCCGGCTTTATATCTTATCAATATCATTTATTGTCATCATTGTTCTGCACTTCTGTTTGGTAATCCTTTGACAAGATTACATTTGTACCATTGCAGGTATGCTGCTGTTTTTGCTGCTTTAGTTTCTGGTTTGGCATGCTTGGTCGGGATTGACTTTGGTGCAAAGCTGCTTGCTTCACTTGCAAGGTGTTTTGAGGTTGATTGAATGATTTCATTGTTTTGAACACAAATTTAGATTAAAATTTATAAGCAATTCATGTAAAGAATTTGATTTAGTAATTTAATTATTTTTATATTAGGACGAGTATCAGAAGGAAGACAATCTTTCCTTGCGGAATTTGACTCTTTTTCTCTCTTATTTGTACATTTTTGGAGTTTGCTCAAGGTTATTTCCTCTCTTCTAGATATTGGAGATATATGATGCATCTTGTACAATATTTTGTTGTCACCTCTTTTTTTTTTCTTTCTTTTTTTCGTTTTTTGTTTTATTAATGGAACTCTGTAATTATATCATTTCAGTGATTTAGTATATGATTTTATGATGATGCTGAGCTCACGGCTCACCGAGGTTGATGTTTCCACTATCTTGACAGTTCTTAATTGTAAGATTCTCAATACTTTCATTGTTTTATTTGTTTCAGTTAGAGGTGGAAAATGGGCACATCATGTGGGCGGTTAATATGCCAAAATTTGTAAATAACCAGTGCTATGATTACCAAAATTATATTGTTTTTGTATTTGTGATATAATGTTATAGGAGGTTTATGCATAGAAATGCTCTTTGGGCAACTTTTAATTTGTTTGATCCATTTTCTTTGATACTAGTTTAAATAGATAGTCACTTAGCCTATCTTGCTTTACTTGTTAGAGTTGAAACATAACCCTTGTTGTCAATTGAATGGGTTGAAATTGCCGCCTTTATTTTTTTTTTCATATCGTAAATTGGATTTGATGCAAAACACAACTTAGGCTATTTTATAAAATAAAACTCAACTTGACACATCAATTTAATCACATTTAAACTGTATATATACTAAACCTATACTAATCCAAACGGCTAACTCAACTCAATAAGATACTCAAATAACGAAATAAATTATCAATGTTAATATAGTATAATACAAACTCAAACAAAACAAACTATAAGCTCATAACTTATATTCTTATCTTTCTATTTAAAGCTTTGTCATGTAATTGTGATCTTTAACACCTAATCAATAAAATAATCCCTAGTTGCAATCCGTGGACGTAGGTCACATCGACTGAACCACGTTGTATCGTTTGTCTATTTTCTTTGCTTTCCGGTTCATGTATGAGTTAATTGGTTTCCGCTGCGCCTCTTTGATTCCTAACAAGTAACATCAGAGCTTGGCTCGTTGAAGATTAATATACGAACGCACTGGATGGTTGCTGAAAAAGAAAAGAAAAAAGAAAAGGGGCGTTTTTTATAGCTGTTTTTACGAATTAGGGTTTCCAACACCCTTGGAGTTCGTGAGCTGTTTCCAGCCCTTTGGGATGCCTCCTCTGCCATCGGTTGCAGTCACCACCGCTGTCGCCGGCTGTCGCAACGGCCGCCACTGTTGAAATTGTCGCTGATTGCCGGAATAGGGTTTGCGATTAGGGCCTTAAACCCTTTTGGATTCACGATTTCAGCCGTTTGTGTGGTTTTGGTTCGCTATTAGGGTTTTAAATCCTTGGATTCGTCGATTGAGCCTATTTTTGACACAAGTTTGGTTCGAATTTCTTGATCAGCCGTCGATTAGGGTTCGTCCAACCCTTGGTATCGGGTCTACTGCTACAGTTGATTGATTCTGACGATTAGGGCTTCGAAATTGAACCCTAGAAGTCGTCGTTGTCATCAGCCTGTTTTGGGTGGGTTGCAGCTACAATTGGTTGTGATTTTTTGATCTGGTACGATTAGGGTTTTGGTTGTGAACCCTAGAAGTCGAAGTTATAAAGGTTCTTGTTACTGATCAGATTGTTGTTGTATTTTACAATTGGGATTGGTTGGAGTATTCACCGGATTTATTGATTAGGAGGTGTTGGTATTTTCTGCTGGTTTTATCTTGTTACCGAGGTTCAAATGGCTGATGAAGGAAAGATTCAGGTTGAGAAGTTCAATAGAATTGATTTCGTTTGGTGGAAAATGAAAATGAAAGCATTGCTTAGTCAGAAGGATTTGGACATGGAGTTGGAGGATAAACCAGAGAAGATGGATGCACCTGTTGAATTTGCATGGAACTCAAAGGATAAGAAAGCAAGAGGTGTTATTACATTGGCTTTGACGAGGAGCGTTGCATTCAACATCATGCATGAGAAGCCTTCTGCTGCTAACAAGGTGTAGGTGTTCTTGATGTGGGAATTGTTCATGACAAGTATGAACGAAGGAAGCTCGGTTACAGTTCACATCAATAATCTGAATTCGATTCTGTCCAGATTACCATATGTGGGAATCAAGTTTGATGACGAGACTAATGCTGTATTGTTGTCTTCGCGACCTGATAGTTGGCCTGGGACAGTGACTGCCGTTACAAGTTCTGTCGAGACAACTGATATGACATTTTAGGAGATTGGTGATATTGTACTAGATGAAGACGTTTGTCGGAAGAGTACTTGTGCAGGATCATCTTTTGAGATGCTACATGTTGGTAGGGGAAAAGGAAATAACAGAAGCTGTGGGAGTCGGGGAAGAAGTCCGTCGAAGACTCGGAAGGCTGTGAAGTGTTGGAGCTGTAATGAAGTACAACATGTTAAGAGTCAATGCCCGAGTACTTCAAAGCAAATTAACGTTGTTGAGGGCGTTTATGATGATGATGCTTTGGTTTGCAGCATTGAAAGCTATGTAGACTCTTGGGTCAAGGGAATGAAAGTAAGGTTTGGTAGTGGAAAATGGAAGTTGGTCAATGGAAATCTCGTGATTGCTCGTGGTATGAAGCATGGGTCATTATACATGGTTGATGAGCCTCCTGAGGTATGTATGACCGCCCGGTTAAACAAAACAGAATCTGGTTGGCTAAATCTCGTGCTAAGAGATTTCATTTTGCAAACGTGAAGTCTGGAGTCAAGGAGATGTTAGCTGAACGTGTTTTGAAGTCTAAACCATTCAGGGGATTCAGTGACAGTGGGAGCAAGGATTGTGTTCCGGGTACAGTTACGAAGAACCGTTGGGTTTTGAAGACTAGAACTGAAGAATTCTCTTCTGTTGGTAGTTTGCTATGTTTGGAGAGTGTTGGTGGTCCTTGGTGTATTTGTGGATTTGATGGAGTGTCCACACCAGTTGAGATAGAGGATGAGTTGTTGACGGGATTTGTCACGACTAAGTTGGAGCTCGGGGGAGCTTCAACTGACCCTTCTTATACTTGATGATTAAGTGGCGGTTGCACTAGGGGGATATGTCTGGATATGATGAAGTCTTAGCTAATTCTTGGGAATTGAAGCTTGAAAGACTTGTTATGGAAGATTACTGGATTTACAGGATGTCTGGATTGCTTATGTTGGATGCCGGCTTGATTCTATCGCAAGGCCTCCGAGTGGGAGATTGTTAAGTTTACGTAGGCCTTTGGGAGGTTTAGGGCAGGCAATCCTAAATGGCCCGCTATTTAAAGCTTTGTCGTGTAATTGTAATCTTCAACACCTTATCAATAAAATAATCCCTAGTTGCAACCCGTGGACGTAGGTCACATCGACCGAACCACGTTATATCGTTTGTGTCTGTTTTCTTTGCTTTTGTGTGCGTGTATGAGTTAATCGGTTTTTCGTTGCCTCTTTGATTCCTAACATGTTTTAAATTACATTTTGGGCTGATAATATGCTATTGTTATGCTTTAAAGAATGTTTTATGCCTGAATGATTCCCATTTTATTATTATATGTATGAAATGTTAAGTAGGTATGCTGCCTGTATATCTGCATATATTATGTTAAGTAACGAAAATGCAACCCAGTGTATTGATGCAACAAAAAGTGATCTAAACTCTTGGATGTAGAAAGCTAGCTTAGATTTGTTTTGTAATCATAAGATATTATAGTTTTTAGACTTTGTTTTATAACGCCTCATTTGCGGTGCACGCATATAATGTATATATATGTGGCCCTTATGGGGCATAAGTAGAATTGCACTAATTTTAATGTTATTTTACTTATTTTGTGAAAATAATCGTTAAAAGCGTTGGGATGATTAACCTCAAACGATGACTTTGAACCAGGGACTCCTTCGGAGCAACCTCTCTAACCCAATTGAGATAGGGGTAAGGTTTGTCTCTATCCTTCCCCCCAGACCCTAGTACCCTACTCTAAGTGGAGTATGCTTGCTTGCTAACTGCTATGTAAGTCCTTAACTTATGAATAGAATAATGTTTTCTTTATTCTGCTGCAGTGCTGCTTATTATATATCTAACTAATTAACGTATTGTGTAAATCCGATGAGTGATGTCCCCTAGAGTCGAGTCTGGGATACGGGCGTTACACATCACTACACAAGTTTCATTCACACCACACATGTTGCGACTTGGTTGGCTTGCTTGACTGCTCATTCGTCCTCTCATGATCATTGAGCAGGTTCCACATAAGCTTATGTGTTTGGTTCTTGCCACTTGCTTAATGCTTATCGATTCTTGCGTCTTGTTTATTGCTGTTCATTGATTGGTCTTATGTCAATCTCGTTTATTCTTCTTCTTTTGAAGGTGGCTGAAAAAGGTGCGGGATTGCCTCTAAATTTTTACAATTTTCACCTACCTGATTAAATTAATTCACCTGTATACTTTTTGTAATCAAATTTGAGTTGTATGTGCGCCTTTTGTTCTTTGATTTAATTCCCACAAATTCACAGCAACCTGCCTTGCTTCCTATCCTTTCTTTTACGGCAACTGCGTTGGCCAGCCACAGCAGCAACAAGGGCATACTTGTGATCGGAAGATGACTTCTTCACTGGTCTACCTTGATGATGAAGCTTTCTGTTTCCTTATCTCTGAATTCTGATACCAATTGAATCTTGATAAATACAAACACATCTTCAATTTTTTTATTAAATAAAACTCAACTTGACACACGAAACCAATTACATTAACCATCTAAATATACTAATCCTAATCCGACTCAAACAATATTTAACAATTAAATAACCAATAAAATAAACTATCTCAATTCTACAAACTCAAACAAATCAGACATTAAACTCTTGACTAATCACTAATCTTTGTATCTTCTCCTTGTTCACCCTTATTAGTTCCTTCTAGTAAGTAGTCCCAATACCAGTATGCAAGTAGTTACCATTTGCATTCATTAGGTTCTGGGATGAGATTGAGGAGTGACGATCCAGCCACCATGAAAAGCTTTATTGTTAGCATTCAGAACAAGGTGACAGAACTGAAAACTGCATCTGGAGGAAACACTAGAAGTAAAAGAGTATGTATTTCATTGATTAATTAACAAGAGAAATACAAAGAGTTATAATTTCTGTTGATTTTAGCTTGTATTGTAACGTTGTTTGCTTCATGGGTGGCAGATGGAGTTCATGCTTGAAACCATATTTGACATCAAGAACAACAAAAAGAAGGCTAAAGAGGATACCGTACAACATACTCGCATAAAGAAGTGGCTTCAGAAGGTTGTTATAGTTTTATTTTCTACACATCATTATAATTCATAACAGTTATAGAACTTATAGAATGAAATGAAAAAAATATTTTTTTTTACTTTTGTTTATTTTTTTCTCACAGTTGAGGGTAGAAAGCATTTTAGTTCGGGGATTGAAATGGAGCAAGCTTCTTGATTCTGAGAAAAAAGGTCAATGGTGGTTATCTGGGGAGATAATGTCATCTGCTACAAATGGTAATAATATTGAAAATTTTGCCAAGAAGATGGATAAAGTGAGCTCAGAAGCTGAAAAAATGCTTCAACTTGCTGCTGGACAAAGAATGAATACAGACGCAAGAAGGGCGATATTTTGTATCATTATGAGTGGGGAGGATTATATTGATGCGTTTGAGAAACTGTTGAGGTTGGATTTTCAAGGGAAGCAGGTATTTATCCTTCTTTCATTATTGGAATTGGTCAAATGGATGGGTTAGGCTGTTTCGTAAATTCTTTTTTTTTTTCCAATATCAAATTGCTTAAATTTTTGCATGGGTCGAAATAGGTCTATTTGAAATTATCCTTTTCTTTAGATGTAACAAAATGGATGGGTCAGGTGGGCAACAGTCAAAACAGACTATGGTCAAATTAGTTAGTTGGTGCAAAACATAACAGGTTGAGTGTTGAATTGACATATGATGACTTCTCTCTAAAAACTTCTACTTTTGTTCAAGTATATAGCGCATCAGCTCATAGATGTCAAAAGCTTTTAATTTATAATCTTGGTTAATACTTGCCCTAAAATATGTTAAAAGTAGCCTTAAACAGTGCTGAAAATATATCTAAAACCTCTAAAATGGGTAACTTTATAATGCGCTCCTTGCTTGAAAAAGCCCTTGCTTTTTAAGCGTCTTGCGCCTAGGCTCAAGGCTCACCTTTTGTGCCTCAAGTACGACTTGCTTCTTTGACAACTATGAGTATCAATACTCCTTTGTTTTTAATACTAATTTTAATTTGAAGTGAAATGGTATAGGAAGATTTTAAATTTTTTGCTTTAATACAATCCGGACACCTTCAATCCATTTGAATCCGTTCCTTTCATACGGATTTTTTATTTACACATCTGATCTGTTAGAGATCAAGCATGACCCAAATCAACCCACCATTTTGTTAATAAATTGGTCAAAAGTGTCCCCTCTATTGATTTTATCTTCAACATGCTAGGATGTTATGATACAAACCTCCATTTTTATGTTGTTTTTGCCTACTTTGCCAATTTTAAACGTCAAAGGAACAATATTGAAGTTCAACATTGATAAACTATATTTGAGTTACTTTCAAGAAGTAAACCAATTGGAGCAGATTGATACTCCGAGTGAAGAAGAATATATCATTCCACTTTTGTCCATTGAAAATGCAGCATTTACTTTCCATTTTAGTGTTGAAGTGTGTAAATTACCTATTTGTCCATTGTCGTCATTATCAAGAAGGTAATGAATTACATATACAAGACACCCCTTTGTCACTATTAAGTGTCGTTTTAGGCAATAAACTGAATCAAATAATGACTGCTAGAAACTTGGAAAATAAACTTCCAAAATTCAAAGCCAGAAACTCAGATATTGATGAGTAATAAATTAATTTGCCTTTCTCAATAATTTTTCTTGTTGATTATTAGTAATAATTCTTAGGAGTTGGGCTGTGAAATTTGAACCCTGAAAGAAATAAAATGGTGTCTTTTTTATTGAGATCTATTCATGATTTTGTAGGATAGAGAGATCATGCGTGTCCTTGTGGAGTGCTGTTTGCAGGAAAAAGTTTTTAACAAATATTATTGTGTGCTTGCTTCAAAGTTATGCAATCATGAGAAGAACCACAAGTTCACATTACAGGTATTACATTAGACGGGTAGTGTAATGGGTCAAATGCGTAATTTTTTGTATGGGTAGGGTGAGCTGGGTTGCCCTGAAAAGCTCTCTGAAGCAAAATGTCTAGCCTTTTTAGTTTAGTGTCAAACTTGACTGCAAAAACTACTGTGGACGACTTTCAATCTATTTGCGTGTTTGACCAATTTGCTAACTAATGTTTCAAAATGATAACATTTTTATTATATATACATATGCTAGTTTTTATTATATATAGCCAAAACAAATATATAAAACTTTAACTAATTAACCAAAGACTCGGACTAGATAAACCAAAAACGAAATTTATCAAAACAATAATAAAATTGACCCTCTACTTTATTCAAATTACAATTTAAACTAACAATCACCCCTTAAACTTGTAATTTTCTTCAGTCCTAGCTTTTCTCTCATTTCACCATGCTTTATCCTTGGCAAAGCCTTTGTTAAAATGTCTGCCTTTTGTTCAGCGCCACTAACATGCTCCACCTTGGTTTTTCCTTCTTCAACACACTCTCTTATAAAGTGATACCGGGTGTCTATGTGCTTACTCCTTCCGTGGAACACTGGGTTCTTCATTAGGGCTAATGCTGACTGATTATCCACATTTATGGTGACCTTTTCTTTCTTTTCACCAAGAACCTTAGCTAATAATCTTTGCAGCCATATTGCTTGACAAGCTGCATTTGTGGCAGCCATGAATTCTGCCTCACATGAGGACAATGCCACAGTTCCTTGCTACTGTGAGTTCCAAGCCACTAATGCTCCATCATAAAAGAATATCAACCCAGATTGGTTGTTCAGACCCTTTGTACTCGGCTGTTCTGATACCAATTGGTACCAGAATCATAAGTAATATAATCGAACAAAAGAAAAATAACTAGAAATCTCTTCTCTAATTAATTGATAGAAAAATCTTACAATTTTGAAAGAAAATCCATCTCCTATTTTATAGTTGATTAACCCTTATCCATCATGTTATTATGTTAATCGATCCCAACAAACTAAGGCTAATCTCAACATTTTTGTATTTTTACTATCAGGAGGACAATCCACGTCAATTTGACTTTGGATTTTTCCTCCTACAGTCCTGGAGGTAAAAAAAAGTAATTGTTAAATATCGGTTGAAACAGAAAGGTCAGTTTGACTTGTGAAAACCTCTTTTTGTCCATTTCTGCTTTTTTTTTTTTTTTTATTTTATGAAAATTACGAATGTAATTATACAGTTACAAAAGCTTTTATGCAGTGTTTAAAAAAATGATTAACAATATAGATTTTTTTTTTAGTACTGCATATGGGATCACTACATGGAAATAGAATCAATGCAGCTAATGAGATCAATGCATCTGGCAAAATTTATAGCAGAAATGGTGTCCAGTTTTACGCTTTCACTTGCAGTTCTAAAGAAAGCAGATCTACACGACACCACAAAACTCACTTCCAGAAAAATAATAATGCATTTTAGGATGTTTTTTGAGGCAATTTTTGAGTATCCAGATAACGTGGTCTGGAATATATTCAAACGTATAGCAGCTGGGTTTCCCGAATATGAAACTCTTAGAACTGGAATCAAGTTTTTCATAGAAAGGTATGTTGTTGGGAATCAGAAACAGTTTGCAGGAAAATACAAAATTGCCAACAAGGCCCTCAAGAGTGTTGAAGAAGAGGAAGACCCATTTCTTTAAAAATGCCCCTTGTGTTGACTTTAGAGTTTGCAAAATTTTGTAGCTAGATTTAATGTTTTTGTTTTTATTTCTAATTCTTGGTTTCAAGTACTTTTTATGCTTTGATCCTGCTTATAGCTAAATAATTTCATATTTCCAAAACAAGGATATCATTGATCGCTTTAAATTAATTTTAGATGTTTAAAAATGCATAATCATTTATTGTACCATGAGTTGATGGCCATTTTTGGGAGTTTCATTTAAATTTTCTTTTTTCATTTAATTGTTCTTTTGTTTTTTCTATTGCCTTTCCAACATATTGGTCTTACAAGAACACACTAGTCTCCTCATTTAACGAAAATTCACCCCTTAACATATATATTTGAAAAAATCTTTTGCTTTTTTAAAAGTAATTGTTTCTAGAGGGACTTTAACTAGAGGTGGGTAAACCGTTTTCCTTTTTTTTTTAAAAAAAAACTGGAATCGTTTCCTGTTAACAAAATCAACTTGTTTTGGTTTTTGACTGGTTTTGGCTTCGGGTTTGGGTCGAGTAAAGGTGGAATTGGTTTCGGTTTTTCGGTTTTGGTTATGATTTTTCTGAGAACCCAAAATCGCCTATACCCACGATTCAGGTTATGACCGGTTCTGTTTTTGTGCCCACTTCCATCTTTAACACAAGCTCTCTCAAAGGAGAGGTTAAGAGTGTATGACAAGGCTAGAAGCCTAGAAGCCCCCTTTGATTCCTTGAAATTTTTGTAAATTGTCATTGTTATCTATATATATAAGTAGGTTAGTATATTGTGTATTACACGGGTTGAATTAAAAATTGTAATAAGTAATCACCATTGAAAATTTAGAAGATATAAGATGTATTAATACAAGATGTGATAAAAGTTAACGTCTAATTAATATTTTAAATAATAAAATAAGAATGTTATTTCTTTACACACTAAATTGTTTTCAACGTTCGTATAAAAATTTTGTTTTAAAATTCTATTTTTGAAAATTTTATATTTTATAATAATTTGGTTTTTAAAAAGTGTTTTTAATATTAGTTATTTTAGGTTTTCGGTTCAGCTTTAGTTTCCATTTGATTTTTTTGTAAGTTTATGGTTCGGTGTCCAGTGTATTGTTTCGTCTATTTTCGGTTTTGTTTTGTTATTGGGTTGGTTATATAAGCAAAGTTATGAAAAAATATACAAATTGGGTTATGAAAACAATAAATAAATTGGTTCTACAGTGAGTATGAACTTTTTTTTTCCTGTTTTAACTGTCAATCTTTTATCTAATTTAGAATATTACCAAGGGTATAATATAAATAACACTAAAATAAAATAAATAAAGATATACAGGCTAAAAATACATAAAAATAGTTGGAAATACATGGAAATTAGAATGTGTGATTTGGTTTTGGTTAATGCGGTTAAGCAAGAGTACAAAACTGAAACTATAACCAATATTAAAAATTTGATTTTCAGCTAATTTTGATTCGTTTTCGTCAATTAAATATTTAGTTTATTACTCATACTTTCGTATAAGATAAGAAGGGAAAAGATAATATGATTCTAATAGTTAAAAAAAAAAAAGGTTAACCAATTATGTGGTTTATGCTATTTTTTAATCCAAACAATTTCTAATACGTCAAAAGCAATATTTTCATTTTACAAAGGGTCATTTTTGTAAATGATAGTCACTTTTACTTCCTTTTTCTTTTATTCTTTTAGCATTTTCGTTTTTAGATTTCATTATAATTTTATTAATTAATCAACCATTTTATATTCAAAAATTTTAACCAATTTACCTCTATGATATTGTGTTTTGTGACCTACATATGTCGTAATTATCAAGATAAAGTTTCAATAATATTAATCGGTGTTTTATCTTCACATTTATGTATTTTGCTCGATCATAAGCAACTTTTCATAAGACCATCCGTAACGGGTCTACCGTGGAATGAGATAACAAACGACGCTGTAAACCTTTAAAGGTTTCAACTTTATTATTTTTAAAAATCCAGGGGGAGCTCTAGGAATTTTAGAAAGAAAAACCGAATGGGCCGGACTCAATACATATAAAATTTTCCGACCGAAAAGTAACATATCAGGGCTTCTGACCAGAAAAACGGGAGGGACCGGGGCACCCCGGGCCCCTATTATCCGCCACCGCCGCCGACTTTTTTAATAATTTATAGGTTTGGTTTGGTTTGTAAATTTAGAAAGGTGGTGTTACTTCTGCAATCGAGTTTTTGGCAAATGCAGAGTCACCTTATTTATTGCTAGTAAAATACTTTACTTTACTTTTACTTCACTCTCATCACTTCGAAATTTGTTTCAGTCGTGTTCCATATAAAAATTTAATATGTTAGCAAAATTTTTTAAAAATAACAATAAAATATACTTTGTTAGACAAACCAAAAGACTCTTAAGTATGTCAATGATTTTTTAAATAAAATACACACACATACAGGGAAAACTAAAATAACTAAACACAATTATTACAAATTAATTATTTTTTCATTTTTTATTTCTTTTTAATATAAGCGTATACAAATGAAACGTAAAAATCAATCCCTATGTCACCTATATAAATCAAGTTCATTTTGATTTACCACGTCCTAAAATCATACAAATTTCAAAGGTATCTTTTAGTCACGATTTTAAAAGAAAACCAACCGCGGCTAAAATCCGTTTTATACGAAAAGTTATTATTTTAGTAATTCCACTATTCACAGGCAATTACTTTTAATAAATGTGTATATAGCTAGCGGGTTTTCCCGCGCGTTGCGGCGGCAATTCTATCACAATTTCGAATATTAGAACACAAATATAATCTTGTATATCAAAACACATATATAAAAACTTCATAACGATTTAATTCGGCTCATCGGGGTAGGAATGTGCAAAAAAGTAAAATTTTGTCATTTGTGTATTAAATTGCATATATAAAAAACATCACAACGGTTGTTACTTTAAAATATAATCTTAAAGTGTAATTGTCTTATGCATGGTTTTCACAACAAAAAAAGGGTATTAGTCATAAAATAGCTTTAAAAGCACAAACGTATGACCAACAAATAAAATTAAAAAAAAAATTCATAGTTCATTTATTTGAATAATATTATTGTTTATTTGTAAGCATTGAATAATAGTAAAAAATTAGAAACAATCTAAAATGCCTTGCATAAAATGTCAACCGATTAAATTTTTTTTGAGTTATACAACTTTGACGGTATGATTACTACGTCATGACAGTGGTAATAATAATGAAACGTTCATCTATTTAATTTTAAGTTTCCTTTGTAATAATATTATTCATTACATAAATGCATCAAACTAGTGGGTTTCTCGCGGGTATTTCATCATGATTTCGTGTATCAAAAAGCAAATATGTGTTGCAACGCTTGTAAACGTGTCT
This sequence comes from Mikania micrantha, assembly GCA_009363875.1. NCBI lineage: Eukaryota > Viridiplantae > Streptophyta > Magnoliopsida > Asterales > Asteraceae > Mikania > Mikania micrantha. The sequence goes on along the minus strand of CM018695.1, from coordinate 92,941,757 downwards.
GGTCGGCCGATGCGAGTATTCAAACATGATAACATATTCTTAAAGAATATGAATTCAAACGTAAGCACATGTTAAATCATAAAACCAAACCCTAAAAAGTTTACGTTTAGGAATATTTATTTATTAATATTAATTAATTATTAGTATTATTTAAATATTATTATTAGGTAATTGTATAAACAATACAAATACTTGATAATGTACGTATACATTATAAGCTTACGAATAATGCGCTAAATTTCTGCAACTTTTTGATTTCAAAATTTATATAAATGTTCGTGTGATAATTACAATCAAACTAATATAATTATGACTATCATTCAATAACATAAGAAATGGTTAAAAAGTGTGAAAATTAAAAATATTAAGTAAACTGGGAGGAATGTTTAAAAGTAAGAGTTTAAAGTTTAGTTACAAAGTCAAATTTTGAATGTGAGATTTTTGACTCTTTTTTGGTATTATATATTTTTTTGAAACGGTTTGCGGCTTGTTTAGAAAATTAAACTAATTTTTGAAGCGGGTGTTTTTTTTGAAGGGGTTCCTCAGCGATACTTTTTAAAACGGTTTCTTATTCTTTTGAAGCGGTTCCTATTTTCTTGAAGAGATTCTTTCAAGTGGCATATTTTTTGGAACGGTTGGTGCGTTACGCTTTTTATGACCAAGTGGCATATTTACTCCCCGTTAGCGGTGCGCACATATAATGTATATATGTGTCGACAGCTCTTGAGGGGCAAAAGTAAAATTGCACTAATTTTAACGTTATTTTATTTATTCAGTGAAAATAACGTTAAAATCGTTTCGGACGGTTGATCAAGCATCATGAGCCGAGGGTCTCACTGGAAGCAGCCTCTCTACCCCTACGGGGTAGGGGTAAGGCTGTCTACATCTCACCCTCCTCAGACCCTGCCTTAGCATGCTAATGACGGGATATACTGAGTACGTTGATTGATTGATATATTTTCGAATGTATATATAGTTATGGCCACAAAGGAAATCATCATTGTCTGAATAAATATAAAGGAAATAATTCATCGCTTAAGTTTCCTTGTTAATAAATATTGTTAGCCACAAAGAAAACCATCATTTTCAAAATAAATATAAAAAGACAGTTCTTCTATTTAAGTTAAACTAGAAAAGTCACTCGCCTGCTACCGCAGGCGGTACAATAAAAACTCACGTATTACAATGTGATGGTTTGATTAAAAAAGTATGAAGTTGCGACTGATAAATTATTAATATTGAAACGTAGTAGACAATATTATTGTGTCATATGCGTTGCATTATATGAAGTTTAAGAAGAATTTGTAAATATACAACACTATCATGCCTTTATTTTCAGTATATGAATTTAAAATAAAATTTAACAGGGAAATGTATAAGATAAATAAAAACTGAAACCGCATAAAACGAAAGTGCGCGAACTTTATGCAATTTGTTTGAAGAGCGAACAATATATATATATATATATATATATATATATATATATATATATATAATGACTTATTCTATTAAGAACCATTAAATATAAGATAACCAATATATATATCTATATATAGGGGATTGTTCCATTGTTAACCCACTGTATTTGCGGTAAGCCGGTAACCCAAATAACCCTGTAAAAAATGTCCGAATCTTTGGTCTTTTTTTTTCATGGTCTTATTATACATATTTAAGGGGGTTGTTGCGAAAAATGCAAAACTTTTACACCGATGCAAATTCGATTTGCCTTGTGAATTAGCCAAAACACAAAAAAGAAACCCCCTAAATATGTATATAATAAAGACCATGAAAAAAACCCAAAGATTCGGACATTTTTGCAGGGTTATTTGGGTTACCGCAATTAAGCAGGATTCTTATTTGAACCAAATCATATATATATATATATATATATATAGGGAATGGATCTAATACTAACTCTAAGATTCATCAATAACCCATTAACTCTACCATATTGAATGATCAAATTACAAGATGCTAATCTAATGGTTGATATTAAACTATAATATAATAATGTAATTGATTTGAAAGAAAAATGAATAAGGGTATTAATGTAATTTGATATATTAAATACTTTACCCCATCTTTTTTTATACATCCATAACTTTTTTATACTATAATATTTTTTTATAAAAATTGCACCATTTTACTCGTTTTTTTTTCTCTTTAATTCCGTTATAGTCTTGACTAAGTTTTTTTATTTTTTTTCGGATGTTCGTATTTACACCAATGTAACAAGTATAAAACTAACAAATTATTTGTAACAAGTTGTAACGAATTTGGGTTTACATTGTTGTATAATAAATAGGGGTTAAGTTTAAGAGTGTAAACGAGCCAAGCCGATCCTGAGCTCGTTAATTACGTTATATTCTTGACTAGGTTTTTTATTTTTTCTGGATGCTCGTTAATTACGTTATATTCTTGATTTTGTAACGAATTTTGTTTTTAAAGTACTAAAATGTATTTACAATCTTGTAAATATAATTTTTAAATTATGAAAATGTATTTACAATCTTGTAGATATAACGCATTTTGGTTTTTATAAACAAAATGTTATATTATTTTTTTAAAGTATTAAAACATATTACAATCTAGTAGATATAACGAATTTTAGTTTTTATCAACAAAATGTTATAGTATTTTTTAAAAGTATTAAAATGTATTTACAATCTTGTAGATATAACGAATTTTGGTTTTTATCAACAAAATGTTATATTATTATTTTTAAGTATTAATATATTTACAATCTTGCAGATATAATTTTTTTAAAGTATTAAAACGTATTTACAATCTTGTATATATAACGAATTTTGGTTTTTATCAACAAAATGTTATATTATTTTTTTTAAAGTATTAAAATGTCTTTACAATCTTGTAGATATAATTTTTTTAAAGTATTAAAACGTATTTACAATCTTGTATATATAACGAATTTTGGTTTTATCAACAAAATGTTATATTATTTTTTTAAAAGTATTAAAATGTCTTTACAATCTTGTAGATATAATTTTTTTAAAGTATTAAAACGTATTTACAATCTAGTAGATATAACGAATTTTTGAGCATCCGGAAAAAATAAAAAAATCTAGTCAAGAATATAACGTAATTAACTAGCTCGGGATCGGCTTGGGTCGTTTACACTCTTAAACGTAAACCGTATTTATTTTACAACAATGTAAACCGAAATTCGTTACAACTCGTTACAAATAATTTGTTGTTTTTATACTTGTTACATTGGCGTAAATACGAACATACGAAAAAAAATAAAAAAACCTAGTCAACAATATAACGTAATTAACTAGCTCGGGATCGGCTTGGGTCGTTTACACTCTTAAACGTAAACCGTATTTATTCTATAACAATGTAAACCGAAATTCGTTACAACTCGTTACAAATAATTTGTTATTTTTATACTTGTTACATTGGTGTAAGTACGAACATACGAAAAAAATAAAAAAACCTAGTCAAGACTATAACAGAATTAAAGAGAAAAATAAGACGAGTAAAATGGTGCAATTTTTATAAAAAAATATTATAGCATAAAAAAATTATGGATGTATAAAAAAAGAGGGGGTAAAGTATTTAATATAGCAAATTACTACTTTACCCTTATTAAATAATAAAAGAAAAAGTCATGTGTTCAAATCTGATTGGTTTATGAGGGTTAGTGGGTTAGTGCCATAAATGAGGGTTAGCATTTGAACCCAATCTTTTATATATATATATATATATATATATATATATATATAGGGAATGGATCTAATACTAACTCTAAGATTCATCAATAACCCATTAACCCTACCATATTGAATGATCAAATTACAAGATGCTAATCTAATGGTTGATATTAAACTATAATATAATAATGTAATTGATTTGAAAGAAAAGGGAATAAGTGTATTAATGTAATTTGATATATTAAATACTTTACCCCATCTTTTTTTATACATCCATAACTTTTTTATACTATAATATTTTTTTATAAAAATTGCACCATTTTACTCGTCTTTTTTTTCTCTTTAATTCCGTTATAGTCTTGACTAAGTTTTTTTATTTTTTTTCGGATGTTCGTATTTACACCAATGTAACAAGTATAAAACTAACAAATTATTTGTAACAAGTTGTAACGAATTTGGGTTTACATTGTTGTATAATAAATAGGGGTTAAGTTTAAGAGTGTAAACGAGCCAAGCCGATCCTGAGTTCGTTAATTACGTTATATTCTTGACTAGGTTTTTTATTTTTTCTGGATACTCGTTAATTACGTTATATTCTTGATTTTGTAACGAATTTTGTTTTTAAAGTACTAAAATGTATTTACAATCTTGTAAATATAATTTTTAAATTATGAAAATGTATTTACAATCTTGTAGATATAACGAATTTTGGTTTTTATAAACAAAATGTTATATTATTTTTTTAAAGTATTAAAACATATTATAATCTAGTAGATATAACGAATTTTAGTTTTTATCAACAAAATGTTATAGTATTTTTTAAAAGTATTAAAATGTATTTACAATCTTGTAGATATAACGAATTTTGGTTTTTATCAACAAAATGTTATATTATTTTTTTTATGTATTAATATATTTACAATCTTGTAGATATAAATTTTTTAAAGTATTAAAATGTATTTACAATCTTGTATATATAACGAATTTTGGTTTTTATCAACAAAATGTTATATTATTTTTTTTAAAGTATTAAAATGTCTTTACAATCTTGTAGATATAACGAATATTGGTTTTTATCAACAAAATGTTATATTATTTTTTTAAGTATTAATATATTTACAATCTTGTAGATATAATTTTTTTAAAGTATTAAAACGTATTTACAATCTTGTATATATAACGAATTTTGGTTTTTATCAACAAAATGTTATATTATTTTTTTTAAAGTATTAAAATGTCTTTACAATCTTGTAGATATAATTTTTTTAAAGTATTAAAACGTATTTACAATCTTGTATATATAACGAATTTTGGTTTTTATCAACAAAATGTTATATTATTTTTTTAAAAGTATTAAAATGTCTTTACAATCTTGTAGATATATTTTTTTTAAAGTATTAAAACGTATTTACAATCTAGTAGATATAACGAATTTTTGAGCATTCGGAAAAAATAAAAAAATCTAGTCAAGAATATAACGTAATTAACTAGCTCGGGATCGGCTTGGGTCGTTTACACTCTTAAACGTAAACCGTATTTATTTTACAACAATGTAAACCGAAATTCGTTACAACTCGTTACAAAAAATTTGTTATTTTTATACTTGTTACATTGGCGTAAATACGAACATACGAAAAAAAATAAAAAAACCTAGTCAAGAATATAACGTAATTAACTATCTCGGGATCGGCTTGGGTCGTTTACACTCTTAAACGTAAACCGTATTTATTTTATAACAATGTAAACCGAAATTCGTTACAACTCGTTACAAATAATTTGTTATTTTTATAGTTGTTACATTGGTGTAAGTACGAACATACGAAAAAAAATAAAAAAACCTAGTCAAGACTATAACGGAATTAAAGAGAAAAATAAGACGAGTAAAATTGTGCAATTTTTATAAAAAAATATTATAACATAAAAAAGTTATGGATGTATAAAAAAAGAGGGGGTAAAGTATTTAATATAGCAAATTACTACTTTACCCTTATTAAATAATAAAAGAAAAAGCCATGTGTTCAATTCTGATTGGTTTATGAGGGTTAATGGGTTAGTGCCATAAATGAGGGTTAGCATTTGAACCCAATCCTATATATATATATATTGTTCGCCCTTCAAACAAATTGCATAAAGATCACGCACTTTCGCTTTATGCGATATATATATCTATACTATATAATAAATAAAGGTTTTAGGAGTACACATGTCAAGTTTTTAGACTACCTAAAAGTTGGTTTTTCCGTCTTTCTCTCCTATTTAATATTTATATGTTATCTTTGATTTTCTTCACACATTATCTTTCTTATTAGATATTAATGATTTTATTAAAATTGATAAATAATATGATTACACCATAAATAAATTCTTTATTTAAATAAAAAACATATTTGAAAACTATATATTATATTAGTTAAAATAAATAATTTTTAAAATTTATTTATTTAACCTGTGTAATACACAGGTTTTATCCTAGCATATATATATATAGGGAAACGCATAAAAAATAACCCTTTTTTTTGCTACAATTACATAACCTATTTTAACCAATAACAAAGTTACATTTAATAGGGCTGTCCAAAAAGCTCGAAGCTCGGATTCGGCTCGTAGCTCGTTCGGAAAAAGCTCGGCTCGAATAAAGCTCGTTTAAAACCGAGCCGAACTGAGCCAGCTCGTTTTGTAACCGAACCGAGTCCGAGCTAGGGCTGGCTCGCCCTATATATATATATATTGTTCGCCCTTCAAACAAATTGCATAAAGATCAGGCACTTTCGCTTTATGCGATATATATATCTATACTATATAATAAATAAAAGTTTTAGGAGTACACATGTCAAGTTTTTAGACTACCTAAAAGTTGGTTTTTCCGTCTTTCTCTCCTATTTAATATTTATATGTTATCTTTGATTTTCTTCACACATTATCTTTCTTATTAGATATTAATGATTTTATTAAAATTGATAAATAATATGATTACACCATAAATAAATTCTTTATTTAAATAAAAAACATATTTGAAAACTATATATTATATTAGTTAAAATAAATAATTTTTAAAATTTATTTATTTAACCTGTGTAATACACAGGTTTTATCCTAGCATATATATATATAGGGAAACGCATAAAAAATAACCCTTTTTTTTGCTACAATTACATAACCTATTTTAACCAATAACAAAGTTACATTTAATAGGGCTGTCCAAAAAGCTCGAAGCTCGGATTCGGCTCGTAGCTCGTTCGGAAAAAGCTCGGCTCGAATAAAGCTCGTTTAAAACCGAGCCGAACTGAGCCAGCTCGTTTTGTAACCGAACCGAGTCCGAGCTAGGGCTGGCTCGGCTCGTAGCTCGCTCGTTGCTCGGCTCGTATGCTCGGCTCGTGGCTCGACTCGTTTGTACAACATGTTATACTAAAATATAAAACTATATGGTTACTTTCACTGATAAATATACTTTAGTGTTATTTTGTAATTATGTTAAAAAATAAAAATAAAAAAATAAAATAAAAAAGGACATATATACGAAATGAATCTCAATTCTCACGTGCTCCACTAATTCCTAATTCATAAATCATATTATTAATTCCTGGTTCTACATATTCGTGTCTCTTCTCTTATGTAAAAACCGAGCCAAAAACGAGCCGAGCCGAGCCAGCTCGGTTAAAAACGAGGCGAGTCCGAGCCAAGATTTTAGGCTCGGTTTACAATCCGAGCGGAGCCAGGCTCGGTTTAAATCTGAGCCGAGTCCGAGCTAACCCCTGGCTCGGCTCGGTTCGGCTCGTGAACACCCCTAGTTACATATAAGTTTTATATTAAAATATTAAAAATGATATGATAGTCATTTTACTTGTGTAAGTTTTACCCCCTCTTTTTTAAACATTAATAACTTTTTATAATATATTTTTTTTTAAAATTGCACAATTATATTCGTCTCATTTTTCTCTTTAATTCCGTTATAGTCTCGACTATTTTATTTTTATTTTTTTAGATGCCCTATATTTACATCATTGTAACGAATTACATGCCTTATATTTACATTGATGTAACAAATTATTTATAGAGATGTAACTTATTTTTTACATTATTTACAGTGATGTAACACTTTAATTTACCGTTGCTAGAAAAAAATTAAAATAATTTGTTATGTTTATTTTCGTTACATTGATGTAAAGCGAAATATTTGAAAAAAATTTTAAAAAACTAGTTTAGATTAAAACGGATTCAAAGAAAAAATTACATCACTGTAAATAATATGTTACATCACTGTAAATTAAATCACTGTAATTTACCATTGTTAGAAAAATTTTCAAATAAATTTGTTATTTTTAACCTCATTACAATGATGTAAATATAATGCATCTAAAAAAAGTAAAAAAAAAGTCGAGACTATAACGGAATTAAAGAGAAAAATGAGACGAATATAATGGTGCAATTTTTTTTAAAAAAATAATATATTATAAAAAAATTATTAATGTTTAAAAAAAGGGGGTAAATTTATATTAAAAATTAGAAAGAGAATTAGATAATTCATTTTACAATAATACCCTTTTCTCATTCAAACCAAATATAATATATTTTTTTATTGTGTAGTTAATATTAGCCATTGGATCTAAATTTAGATTCAATTAGATTGAGTTAATAGGTTGTAACAAAAGTTATGTGTTATTAAAAATTTCATCCCCTATATATATATATATATATATATATATATATATATATATATATATATATATATATATATAGGACTTATTCTATTAAGAACCATTAAATATAAGAGAACCAAAATAACTAATTTTGAACCACATGTTTTAAGGGTAAAAAAGTAAATTTCCTTTAAAATAGGAGAATTTACTTTTTTTCCCTTTTAAACTTGTGGCTGTAATTGGTTCTTTTATTTCTTAAGCAACAATATTTCTCAACTGAACATCCCCTATATATATGTGTGTGTGTGTGGATCATAAATGAGCCAAGAAAAAAAAACGACTCTAAAGTGACTTGAACTCTTAAACCATTCGAAAAACAATATTAACTTTATCAACTCTTCTAAATACCCATTTGTTTGAAATACAACCAACAAATATATGTATTAGATTATAGTTTGTTTTGTCTTTTAGTTAAAGGATTAAATGTAGCCAAAGTTGAAGAAAGGAATAAATAAAAGAAAAAAAATACTTGCTCCTAAAGAATCAAACCCGTGACCTTGTGTTTGTGCCTTCTGAACCAACACACCAATTCATTCATATATTAATCGATGGAGCGAAAGTTTGTATATATGTAGTTGAAGTCGGTTGCTTTTGACACCGACTATAGTTTTCAAATATGTATAGAAAATTTTAATAATATTGTATATAAAAAATCATATTATATTGTCTAAATTTTTATTAGTAACTATTTATTATATTTTTATATTTAATCCGTGTAATACATAAACACGAACGTACTATTTTTAATATGAAAGTCAATAAATATTAATGAAGAACGAAACATAATATTTTTTTTGGATAAACCCGGTGATCATTTTGTTCCAAATATGCCACAAATGAATTAAATAGAAAGAAATATAATATATATGTTGGAGATAAGAGAAATATCGACTTGAGAACCTAGTATTTTTGATATAAACAAGATAAACAAACTTACCCAGTATATTCCCACTTTTCAGTAGGGTCTGGGTGAAGAATAGACACAAACCTTACCTTTATCCAAGTTGGGATAGAAAGACTGCTCCGAAAAAGTCCCGGCTCAAAGTTATCGATTGAAGTTGATCATCCCAATATTTTTAATGTTATTTTCACAAAATAACAAAAATAACGTTAAAATTGGTGTAAGTTTGCTTTGGCCCCTTCAAGGCCCACACATATATACATTATATGTGGGCACCGCAAATGGGACGCATTTTTTAATATGAAAGTCAGTAAATATTAATGAAGAACGAAACATAATATTATTTTTTGGATAAACTCGAAGGCCCACGCATATATATATATATATATTATATGTGAGCACTGCAAATGGGGCGTTTTTTAATATATAGAAAACAAGGCATTTGCCACCATAATTTGCCACCAAAATAAATGGTAGCAGATTAAGCTACCGATTTCCCACCAAAATACAAATTAAGCATATCTGTTATAATATGGTAGCTAAATAGTTGGAAATTTAATTTAATTTATTTTCGGTCGCAAATTGGTCTGAGAAAATCCTAACAATTAATATTTATAAAACTAATATGTTAAATTTGCCACCAAACAAATTGGTCGCTAAAGTAAACGTAAAATTCTAGGCGGCAACTTAAAATGCTTTTCCCCAAATTAATTGGTTTTAACCTAAATTAGACGTACTCTGCTGCCGTCAATTAACTTGAATACCGCCATTCGTCTCTCGATCTACACCGATCGCCTAGTCGCTTCGCTTGTTCGCTCGACTTCGCCGTTGGTAATCATCTTCATTGTTCATAATCTCCGTTGGTAATCATCTTCACATTTGGTAATCGTCTTCTCAGTTGGTATTCATCTTCGTAATCGACTCCTTTTCTCGTTAATAATTAGTTTAATTTAGATAATTGTTTTTCATACTATCCACCCTATGTATTGTTATGATTTGGATGCAATTTGGTGGATTTATAGGCTCGCATTTGTGAGAGAAGTTGATGTGAGAGACGTCGCACACGGTGCTAGCTGTTGACGTGTGTAATGACAAGATCAAGCTTCTACTAGAACCGGAGTCTCTCCCTTGGTCCGGCCGTATTCAGTTCCATCGACTTAATATCAAGAACGATTCTCGCCTGGAAGGACTCGTTAAGTGCTCTGATCTGGTAATTCGTCCATTGTTCTTTTCAAATTTGTTGTTTATAGTATGCATTTTATATTTTGCATCGTTTGTCATGCTTTAACTGTCGGATTGGAAGTGAAGAATTGAGTTTATGCGTCAGTTAAATGCGTGTGTTATTACTCTAAGAGTTCGTTATTGTTGCTTTATTTTGTTGTAGGATTAAAGTGTATGATAGAATATGTAATCTTAAGTACTCAGATCTGGTACTTGTCGATTGTTCTTTGCAGTTGTGTTGGTTTACAATATGCTTTTTGTTAATGTTACTTCAATAAGTGCTCTGCTCAGGTAATTCGATGATAATGATGTGTTAATTTGTAGTATGCATTTTGTGATTTTAATATTATGCTATCAATGTGTTCATTTGCTTTAACTGTCTTATTGGAAGAGAAAAGCAATGTCTATTAGTGAGACACATGGTTAAGCGTGTCATTATCTTAAGAATTCGTTAGTGTTACTTCATTAAGTGCTCCAGTTTGGTAATTTCTTGATAATTCTTTTTCTTTGTGATGGATCATACGATGCATTTTATGGTTTTAATATTCTGTGATCTTCAAGTTCATTTGCTTTGCTTCAAGTACAATGATTTAAGAAAGTTCAATTTAGCTATTATTCTTTAGAGTTCCTTTTGCTATACAAAACGTAAAACAATTAAAAATTTCATTTGCTTACATCTAAAAGTTAAATAGTAAGAAATCTCTTTGACTATATTCTAATACAAAATTCTTTGATAGGGCACTGATTTGATTAGAAATAAATGATTTATGTGTATGCTTGTTTTTTTAATGTCTTTGAATTTTAGGGGGCACTACTTTGATTAATAATGACGTGGTATACCGATCGGAAGTGGATGTATGAAAACATTGATAGTGATGGATTTCTTAATTCTGAATATTGTGACAATGTAGATTTGTTTTTGGACTTTGCATTTGCTAATGATGTAGTTGTTGATACAAGGGTGAATATGCATGGTGAGACAATATCTGAGATAAAATGTCCTTGTTATAAATGTCAAAATATAAGTTATAGGGATAGAGCCACTGTTCAAAAACACTTGTATAAGGAAGGTTTCATGCTTCGTTATGAAACATGGAGTGAGCATGGTGAAAATTTTAACCGTGAGGTTGAACAATCTTCAACTACAATGGAAGTTGATGATAATGATAATGGTTACAAACACATGGTGTTAGATAATATGCAAGCATGCGGCTATACTTTAAATACTTTGGAAGGAGAAGCATCTAGAAGCAAGAAAATTCTATGACATGTTACAAGCAGCTGATGAACCTTTGTGGGAGGGGGAGAAAGCTACAAGTTGTTCGAAGTTACAAGCTGTCACGAGCTTCTTGACATGGAAATCACTTTTCAAAGTGTCCACTGCAGCTTACAATTATAACTTGGTAGGAAAGACATTGAGGTATGTTAAATTTTTTAACTTTTTATGAAAAATGTTCTTCTATGAATGATAATTATATCAGTTTATTTTTTTCTCATTTTTCTCAATTTATGTCTATAATATGTGAAAGATTAGATAATAATTTATGTCTCTAATTAACCTGGCCTTCTTCCACAATACATTTCTGTTAGTTAAACATACATACATACATATTGACACACACTATACGTACAGACATTAAAATAAAAATAGCTGCAATTTAATCTTGGGTTGGTTTTTGATTGATAGTCTTGATATTAATAATTATGGGATATATATGATTCAATTTTCAATAACCTGACATATATCCTTGTGTCATATTTATATATTTCTAGCTATGCTAATTTCATTCCAATGAATTGTTAATATATATAGGGGAAGGTTCCCCTAAAAAGTGTATTTTGCCTAAGAAGGCTAAGAAGGATTTTTAAAAAATTGAAAACCGACTCAAACAAACTCCGAATTAACTCATTTTTGCGTCATTGGAACCGTCTTGTCGAACCTTAAACCCGGAACGTTAAAACCCAAACCATAAACCATAATGCTAAAACCTAAACTTTAAACTCAAACAATAAAGCCTAAAGATAAAACCTAAAAGTTAAAAATCAAGCCCTAAAACCTAAACTTTATAGATAAACTTTAAATCTAAAACTTAAAAGCTAATATTATAGAGTTCGACGATACGGTTCCAATGCCATCAAAATGAGCTTAATCGGAGTCCGTTTGGGTCGGTTTTAAATGTTTTAAAAATCCTTTTTAGCCTTCTTAGGCAAAATACACTTTTTATTTGATCCTACCCCTATATATATATATATATATATATATATTGTATGTGTTATGTTAATTTTCTAGATGTATTTGGATGAGGAATTTGATTACTTTTTACGGGTGTTTTTTAATTTTTTTTTTTTCAGAATTGTTATAATTTTGTTACTAATTAAAAATCATATATGTAGAAGTACAGATTAAATAAAGATGGTAAATTAATGTTTTTTTAATAAGTTGGTAAACAAATTGATAAAATACATAATTTAGTTTCATAAAATATATCATTTCAAACCAATTAGATCACTAATCACTGGTATATATAAATGTATCCATTTCTTATCAATTCTATTATGTAGTATTAAATTAGACTTAACTCCTTAATTAATTTTCATTGTTTTTTGTAGAATGAAAAGTTAAATGAGATTATCAAGGAGCTTGTGAAGGAAAAAGAAGAAGAAAAAGAAAGATTAAATGGAATTATAGCAGAATTGGAGGCTGAAAAGGAAAAACACAAGATGGAGAAAGATGAAATGAGTAGTAGGATGTCAAAAATTGAATACATGTTGAAAACTTTGGTCCGAAAATAAACTATATATAAAACACTTTTATTTGATTGTTTTGGATTTTTGGTTAATTGGTATTATGTTTGATGTTTTATCTGTTTTTTACTTGAGAACTTGAGATATTATGTTTAGAATTTTATTATGTTTGGTTATTTTGGAAATTATATAAGTCTAATTAAGGTCTGTAATGTGGTATTGGAATGAAATTATGGATCATTCAGGTGGAAAAATGGTGATACATGGTTTTGGTGGCAAAATAGTGGCAATTATATTTAAGATTGGTGGGAAAATGGTAGCTAATAAGGTTAATTATATTCTGGATTGGTGGGAATCGGTGAGAAAACGGTAGCTAATGATCCTAGCAAAATGGTCACAAAATGGTAGCTACCAATATGGTAGCAAATAATAGCCACTGATACGGTCGTAAACTGATAGGAACTAATACGGTCACAAAATGGTAGCAACATTTTTGACCCTTTTTCTAGTCGCAACTTTGGTGGCAAAATATACAACGGTGGTAAAACGGTAACAATAGGTTATTTGCCACGAGGGTTTTTCCCGCCGCCTTTATGGTCACAAATTGATCTCAAAAGGGCAGTTGCCACCATTTTGCAACCAAAATTCTGGAAGCAAATCCCTTGTTTTCTAGTAGTATGAAGGTCAGTAAATATTAAAGAAGAACGAAACATAATATTATTTTTTAATAAACTTGGTAATCATTTTGTTCCAAATATGCGCAAATGAATTAAATAGAAAGAAATACAATATATATGCTGGAAATAAGCAAAATCTCAAGTTGAGGTCGGTTGCCACCGACATTGGTTTTTAAGTATGTATGGAATAATAATTATGGATGTTCAATGGTTCGGTTTGTGGTTTAAACGGTTTTGAAAATTTTTTAAACCCAACCGAAAACCGAACAGAACTGTATTCGAGAATAGGTAAACCGAACCGAATTCAACCGTATTCAATTCGGTTTGGATTCGGTTAATAACTAAACAAACCGCATTAAACCGTATTGTCTGAGCAACCCAAATTGTATGTTGTCCTATGCAGGCTAATTGCATAACCCAAGAACTCAGCTCTAACAAAATTGCTCTCAACGGGATGCTATTAACATGTTTCTTTGCGTAATCAGTTAAATGAAAGAAGCACATGTGGTTAATCTAGAATGTAAAAACAAGTACAGTGACTTCCAATAGAAAGAACATAATCAAAATTAAAAAACATAATCGAAGAAAAAGCCTAATTGAATTTCAGTTAATGTTGCAAAGAAGCTAATCGATTTCCAGTACTGTTGCTGAGATGTTAGACTGGATGACAAGGAACCTACCGATGAGATCTAGATTACGGACGGTTTCTCTTCGTGGGTTGTTGCTGCCACATGTGGTGAAGATTTGGGAGAGACCGAGAGATCAGAGAGGTTGAGTGGAGAAGACGAGATCCAGTACTTGAGTGGTTTAGGAATTATGGTTACTTTATTTAGGGGGTGCAAATTAATAAATAACTAGAATTTAGGACCCGCGTGTTGCGGCGGGTCCGAGTTATATACCTAGTATCGTATGAGTTGCGAACGTTTAGGCTGAAAACATTATGTCTTAGATCGATAACAAAGATAATGAAATACCTCATGGCTGCCAAGTGACATTTGTAATCGTATGGTCGAATGACTAAACAAATATAACTCTCCTTTAAAGATGTATGTCAATATCATGAATGTGGAGCTACTTATTTATGTAACTCAAACTTTCAATCTCATATTCATAAGAAGGTGCTTATTGGAGTTTCTTTTCATTATGGTTATTTTGTATTGTATATTTGAACTGTGAAATGAATGGGTTAGAAGTAGACTTATGAAGAGAGAAGACTGATTAGCATCTATATACAATTCATTTATTTAACTCCATAATTTGTGTGCAGGTGATCAAATACTCTTCAATTTATTTGAATGAAATATTTTTTGGGGTAGCACCATCAGCATTATCATTTAAAAAAACAAATGGTGCAAGAGCAGATGCAAATTGATACCACCAAAGAGATAAAACACCTAGTAAATATCATCTCAATCAGAAGGTGTGCAAAGCCAAAAATGCAAGTAACTATCAAGTTCTTTAGCTTCTTTAATTGAGAACTTAAAAGATAATAGTTCGTTCTTACATCTTTTACCATTTAACTATTAAGAAATAAAGTAAGATTGCTTGAGAATTGAGGCACACCCCATAGTTGTTGACTCTCAACCTCCTTAGATTCTCAATTCCTCAGCCCAAACTAAACAATCAAAACTCCTGTGAACAAGCTCAAATCAAGACCACACATATAATAGAAACACAAATTTGAGATTAAAATGCAATTATATCTGCGTGCATTATTTATATACATGATGTGTATGTGATACCTGCTGAAAACTGTTAAAAAACAGAATAAATTAACAAAATGTCAACCCATTTCCACTTGTTGGATGAGTGAATTTAAGCAACAGTTGACAATTGAAGATATACTCACCTATGCCATACGAAGCCGCACGCAGAAACAACCTAAAGCAACAAAATGAAATAGAAATTCCTTAACCTTCAAACAACAACCTTAGATCAATTTGGAAAAAGGAACAGCAGAGTGAAAACCTAATCATAAAATGAAAAGAAAGACATGGAGGAGACACTTATGCAAACACTGTAATAACACATGAAGAAGAAAACTCACCGACATTAGATTTGTTGAAATCAAAGGGCTTAACTGACGTAACTTGAATCTCTCATATTTTAACCATGTCACCTTCGTGGGTCAACATCGAAACCAACAACCACCACCGGCATCCAAAATGAAAGAAAAATCGGGCATAGGAAGAATGGTTCCGATTGAGATTTCGATGGGGAGGATAAGCAGGATCTTGATATGTGAAAACGTCTAAAGAACATGGGTGGGTTGAAGGCTGAAGGTCAAAACATGTGGGAATGTATGATGATAACACTCAGTTGCATTCAAACTTGTACATTGTGCTATGAAATTTGTAAAAGAATGAATAGTAAATTTCTCTCACAACTAAAGATTTCCTTTTTAATACATACTAGTAGGAGCGACCCGCACTTCGCAGCGGGCCGCAATTTTATTTCTAACGAACCTTAAGAGATCATATTCAACCATGTGAAATATACGTAACGATTACATGTGGATCCAAATTGATAAGACGTGCTGGTATATATAAGCCTTTTCATCTTTACGTGATCAATTTATTCATTTACTTTTTAACTCAAGGTGTTGCTAGGAAAATCTCTGTGATGAATTTGCAGTGATCTACAATTTTTTTTTTTATGTATAGGGGTTATTTTTTAATAGGACATAGAAAATTATATTTTTGAGACAACTCTAAAAATAAGGACATTAAGACAGCCTAAAATTTAACAACAAACACATCATGATGCATAACCTCTCAAATATGTGATTTGTGCTTTTGAAATGAATTAGAGTGTCTACTAAATATTCATTCTAAGCATCAAAAATATCATTACACATAAAAAATGCAGCAAGAAGAATTATGTTTGCAAAGAAAACACGCACTTCGTTTGCATCACTCGTGCATATCTTAAACCTTGTTAAACAACAAAGACATCATTATAAGTACAAAAGTGCCACAAAAAGCATTTGACTGCAAAACACCTGCACGTATTGTTTGCAAAGCATTCTTATTCTTCTATGCATTAAGCATATAATTAGATATTTGGTTTTGTATTTATTTCTCTTTGTGACCTGTACATACCTATTTTAAGCCTTAAATTCCGATTATTCTAAGAACTGCAAATTATTTCAAGGTTAAATAACAAAGACATTATCATACATACACCTCTCAAATGTATACTCTCTGGTCGAAAAACAAACTAGAAAGCATAGGTAAACACATATGCAACAACAAAAACAGAAAAAGAGACAAAAAATTAGGCTGAAACAAAGGCAGATCACGAAGACATACCTTCCAAAATCGATGCAATCCACAAAAACTTTTCAGGTAGCATCCATATGTAAAAAGGAGAAAAGAAAGAGGTAGAAGAAATTGTTGGTCAACACACATACAAAAACACATATGAAAGCATAAAAAGAGAGACCGAAATTGCAAAAAAGCAGGCTTGCTCAAACGGCAATCGAACGAAACATATGTTGCAAAGTCGAAGGCTCGAAGCAATACATGAACATGTTGTGAAGCAGCGAGCAGAAGAAGCCAATATAAAGAGGGGAAAATAAAAAGGCTGAGACGAAGATGAGAAGGAGACCAGAGAAATCAAAGTGAAGCGATGGTGGCGGTCACCGGTGCTCATGGTGAGAAGATGAGAGAAAGCGATATGCAGGTGATGTTGAGAACTTTAGAAAGAGATGTATGCATACATGAATTGTACCTTATGTATGATAAGTGGTAGGAAATGAACAGTGAAAAGTCTCTCACAAAGAATGTTTGCTTTTTAAGATATATATAAATAGGATGTCTTATCCACGCGTTGCGGCGGGAAGGATCCGTTAATAGAGGAGACTATTTATCCCTATTGACTAATGAAAAGATGATCTTAACTGAATGTTTAACATACAACATGTTGCCTTCTTTATTATGTCACCGACATACCGACACATGTGCGGAAAATAAAAACAAATTAAGGACTCATAAATTGAGCCGAATCGTCTATTGTTGTAATGCTCTCTTTCTCCCTCTAATTTAATGTTTAACTGCAATAAAAATGATGGTAAGAAGAAAAAGAAAATAATATGAATTAAAGGTTATTAAAATGAAAGAAAAATAAAACTATTTGAAGATGAATAATCCATTACCAAATATGAAAATTTTCCAAGCTAGTGAGATATCATAATGTGATATATTTTAGCAGTTTCAGGTAACATATACTATAAAAAAATGTCAACCGAGGCCTTCTGTAGTCAGAGCGAGTATTCTAGACAGAGCATGTATTTGTTTCCATATAAATAAATAATATAGTTCTTGGTAAAATCTAAAAACCATCAAACAAAACTTCAATAAGTTGTAAATAATGATATTCTAAATAACCTTAATCAGAACATAATGTTCTTTTGGTTAGTTGTCATTTGACTGTGTTAGATACCCTAATCTCTTCATTTGCATTTACTCTTAGGCACCCTTAGTTCTTTATATGATTTCTTCATTTGCATTCATTGCATCTGATTTGGGTCACAACATTCGGCTTCATTTTTTTTAGAATTCTCATGCATTGTAGCATCAGCTAATGCACCATGTGTTCACAACTTAGATTGCAAAAATATTAAAATTAGTTTTCATATTATTAGTTGAAAATAAGCAAGAATTTCAAACACAAAATTTCCATCATTTTGCATTGAAACTCAATGTAATACATTTATCTTCAGAAAGATGAGTAACTCTATTAACTTTTTTTTTTTACTAACTTAAAACTCATTAAGTGTAATAACATCAACAAATCCGTCAAAAAGATTAGAAATCCATCTTTGGCAAGACATAACAGAAGATTTTAGAATGACTCCATATTCGGCTTCATTAAATTAACCCAAATAGCATAGACATAACTCAATAATCAAACCAAAATTCTAATCAAGTTTGGTTTTCCTTGAATTTCTTGTTAGGTATACTTGGTTGATTTGATTTGGGTTAAAATGAAACCCCTAATATGCTACTTTTTTATCCATACAAATTATGTTATATGCTAATTCAAGATTATTAATTTCAATATGAAATCAATCAATATTTTCACATTCTTATTACCATTAGTCTCCTATGAACTCATCACATCCATCTACTAACAATAGTTACTAATTACCAGGTGACTTTGATTTAACAATCTTCACTCATTTATAGTTTCTACTTTTCTAATTCCATGAAAAACACGATTTCTTAGATTTTTAAAATTACCATCAATGGCATTGAAACAATAAATTAGATGTTCAACACTCTTTATTAAAAACAATCTTATGATAAAATCACTTAAATTTTATGTTTAAGCTCTATACTGGTTCACCTTCATGGGATCCTTCTAAGCTATTACAATGGATTTTAGGATAGAAAACAAACTTACCTGTAGTATTAATATATTTCTTGATTGAAAGGAATCGTTGATAATTTTTTATTTTGTTGTTGATCCTTTCCCTTTGTTTTGAAGAAAAATAAAAACCGTCAAATATAATATCTAATTATTGTGAGCATCACATAAAGCTTTGAACCTTGATAGTGGATCCCAAACACAATCTGGTAACTTATCTTCTGTAATTCATCAAAAAAAACACAAAAAGTAAACCCTAGATGAACAATAAATCATATTCAAATACATGAGAAAATTAATCTAAATCCTGATTAAAATCCAAAAAATTAGAAACTTACCTTGTCAAGGGTAACCTGAAACCCTAGAAAGTGACGGGAGGTGCCACCGTAATCACAACTTCCAAAAGAAAACCACCTCTGATGCTGTTCTTGAGATCGGCAGTAAAGGAAACAAAAGGTTGTGATCAAATAAGCAAGGTAGACCTATGTGGATGAGATAAAAATAATACGGTGTTAGCCTTGACGGTTTACGACGATGAAGGAGAGTTGATCTTCAGGCGGAAGAAAGTGAAGAATGAGTATGTTGGGAAGTAGATGCGAATATATGTACGTATATCTCACGCATAACTTAATTGTACCAAAGGCAACATATGAGGTAACAAATGAATAGTAAATATGTGAATAGAGGTAGATTTGGTTTTTAATATATATATTAATATATTTAAATAATTCAATTCGGTTTGAACGGTTTAAACCGAATTTCAAAAAATATTAAAACCGTAAACGAACCGAAAACCGAATTAGCAATACGGTTCGGTTGTTCGGTTTGTTTCGGATACGATTTAGATAACGGTTTTAAACGGTTTTCGTTTATTTTAAACACCCTAATAATAATAATAATAATAATAATAATAATAATAATAATAATAATAATAACAATAATAATACTTTATTCCGTTTTTTTTTTTTTACACAAACATATTCTAATTTCAACTTTGTTGGGCTTGACCTAAAACTACAAATTACAAACACCAAAAAATGAAGAAATTTTGGGGAAAATAAAATGAAAAAAATTAAAAAATAAAAAAAAGAGGAATCCTATCTTCTTTTCTTTTTTTTAATCATATAAAACTGGTGACTCTATAAGGCGTGAGTGTGACCGATATCTACCAACAATGAATAATAATAATTAATAAATAAATGATGGCGTATGTGTGTCGTTGATAAATTGTAAGACTCAAACTTATAACTGTTTTTCATTTTGGGTTTTTGTGAGGATTTTAAATAAACCGAATGTTTAGCGAACAATTTATTAACAGTTTGATGGAAAGTTCATTTATGGTCTTTCGTTTAATAAATAAATGAACACAAACAAAAAATTCCGACCGTTTAGTTAAATAAACGAACATGAACAGATGTCGTGTTCCTTCATTTGTGTCCGTTAACGTTTGATAATGTGTTTGTTTATGTTTATTTATTATGTTTATTTATTTGATGTGTTGTATATTTAATTTTTTTTATTTTTAATTTGATACCATAATATTAAAGCTGTTTTTAACTTTATATTTATATAAATGATTATCTCTAGTACTTAAGATTAAGAAACTTGATTTTTTTTATTTAAATAATATATGTTCGTTTGCGTTCGTGAACAAATTAAATTCCTTATTGAACGAACAAGAACATAAATTTCCGTTTGGTTAGCATTCATGAACCATTCGTGAACGCTTTAAAAGTTAAACAAACGAACACGAACAAGAGAGTGTTCGGATTCGATAGGATTATGGAGCTCATGATCCTTTCATGTTCTTTATAATTTAGCACTTGGATGAATATGTAAAATCAAGTAGCATGCAATAACATTCTCATTTGATTACAAACTAGCAACTAAACTTAAACGGATGATCCGAGTCTAAAATTAAGAGTTGGATTCTGGAAAACAGAATAAAAGGACAACACACATAACTAGGGTTGTTCACGAGTCGAATCGAACCGAGCGGCTCGGCTTGGTTCGGATTCGCATAATCGAGTCAAATGTTGTGCTTGTTGCTCGGCTCGTTTTAAAACCGAGCGGCTCGGCTTGGTTCGGTTTTGCTCGGTTTAAAAATAAAATTTAATGCAATGAATAACTACCAACTGCCATCTAGTTGGTTATTATAGCTACATATTAAGACTCACATTAGCATCTAATAATCCCAAACCACAACAATCAAATTTGAGATTAAGGAAGCAATGCTCAGTAGCAATAATATCAAGCAATGACAAAAATTTTTCAAAACATAATCCAATGAGTCTAAACCTCTAAAAACACATCCGAACATACATAATCGTCTAAGCAAAAAGATCACAAGTAAACGAGCGGCTGAGTATTGAGTATTTGGAAATTAGATTTTAACGTGAAAGTTGAAACAAATAGATCTGAGAATTAATTTTAATTTTTTTGATATTGGGTATTTGCTTATTTGGGTCTTTTGAAAGTAGTTTAAATATAAAAACAATTATATTAGTTATACATTAATTAAATATTATATATATATATATATATATATAAAATTTAGTTATACTTAAGTAAGCGAGCCACGAGCGAGCTTACCTTGGCTCGTGCTTGGCTCGTTTATAAACTGAACCGAGCGTGCTCGACTTGTTTAAAACCTAGCAAAATTTGAACAAGCTTTTTCCAAGTGAGCGATGAACGAGCAACGAGCGGCGGTTTGAACAACCCTACACAGAACGCTGATTCAAGAGCATGATTCTATAACTGATCAAAAGTAAACACTGTACATCCTTATTTGCAACTGTCTTTTGAAAAATTCTAAAAGATTGCGTTAGAAATTAATACAAATTTTGTTTCTGTGTATGTCTGTCTCTTTCAGTCCGAAAAAAAACAAAACCCGAATCGTAACTTAAACCAAAAAACTCGATTCGAATCTTGATTCGGGTTTTTTGGGTCAGATATATCCGAATCCGAAAAAGTTATTCGGATTCCGATTTCTGGTTTTTTGTAATTCGGGTTGTTCGAATATCCGAACATTCCAATTAAGAGCTGCCAATAAACCATTATTAATTTCGAGTTGTTCGGATGTTTTTTATTAATCTTGAAATTTATTTAGACTATTTTATTATGATAAATTTGTAATCGTGTTTGAAATTTGAACTTTGAAACGTTGTGTTATGGATTTAAACTAGTTAGATGTTTAATTATGGAAACCAACTAATGGAAAATAAAAAGCCAAACTATGAATGAAAAATTAAAGAATTTTATTCAGTTTTATTCGGGTTATTTAGATTTATCCAAATTAATTCAGTTCGGTTCGGATATAGAAAAAAAATCCGAATAACTCGTAATGTGACCCGATGAACACCCCTACAGTACACACATACACATAAATATATATAGGGATTGTATCAGAGTGATCTTTGTTCAAAATGTGTTGTTCCCGACAAGCTAACCAGCCCATGTCAGACCGCCCCAGGCCCATCACAAGTGAGATAAATTAGCCTAACTCAGTGCAAGGCGATTGACGTTACGGATCGGATTTGAACACACGACCTTTTGCTCTTGGTGCAAGTCATTCACTCCCTTAATCAACTGAGCTACACGACATGTGACACGGGGTGTGACACGACACGAACAATCTTAGATATGATGTTTATTGGATGTCCAATTATCAATAAGATCAACATTGTTATCGAGGTACGATCCAAAACGTTACGGATCGGATTCGAACACACAACCTTTTGCTCTTGGTGCAAGTCATTCATTCCCTTAATCAACTGAGCTACACGACCTGTGACACGAGGTGTGACACGGCACGAACAATCTTAGATATAATGTTTATTGGATGTCCAATTATCAATAAAATCAACATTGTTATCGAGGTACGATCCAAAAAGTTACGGATCAGATTCGAAAACACGACCTTTTGCTCTTGGTGCAAGTCATTCACTCCCTTAATCAACTGAGCTACACGACATGTGACACGGGGTGTGACACAACACGAACAATCTTAGATATGATGTTTATTGGATGTCCAATTATCAATAAGATCAGCATTGTTATCGAGGTACGATCCAAAAAGTTACGGATCGGATTCGAACACACGACCTTTTGCTCTTGGTGCAAGTCATTCACTCCCTTAATCAACTAAGCTACACGACATGTGACACAGGGTGTGACACGACACGAACAATCTTACATATGATGTTTATTGGATGTCCAATTATCAATAAGATCAACATTGTTATCAAGGTATAACCTAAAAAGTTATACTTTGGAGGACAACAATATTAAATGTCTAATAATGTTAGACATTTACTCAATCACATATTATCAATTTAAGGTTTTTGGTGTATTTAGTATTTGTGAAATAATAAAACGATGAAAATTAATTATTAAGATAATTCATAGATTAAATAAATAAAGTTTAATCGGTTAAACTTTAATTATTTAACGGAGTTTTTCCAATTACTAGTTAATTGGTTGATATGGTTTAAATAATTAAGTTAGTTAATTACTAGAGGGTTTTTACTTGTAAAAGTTACAAGGTTTAGAGTCTAAATACGTTTATTATAAATAAATGTGTATAATACAGATTTTTCGAGATTAGATCAAGAGTTTTTGAGATCAAAGAAAAGCCCTAATCTCTCCCAAGCTCCCTAGTTATCATCCCTCTCTCTCATTTGTGCTGCTCCATCACCACCGATCGATGGACCATAGGCCACATGGTTGCGCCAGTCGAGCAGCAGGGTCTGTAATATCCATGAAAAATCCAGGTAAAATCCATATTAAGATCTTAATTATTTAGTCATTAACGGACAAAAACCAAGTTAATACGTATGTTGAGTCGATGGTATTTAAACAACTAAGAAAAACATGATCAGTCATGGGTTTACAGATATCGTAATGCGTATGAAAATAATCAAGGATTAACGGAATAACTATGAGAATTTGGAAATATTTAATAACGCAAATTATATTATAAACTACTTATAAATATCCCAAATATTAGAATAAATTTTATGAAAATTTTGAGTATATTAATAAATATAAATTCATAACTATTTTAATATTTAAATCAATGTTTAAATAATTATAAAATTTATCAAACAAGTTCAAAGTTGTTCATAATGTAAAATGAATATTTAATAAGTTCTTTTAAATAAATATGAATCAATAAACATTTTCAAGAAATTTTATAAATTTTAGAAATATTTTAGTACTAAGTTCTTTTAAAGTTCTTTATTTTATAAATATTATTACCCATTTTTTTATAAAAATTCAAAGAACTCTTTCCCTAACTAAAATTTAATCAAAATTCCTAATTAAACATAATCATTTAACTTTTTAACCTATTAACCTACACCCCAACATCCTTGTCTCCCCCAACATCTTTGTCACACTCACACACCCTCTCCCCTCTCCCTTCCTCAACTATAAATACCCCATTACATCCTTCCTAAATCCTTTGCACCAAATCCATTCTTTTTTGGATTTCTAATTCTGTCTCCCTAAACCACCTCTCTTGGGATCTTTCAAGATCTCCAAGGTAATAAACACTTAAACTAAATGCTCTTACATTACTTATGTTCTTCATCTTCTTCTTCTAGTCCTCCAAATTTTAAGTTGTTACCATGCTTGATAACACAAAGGTTTGTGTGTTGTAAGGTTTCCTAATAACTTGTCTTATGACAAGTAACCTATGATCAACCCATACACAAACATACTTTCAAGTCATGGATTCTTGCAATATTGATAACAAAAAGGTTTGTATGTTTGTTCTTTACCAAACATCCAAGCATACCTTCAATATTTGCCTTATTATTTTGAATGTTGATAACACAAAGGTTTGGTATAATTATGGGTCTTTAATCAAAGATCAACAACTATACAAAACATACTTTCAACATTTGCCTACTTATACATATATTTGTAGAAACTATAAATCAAAACCATGCACTTGTTTATATTCAATTATAATAATTGAATGATATTAAAATATTTTGAAATTTACTTTAAAACCCTCATTCACTAATATTACTTCAAAGTAATACCCTAAAATATCTAATACTATTAAAACTTGATTATACGCATTACAAACTTTATTATTATTAAACCATCCGTGGTGTCATTATCATTAAACCATCCGTGGTTTCATTCGTAATTTGGTACGACTCAAAATAAAGAGTCGATTAAAATGCCAAATTAAAAAGCGAACTGTGTTATGGCTTAGTATCATTATTAAGTTGGAAGATGACAAGTTCGAGTAACGTATTATCATTTCTTTTATGACTTAAGGAAAGTCATTACTTTGCAATAACCCCAATCTATTAATCGGGTTAACGCATCTCTTATATATATACTAAATATTAAATCCATCGTAAAACTCAACAAATGTATACTTTCCTTATTTTAGGGGTTTGAAGTTCGTGACAAGGAGCAAGATCTTAATATTATCTATCTTCTAGCATCCTACTACTAGTGAGTTTCATAGCCCCTCTTTTTATTTAATATTTTGGGGTGGAATACATGCTAGATACTAAAACTTTACATCCATACGTGTTTAAATGAAATAGGCATTTTAGTGATTACTTGAGTATACGTGTTATTATCGTTTAAACTTCTTTAATATTCATGATGTACATTAATAATATTTTGAGTGAAGTATACGTTTGACATCGTTTAAACTCATAATCATAAAATGCATGCTTTATTGTTAAACATTATGGGATGTATGTTACTATAAACTTCTTTTTTTGTAATCATGCTTTATCGAGTCATAAACCTATGGACTCACCAACTATTTTTAGTTGATACTTGAGCATGTATTTCAGGAAATTAGCTACATGGATTATATTACAACAAGAAGATTTTGAAGATATTGTTTAATTTAAATTAGACTATATGGAGAAATCTTATATTGTTGTATCATTTTGAATCATATCATTTTGTAAAACTATTATCGATATGTTATTTGAATCTTTGTAAATCTCTTATGTATGTTATTTGGATTATGAATGCAATTTAGTAAGTTTCTTTATAAACAATGTATTTGTAATCCGATTTCGTCTCGCCCTCGTGATTCCGCTTTAGCGAGGGTGTGACAGGGTCGCACCAGTCGGCCCAAGACACGTCCGAGCTGTTTTAATATCTCATCAAGTCATCACGTGGTCTAATCGTATCCAGTGCCCTTTCGCGATTCGTTGGACGAGACCGTAGGTTTCAGGAGAACGTGTTTAGTCACTAGCGATGCTATTGTCACAACCATTGTGTATATTTGGAATTTCTTTGTAAAGATCGATTTATAAACATCCTATGGCCGTGTCATTGTCTTTGTAGATTAATCATTCCGGATCATGATTTGGGAATTTAATTTTGAATAAAAGTTTTGTAACCTAACGCTTTCGTATATGTTAGATCTGATTTGACTAATTAATAAGATTAATTAATTTTGATTTTAAATCCTAAATGGTTACGAGTATTGCTAACATGATAGATAACCTTAAACCCTTTCATAGCCATTCATTTTTAAACATGACAAAGAATTTGTGTTTCACATTAAATCATATTAAAGTTAAATATTTTATTCAAAAACCATTTTTTTAATTTGATTTAATGTGAACCACCATTTTTTGTCACTATTTAAAATGAATGGCTATGAAAAAGTTTAATGATGATCTCTTTTAAATTGAGTTATTGATACAATCCTTGTGTATATGTGTGTGTGTGTAGGGTTTGATTCAAATACAAAATCATTTTTGCATGCAAAGTGCATGAGTTTTACGTAGTTTAGTATACAAATGTTAATTGATCTTATGTAATAAAATATCGAAGATACAAAGTTATGATGCAAAATATATTTGTGTGAGATAACACCGTGTCCGTGTGATTTTATCACGCAACAAACAATTAATATTTACCTAACAAAAACACACAGACTTAGTAAACATAAAAGACTTAATATTTGTAATATATATCTCTGTGTGTGTGTGAGTGTGATTTGTGTCCCTCAAAAACCTCTCTTAAAGCGATAACCTGTCATGGTCAACTAATTTTTTTCTAAATAATTGTTACACATGTATAATATTTTCGTGTTTTATGTATATGAGTAAATTCACATGACTTGTATGATTTAACATGGGTTATGCTAAATATACCCACTTTTGTAATTTTTTTACTTGTCATACCCTTCTTAAGCTTTTTAAATATATACATGTAAACCTTATGTTTTTAGTTGTTAACTAAAAAATCCATAAGCATTTAAAATTAAAACAACTACAAACATCACAGAATCGTTATCATCATCATCAATTCATCGTTTAAATCAAATCAATATGAAATATAAGCCTAAATAACCACAGTCGAATGAAAACTCAAACTCTATTAAAACGAGTATAAAACTCAAAATTAATTGAACACAAGCATTCCTTTAACCTTTGTGAAACTCTCTGCGTAAACCAAAGCTATTCACAATCTTAAACAAATCAAGAAAAGGGCATGTAAGAGCTCAACGGTTTGACTTCGGTTCATCAAACAACGAACACGAATTAGTTAGCTAAGATAGGTGTTTCATCAGTGGCGGACCCAGAAATTTTTTTCATGGGGGACGGAAATTTTTGTAGGTTCATTGGTGTTCAAGTTGGGTTGGGGCGGATCGGGTCGGGTCATGTTAAAAAAAAGACAATCAAACTAAAATTTTATATATAATGACATAATGAAAATATAATACATTTAAAGTTGTTAACTACGTGATTTTATTTTTTTATATATTCAAAACAACATATAAGAAGACGTTCCAAAGTAACTAATAAGCAATTCAATCGATTACGCAAATCTAACATTAAGCATGATGTTAATATGCTATTTAAATTAATAATATATTTTTTTATAATGGGCTAGCTTGGGGTGGCCCTGAGAATTAAAGGTGTCCAGGACGAGTCGAAAAAAAGGCACCATAGTGAATTCGAATATTAAACTAAGGGTGTTAAAGAAAACTGAAAATTGTTAATACCGAAAATGAACCGTATTCGTAACCGAAAAAAATGAAAAGAATTCTGAATTCGGTTTTTGGTTTGGTTCCTAACTGTATCCAAATTTCGGTTTCGATACAGTTATCAGGTCCAATGTTTTTAATTCAATTTGTTTGGTTAATCGATTAAAGCAAATTCATATTTAAATTTGTTTTCTGTATAATATATAAGGTTGAATTCGGTTTATTTGGATCGATTTCTTCGTTTTTAATTGGTATATTCGATTGAATTCGGTTTAATCGGTTTTAACCGGTTTAGTGGTGGTTTGACTTATTATAAGTAATACTAAACTTGATTTTACATTGGGTTTAAATTATTAGTTGGACATTTTTCAACTTAGTTTTATTAATTAACACTTAGAAATCAAAAGTTTAATGGGGGCGATTGCAAAATTTTATGGGAGGCGATCTGGATTTTAACATATATATACTAATAAAAAAAAATTTTCAAGGTGGGCGGCCGCCCCCCCCCCCCCCACGGCTTCAAGTGGGTACGCCAATGTGTTTCATACACCATTACACTCGTTTTTATTCGATGAATTAAAGACCTATGTTTGTAATAACGATCAGGCCTCAGTTCAATCAAATTTGAACAAAGATGAATTAGAGTTCATACGATTACATCTGATTTTTGATGAATTTATATTTTATATTTTGTAAAGGGTGTATAACAAGTAAGAAGGGGATATCCTTAGTACAATTTAAGGTGAAAATAATGTTTGATGCATTTTGGTTGTGTTATAATGTTGAAGGGTTGATTTTGACAAATTTATATTTAATATTTTGTATGAGGGTGTATAACAAGTCAGAATGGGGGGTATATTTAGCCTGACCCTTTAACATATGTGTTGTTTTCCCTTCTTTTTAGGTAACACATATAGCTTTTTTTCCTCTTTTTAGCCATTTTTCGGTGGCACGTGTAGAGAAAGGCTAGACAAATAATTCTGAAGTCGGACTGGGCTTTTTACAAGGTAGGCATCAATCAAGCCCACTTCGGAGTTGCAAAATTATTATCGGTGGTCTCACTTTTTCAGCCTTAAAACGTACGCTTTCATCTATTTATATCCAAATATTGCAAGTCTATTTTCTGTAGCTTTTAGGTATCAGTTTGTATAAGTTTAGACGAATATGAAAACCAATTTCATTTTCACTTTTAAACTGACAATACAATACAATACATAGGGTTTTGTTTTGTTTTTTCATTAATTTTTTAATAAGTAAGAGGTCTAAATCAATAACGGAGTTTGGACAAAAATTTATAAGGATTTTTGTCCTGTTACTATGTTTAGGATTATATATTCGTGTCGGTGATTCGAGTCGGTCAAACATTTAAATACTTTAAATACCTAATGTTACCTACCCTCAAGTAACTAATTATGTTTTTAACAAATAATACATAAGATGAAATAGTGAGTACCCGCAATTAGTCAAGGGTGCAAAAGTCTCCAATTCATCTTTATCTTTTTTTTAAAAAAATAAAATAAATGTTACATATTACCCTTACAACTTAAACATTTTTATAAATTAAGTTTTTTAGT
Source organism: Mikania micrantha (assembly GCA_009363875.1). Lineage (NCBI taxonomy): Eukaryota > Viridiplantae > Streptophyta > Magnoliopsida > Asterales > Asteraceae > Mikania > Mikania micrantha. The sequence continues at coordinate 92,911,909 of CM018695.1, read as the reverse complement.
TCCATAAATATATTTATTTGAATTTTTTAATAAGTTCAAACCATAAATTGTTAAACATATTGTTAAAAACTAGTTCAACTTTAGTATTTTTTTTAAAAACCAAGGGAGCCCAAGGATTTATAAAAAGAAAAAAAGAAAGATGTTGGACTTAATACTCTTAAAATTTTTCGACAATATATTACTAAATCAACTATTTTGAGCAGAAAAACGATAGGGGCCGGGGCCCCACGGGCCCCTTAAAAGCTTCGTCCTAGGTCTTGATTAGAGGTGGGCAAAAAAACCGGACCCAGAACTGTAACCGGCAACCCGAACCGGAACCAGTCATACCCGAACCGATGGGTACAAACGGGTCCTGTTTTTTAGACAAATTAAAATCGAAAACGGAACTGGGAAAACCGGAACTGGTTCCACCTGTACTCGGCCAAAGCCCAAACCGGAAGCGGCCAAAACCCGAACCGGTCGAAACCCGGAACTGGGTATTGACTTTGTTGACAGGAACTGGAACCGATTGGAACCGGAACCGGTTCCAAAAAAAACCCGGTTCCAGTTCCGGTAATATGGCATACATACATACACACACACACATACATACATGCATGATTGACATCATATAATAACTCACCTTAATTGAGGTAACCTGTTAACCCTAGAAAAATTCACCTAAATCTTTGAATTTTTTTTCATAGCCTTTATTATACATAATGTTACAAAACTATAAAAAAAAATAAAAAAATAAAAACCTTTTTTACATAGGGTTTTCTTTGGGTTTCTCAACTCAAAGGGGTTTCCAATTTATACTTCCCCTAAAAATCTTTTTTGTCTAAGAAGGTTAAAAATGATTTTTAAAAACATGAAAACTACCCAAACAAACTTCAATTCAATTCATTTTTACATCATTGGAACCAGTTTGTAATTCTCTAAAACTTAAACCTAAATCGTAAACAATAAACCCTAATAATAAAACCAAAATCATAAAAACAAATCCCAAACCTAAAGATAAAACCTAAAAGTTAAAAAACACACCCTAAAATCCAAACTCTAAAACTAGTTGTTAAAGCTAAAACCAAAAAGTAAATATTGTTAGGTTCGATGAGACGGTTCCAATGCCATTGAAATAAGTTCAATCGGAATTCGTTTGGGTCGGTTTTAGAGGTTTTTAAAAATCATATATATATTAATATATATATATATACACATATATATATTAGATTAAATTTCAGACCCTAAAAAGTGGAATTTCAATGGGTATGTTTGTTTCTTATATTACATTACATTATATTATATGTGTGTGTGTGTAAAGTTGAGAAAAATAAAAAAAACTAGCAAGCTCATGGCTCGAGGTTTTTTAGGAGCTTGGGCTCAATCTCGAATTTTTGGTAAGAAAAAAAATCTCGGCATAACCCGGCTCGGCTCGAGTATTCTTGAGTCGAGCTTAAGCGAGGCCCGGCTCGACTTGGTTCGATTACAACCCCATGTATTTTTTTTTCCTATGTATGTTGGTCATCCAGAGTTCTCTTACATCATCAAATAGGTGGGATACACACATACACACACAAAATATACGCAAGCATCTCCCTCAAGCAAGATATTGATTGTCAAACTCGTAACATAGCATAGAAGCATTCAAACTATGGCCTAGGAAGTGTTTTTGAAAAATATCCCTTACTTGAAGTTTGATCAAAATAAACTTAGTTAATTGGTAATTATTGGAGCCAAAATAATTGATGTTAACTATCGGTTATAACTGTTTTAGAAGGCTATATATAGCCATGTATGTACAGACTTATGTTGTTAATCGAATGCATATATTTGCTATTATCTTCGACTTGATTTTATCCTTATTCGAAAACACTATTTTGGTTCCTTCGTTTGCATTCTAATAAATGGAATCAGAGCCATGCTTCTCACATCGCAAAGGAAAATCGAAAATAATGGAGAACATAGAGAACATAACTGTGACCATGAATAATTCAGAAGCTAACCTTGACCAGGGAGATCGGAGAGGATATTTAGATGATGATGATCAGAAATACCATAAGAATTCTTGCATGTAAAGTTTATGCCTCAAAGTACGGGAATTTTAAATTGGAAATAAAGAAGTATCAATTTGGAATACCGGAAAGAAAGTAGTAAAGGAATTCAGGAGACGAATGAATGAAAAAAGCAAGAGACAATCTTTCTTATACCATTCATGTACATATTGTGCTCGACTGGGTAAGTTCAAAAACATTTGCAAATGTCGAATTCTAAGATCTGAGTTTATGGTGTCAGGTACAGAAGGAAAATGATGGAAACACAAATGGTTTTTGGGTTTGGATCTAAACTCACATGCCTGCGGAAATAAGAAATTGTTCAAAACCATTATAAAATAATTTGGGGTTGAAACCTTTAATAAAAAAACTCGGAATTCTTACTTTCGGGGTAAAGGATAGATCGAGTTTAGTTCTAATGGAAACCATTTACTTATTGAATTCCGTTTATTATCAACCGAAATTGGGAAGGAACGTTTAAAGTCTAAAGACGTTGATAAATCAAGGTTTTGAAGTAACATTCAAACGAACAATGTTTGTTATCACAAGACCATATATGGTTTCTGTTGAACATAAATTAAAAGACTATGAGAGGGCTTCTAAAGAATACGTTTCTGATAGAGGAAATCCAACATCAAATGGAATGGTGTTTATTACTTGGATAATGTCTCAAAAATGTGAGATCATTTCAAACAAATGGAAATTAAGGACCTAGAAGAAGAAATTAAGAAGAAAAGTGGCAAAGGAAAAGAAATAGAACTAAATATTGAATCTAGAAGGATTAAAACTTTAGAAGAAATGGAAATTTTCTTGGATCTCCTTGGTTCTATAAACATCAGTGAACAAAGAAACTTTAAGAAGAAAATTCGAAAAATGATGAAACTGTTCATCAAAAATGTCGTTAAACAGCAAAATTCATGACCTTTGGCAATTGAGAATTAGGTTGTGAACTTATATGAAATGTGCTTAAGTGTACATATCAATGGAGGAAAAGAAAAGATGAACAACAACAACTTTTGAGTCCTATTAGCAACAGATTTGGGGCTGGATTCAAGGAAAAGTTACAAACTCATGCTCATCCATAATGAATGCATGGATTTAATGGATTGGTTTTATAAGTATATGAATCAAAGGAAGGAGCAGTATGGTATACAAACGTATGAAGCAGATGAAAGCAGTACAAAGGAGTAGTTCAAACACAAATCAAGGCTTAAAGGTGAAAACAACTTACCATACAAGAACATGAAGGTTCAAGCGGTTCGAGATTGGTCACTTAGATGTGAACCAGCCATGTGAAGAATCATTATAATGTTAAGATGTCAAACTTAGGGAGAAGATTGTTAGACGTATATGTTTTACATCTTAACGGGTCAAACAAACATTATGTAATTAAGCTTAGATTAGAAGGATATTATGGGCATATCTAGTAAGTTAGTTAAAGTTAGGTAATTGGTAGTTATTGGCGCCAAAATAAATGATGTTAACCGTCATTTATAACTGTTTTAGAAGGCTATAAATAGCCATGTATGTACAGACTTATGTTGTTAATCAAATGCATATATTTGCTATTATCTTCGACTTGTTTGTATCCTTATTCGAAAACATTATTCTGGTTCTTTCGTTTGCATTCTAATACATTCAAACCCGTCCATAATTAATTTAACATTTCTATTCAAACAAAGTCATCTTATATACCATTCATGCATTTCGTATGCAAAAGTTAAGTTAGTTTTTTCCTTACTTTCACACTCTCACTTCCTTCTCCTTTGAATTGATTTCAAAATACATGCTTCTCATCATCCCTTTATATTGATTTATGGTCACTAATTCCTTTTAATTCCCTTTGAATTGATTTGTGAATCCCAACTCTTTGTTTTGTTTTGCTTTGATTGTTACTAGAAAGAGTTTACTTTCTTTCGTCTCTTTCCTCATTTGCTCTTTAAAAGTATGTATATTTGGGGGAAATCTACGTTGTTACGCAAACTCTTTCATCACCGCTATCATGTCTTTAGTAGTTTTTCAGCTTTCTTTTCAGTTTAGGTGAACAAGTGTTCAGCTTCTGTTAGTCGTCTTAAACTTGTTTCTCTTTTAATATGCCTTCAATCTTCCAACCACGCCCTAAAATGGCATTTTCTTGATATCTACAAATTTCTCAATGAACTTGTTTCTCACTTTATATGCGTTCAATCTTCCAACCACATCCTCAAATGACATTTTCTTGATATATGCAAGTTTCTCGATCGAGAAATCTATAGATAAATATATACTTTTGACTAGAATTCATGACTTTCCTTACCAAGACCTTTTCTTCAAGTGTTAATACTTTGACTGTATTCCATCCAACTCTACTACAAATTCATCAGTAGCTTCCATATATGTCTGTCCAACTTCTAAAAACAAGCACTATAAGTTTGCTAAGCAACAAGATATTAGAGTCTTCCAATAAGTCTTTCAGTTCTACATACGTACTTTAATTTATGTATAACATCATCTAGTAGCTAGGGTTTAAGAAAATGACACCAAGACCCAATTAAATACTTTCTTCTTCTTCTTTTTCTTCTATCCATGCATTTACCCTTTTGATGTTCGTGCCTAATAGTGTAACATCTGTGCCGGAATCGTTACCGGAACAGTAAGTTGCACAGTAAATTGAACAGTAACCCAAGTACAAACTATGTGAACTAGGTATACGCTATGGACACTTGATTCTAGACACTAAACTATTATACTATTGTTCTGAAATCTGAATTTAAACCTCATGGTTTAATAGTCAGAAACACATTAGACAACACTGAACACGTACACACATATTTGATTTAATGCTATTTTGTATAAACGTATGCGAGGATAAACAGAACAAAATCATAACAGTTGTTGTTACAGACTGCTAAACTGACGAACTATTCGTACAGGTGACGATCTGTACGAATAGATCTGAAAGTTAAACGATCTGAAATGATGACTGAAAATTAGAAAACAAAAATCAGAAAGTGAAACGTACGATCGTGTTCGTACAGTTAGCGCCCTGTACGAAAACGCGCGTGAGTGACGTTTTCTGACGAAACGAAAACGATACGAACGATAATAAATTTAAGGAAATATAATATTTCCTGTTTTACAATTTTGAAACTCATCAGAAATAAATTTAAAAGAAACTATTTTAATTAAAATACGTAATTTACGCGAAAAGTTAACGAAGCGCGCGAAATAATAAATTACGATAAATAATTCAAGGAAAATGATATTTAAAATAATTATTAGTAATAAACACCTTCTAAACATTCTAAAATAATTTTTTTTAATTAAGTTACAAACACGCGCGTAACGTGCCGGAAACACGACGAAGACGAAAACCGAGCAACCGAAACGAACCCAAAATCCCTCGGGGTATATAAACCTCATAAGAACTCATTTCTTTCATTTCACACATCCATCTCTCTCTTTAAACTCTCTCAAACGCCACTTTCTCTCTCTAAGGAGAATCACCCTTCAAACGATCATAACTCACTCGTTTCTTGGCGGAATCACGTGCTCTTGGTGTCCACGCGAAGCTCTCGTCATCCTCTACACGGAAGTACAATTGATCTGGAGTTTTACCCAGCCGAATTCGAGGTATGGACCTAGGAATATCACGAATATTAGGGTTTTCTATGGTTTTGATGTACACACACACAACCGGGTATTGGAACTCATCTTCGAACTCCCTCACCAGCTCGAACAATTAGTCGAGTGTATCAGCAGCAGGGGATTTATCAAACAAAGGGTTGAAGCCGCATGATGGTGACAAACACAGTACAGGTTCGTGGGACTCTACATAGCCGAACATGCATGCTTACTCGGCCGAACCCCTAGGAACAACGAACCTATGTGGCATGTCCTCAGCCCCAAACCCATGCGACGAACCTCCCCTATCTTGGCGAACCTATACAACCCTGGAGAACCTAACTGACCAAGTTCAGATCAGCCGAACCCCTCATGCTACAAATCTGCTGGTCAAGAACCTGGGCTGGCCGAACCTTGGCCAGCCGAATCCTCCCCTTTTTGCCGAACCTTGTGGCCGAAGCATGGACCGAACCCTTGGCTGTCATCATACAGCTGAACCTTCAAACCCTCAACCGAAACCCTGATGGCCGAACCTTCTATACATGGCTGATAACCTTGGACTACATCACGTTCATGTTAGCCGAACCTGTGACTTCCCTTGTGAACGAACCATCTAGTCAGATGTGGTAGCCGAACCTCCACTCCCCATGAACCTAAGGTTCGCTGGGAAGCAGGTAACATTTTCGGTTGGATCAAATTCACATCCTAGGCCCATGATGACTAAACTAGCCCATTATCCACATACGACAAGTTACACTAAGCAACCATATTAAAAGGTTAGAAGGCCCATGAGAAGGTTGCAGGCCCAACCGGCCCAAGTGATTATCTCGGCCCAACATCGTTGTTTTAGCCTATATGATTAATCCGGCCCACCCACAACATAAACCGGCCCAAGGATTTATTAACTCGGTCCAACCATTTACTTTCGGCCCACACACATACATGGCCCAACTCCATAGTTGAACTAAGCCTATATCATCTCTATTAGCCCATGACCCCGAGTTGGTTAATTGATTGAACCCATACTAGGCCCACAACCCACGTGACTCAAGCAAAGTTAGTCGGCCCCAAACCTTTAACATTCGGCCCATGAAATTTAATTGGACATTTACTTATAATTAGGCCCACTATGGTTGCTATAGCCCAATCTTTTGGCCCACATGTTATGTCCATCTATTGGGTGCACTTAGAATCATTTGGCCCACATGATTTAATAGGAGAATAAATGTTGGAAATTATACGAGAACTAGCATGTATAGTAATCATGGTGTTATTACTACAAAGGTGGCGAGTTATGATTTTAATGAAATTAAAAAGGGCTAAACAGGTATGCATAAAGGTTGTTAATTTTCAACCTAAAAACTAAGTTATACTTAGGACCATTGATAACATGAAACTAAATCAAATTGAACCTTGGATTAATAACAAAGTGCTTGACCTAATTGGGTTAAGGGTTTCTAAAGTCACTAACAAGTTAACAGGGCCGAATGATGACCGCTACCCATAGGTGTTAGCCAACTTAGGGCTAACACCTACACGCACACAATTTACTTAGAACGTATACTTATGAACTACATACAACATGAAATCTATATAGGACCGTGAATACAACACCGAACACAACAACGAGCGCGCGTATTCTTGTTTATACTTAGTCAACCACTTCAAACACAAGGTGAGTTCATCTGTTCCTTTTCAAAAATATTTGTTTTTACATCGGGACTGAGAAGCGTGTTATACATTTTAAATAAATATCGAAATGTTATTAAATGTTTTTACACATATTTATAATGCTTATACTAATGCTTAAAATCGTAACGCTTGTTTTGGAAATTAAAGACTAAGACTATAGTGTAAATAGCTAATGCTATTTACACTATACTTATTTACATTTTACTTAAACTCTATGCTTAGACTATATGCTAGAACTAAAGCTACAGATTCAATGCTAATGCTATTTATACTATACTTAGTTGCTTAAAACTTTTGAAACATTTAAATGCATAAGGAAAACTAAAACTAAAACTAGTAATGCTTATGAAAACCATGCCTATGTAAACTTGGAACTTATACTTAGAAAGACTTATGTGTTTGGGATACTTGGAAACACTTGAATACTTGATATACTTGGAATACTTGAAACACGTGAATACTTGATATACTTGGAATACTTGAAACACGTGAATACTTGATATGCTTGGAATACTTGAAACATGTGAATACTTGATATGCTTGGGATACTTGAACACTTGAATGCTTGATACACTTGGAATGCTCAGACAACAGACTGATTGACCGCCGCGTGTTGACCTATGTGTCAACCCCTACTAGTCATCAGTAAATCTATGTGAATGCTATAAACTTGTATGCTTAAGCTCTCAGACATCGTAAGACAGACTGATTGGCCATCGCGCCTTGACATTTGTCAAGCCTTACTAGTCATCAGTGTTCTTCGTTGTCAGGACCTAGTAAGACAGACTGAATGGCCATCGCGTGTTGAACCGTGGAATCAACCCCCACTAGTCATTCAGTGTTCTTTGTCCATTTAATTTGATGTTTATTGGGGATTTACACATTTAGTTGTCCTCGATAGTGAATTCAAAACTACTCATAGAACAATCAAATGCTGAGTTGTTGGGAGGTGAAACGCTTAATTATCATTAACAACAATATGATAAGCAGCCTGGTATGTGGTGGGACGGTGGCTGGGGCTTGTCCCCTACATATGCCCTATATATAAGCATACTCGGTTGGATAGTATAGGTGGTTGTTAGTGAGGTTAAGGTTGTCATTTCGGGGAAATCAAGGTAAACATATTCAGAATAATCAAACGTTAAGGATCAATAGTGTGGAATGAAATGCTTAATTATCATTAACAACAATATGTTAAGCAGCCCGGATATTGTTGACCTTATCTCTACCCTTTAGGAATAGAAACATTGCTTCTAATAAGATCTCCGGCTAATGATGCCTAATAACCGACCAACATAATGTTTTTAACGTTATTTTCACAAAAATTAAGTAAAATAACATTAAAATTAGTGCAATTTTACTTTTGCCACTTAAGGACCAACACACACACACACATACATATAATATGCACGCATCGCAAACAGGCCCGATGTCAATTCATAACTTAGTTTCTCTTATTCATATTAAGACTTTATAAACATTAGACACAAAAACTTAGCAAGGTTAAAATTGATTTGCATTTGTTTTCACTCCAGTGAGTTAAAGATTCTTTTTGTTACCCCAAATCAAAAGGACAAATTATTTTCCTTCCGAAAAAGATAGCATCACTGATGACCACATTCTTTCGTCACATAGAAAGACTTACTAGAAATAATGTGGTCATCATTTTACTTTGTGGCTAATTTAATAGTGATCAATGTCTTAAATATCTAATAGAGATAAAATTACATGTTTCAGGTATAGTGGTCATCTTTTTTAATGCCAAGAGTGGCATATTTTCGAATGCAAACTTGTACATTACAGGCAAAATTAGAACGCAAGACCTAAAGAAGCTTAAGATTTATTCTCCATTTTCTATATCATTGAACCGTAAAATATTAGATTTTCTTTGTGAGGTTTTGATTTCAAATTTGGACCGAGGTATTCTCCTTAAGCAAACGTAGAAAGTTTAGTCGGTTGTGAGATTTTTTTTAAAAAATGAAGTTGAACATATGTCCCATAGTGTTAAATGGAAGAGGATGACATATTAAACAAACTTGGTTTCCAAACCTTAAAAAAAGAAAAAAAGTATTGATAAAAGAGAAGAAATTAAGTCACAAAAACGTGATTACCACGGTGGAAAGAAAATAGCAAATTAAAAAATTCGATGACTAGGATGAACATATGGTCTAAATTTATTGATAAATACCTAAATTTTATAATAATATAAATTGAAAACCATCAACAAATAGTCAAATACAACCATTACAACAAATCTTGGATAAAAATCTGTTCTTTCTCTCTCTTTCTCTTTCTCTTCGATCACCACCACCATGGACTCTAGTAACAGCGGCAGCTTTCAGTCATCTAGCGGAGGCGCCGGTGGTGGCGCCGGTGACACCGATGAATACGATTCAACAACTCAATCAATCTCTTCCTTCTTTAACCCTTCCACCAACTTTAACCCAGCTAACCTCAACCATCTCCTCCAACCACCACCAACACAACCATCATCAAATCACACCCACCACCATCCGCCACCCACTGATCATAACACCTTCTACAACTCATCTTCAACACAACCCTTTTCACCCAACACGAACACGATCCAAGACCCCGCTTCAGCCTGGACGGGAAACATGCGACCAGACCAGAATCTAGCAGACTATGGTAACTACCGGATCACCCATAGTCAACATGGGTCCGATCATCATCGCCGTCAAATCGGAGTGACGATAAAGAACCCGAAAAAACGAACCAGAGCTTCGCGACGAGCACCCACCACCGTTCTTACCACCGACACCACTAACTTCCGTCAGATGGTTCAAGAATTCACCGGCATCCCCACCGGACCTTTCACCACCGCGCCCTTTTCTCGCCGTCTCGACCTTTTTGGCCGTGGTTCCGATGGTGCTGCCGGATCTTTGCAAACTCTCCGGCCATCGGCGCAGAAAATTCAACCGCAGCCGACGCCGTTTTTGAATTCCGGTGCCAATATCGTAGAGTCCGGCACTAGCAATAATACTACTAGCGCTACTACTTCAGGTAATAATTACAAGTTTGCACCTTCTAATACCAATGACTTTCAAAAACAAGCTTCATCCTTTCTGGATTTGCAAAACCCAATGTTTTCTTTCCAATCCCTTCTACAAAACTCACTTCCACAACAGTCCAACGGGTTGCAAAACTCTTCAAAGAGATGGAGGGATGAAAATGGAAAGTTGGAAGGTTTTGAAGGGGTAATTGGTAATACTCAAAACGTTGGTGGTTCAAAGTTAAATTCTGGCATAGAGAATGTGTTGATTTCATCAAGAAATGGTGGTGATCAAGTTCAAGGTAACGAAGATTCATGGATTTGCCCTTCTAGTTAGTTGATTAATTAGGATTTTTTGTTTTTTTTGTGTAATAGTTTTAATTAATTATCATTATGCACAAAATTATTTATAGTATGTTAAATTTATTCATGATTACAGTGATCGATCCGCAATCAAAGTAGACCCAAACGTAGCGTGTGTGTATTATATGTGTGTTTGTACATATGAAGTAGACTATAATTTAGTATCCTACTCGGGTTTAATATAAATTATAAAACGATATTTTGGCAGAAAATAATTAAATTATGTATTAAAAAGTAATTGAGTAAATTACGGTTTTAGCCTTATGGTTTAAACGTTTTAACTATTTCAATCAAAAATAAACTATTATATCATTGCAGCCATTGTGGTTTAAACAACTAACGGTTTTGGTTCTCAAACTTAACTATTATAATGGTCTTGGCCCCAAATGTAACTATGATTGGAGGCCAAACATGTGGGCTGAATGGATAGAAAATTTCATTTTGGTTGAAATAACTAAAAACTAAAACACATGGGTCAAAATCGTAATTTGCTTTAAATAATTTAAATAATAAAACAACAATAAAAAATTATGTTATGAAATAAATTATTTTTTAAAAATTTAATGCTAAAAAACGTAATTTATTATAAAAACTGTTGTTTAAACTCTATATCTTATAGTCTATTTTATTTGTTAAATTTATTTCGAGATACAGATTGGCCTATAAATGTTCTATGATACAGATTTAAAATATTTTTTTTTCAAAAATATTGCTTTTAAAAAAATCTGTATCTTAGAACATTTTTTAAAGTGTGTTTTTCTATAAAAAAATATTTTTAATTTATTATAAAACTTTTTAGTATTAAAAAATAAATATTATCATTAATATTATAATTATTGAATAGAAAAAATAATATAATTATTTAATATGAAAGATAATTAAATGAGATAATAAAAGGATGTCAAGTGACAATATTGGCCTAAAATTATAACAAGTGTTAAAAAATATTTTTATTTATTATAATAGTAAGTTAATATTGTGTCCGTGATAATTCTATTTTAAAAGAAAATCCTCAAATCTTAATGGGGTTTTTCATTTTAAAGTTTGAAATTATTACCATGGTGTATATTAAATTTGATTAAAAAGTAAGTTTTGAATAAAAAATATCAATTTTAATATTTCTTTTTATATGCATCACATATATATTTTTAAAATTTCAAATGAAATTCTTAAGACTTGTTTGCTCTCTATGGAGTATCATGCGGTTATAGGGGATGCAAATTTGAGAAACTTCCTTAATTTAAGAAAACCTTGTAAAAAACAATGTAAAAAAATGTTTTTTTCTTAATTTTTTTACTGTTTTTTAACATTATTTAGGTCATTTTTATAAAAAAATTAAAAAAGCGCCGACAAAATATTTAAAAATAATAATTTGTAAACAATGTAACACATGTAATTCCTTCGTCCAGACTTGTAAGATGTGTTACATCGTTTAAAAATCATTTTTTTTAAAAGATTTGTCGGTGTTTTTTTTTTTTTTTTTTATAAAAATGACCATAATAATGTACAAAAATGTTAAAAATAAAAAAAAATTACATGGTTTTTTTCAAGTTTTCAAACTTTTTTCAATTCAAATGGTTTTCAAAATATTCATATATATATGTGTGTGTGTATATATATATATATATATATATATATATATATATTGTATCTAAGTGAAAACCGATGTTAGATAAAAAAAACTTTTAAAGCTTATCTGTGTTATTGATTTGGAATCTTAAAATATATTCGTGTTTCATATTAACCCATATTAAAATTAATTTGTTTATTAAAGAGCCAATTTTTTATTCAGTTTTAATGTGGTCCACATGAAATCATTTTTTTTTATTTAAATCTCAATTTTTTATTCAATTTAATATGGACCCCACCCCGCCACACGCACACACACGTGTGTATCAAAGACACTACAGTCTTACGGTATCTTGGTGGTGAATAAGAGTCAGGAACCAAATGATCATGAGTTTGAATCCCACGATAATACTTTCGTCAGTGATCATAAAATTAATCCCTTTAAAAAATTTTTGTGTGTTTGTGAATACACTCGAGCATTTCGTACCGTTTCGGTTTAACATGGGGACTCTCTCTTTTCCCTAGGCATCATGTTCCGGTAACTATTTTAGGAAACGATCCATAATCTTAAATTCTATACATGGCAAAATGCATATTCAACTAGATACAATAATATATATACACGCACACAAACAAATGTGTGTGTACTTATTAGACTTATATAGTTATTTCTGTATTATAAAAATTAATGACATATTGATAACTAGTTTAAGTAAAACAATTTTCGGATGTTATATGCTAGTACTAGTTTTTATTGTTGTAAATGATTGTTTATTTTTTTAATTTCAGTTGAATTGACGTAAATACGATGTCAAATTTCCTTGGATACACCATTGTGATCTCACAAGCAACTTTTTATTCACTTCATGAGAATAAAAAATAATTCCGGGGCTTGGGACGAGAAAAAAATGGACCCTTTTAGAGACGGACATGAGAATTGAGGTGTCCAAGACGAACTGAAAAAAGACCCTATGACGAATTCAAATATTAAATTATGGGTGTTCAATAAAACCGAAAACTAAACCGTATTCGTAACTGAAAAAACCAAACCGTATTCGAAACTGAAAAAACCGAAACGAATTTTGAATTCGGTTTTCATTTCGGTTTCTCACCGTATCCGAATTTCGGTTTTTGGTTTGGTTATCGTTCCAATTTTTTTTAATTCGGTATGTTTGGTTAACCTATTAAAACGAATTCAGATATAAATTTATTATCTTATGAATAATATATGAGGTTGAATTCGGTTTATTCGAATCAGTTTATTTGGTTTTGAACCGATTTATTTGGTTTTAATCAGTGTATTAGATTTAATTTGTTTATTTGGATCGGTTTATTAGATTTTTAACCGGTTTATTTGATTTTTAATTGGTTTGTTCAGTTCTAACCGAAACCGAACCGAATCAAATCTGATTTTTGGATAGGGAAAAATTGAAAACCAGTTAAACCTTACCGAATAAACCATTAACTGATTCTCAATATATACACATATATCAAAATTTTGTGCCCTTACAAAAATTGGGTACGGAATAGAGGTCAGGTTTGCCCTTCCCCCACCGCTCACGTGCCCTTTTAAACATTGATGTTATATATTTCTTGTAACATCTGTGCCGAAATCGTTACCGGAACAGTAACTTGCACAGTAAAGTGCACAGTAACTCAGGTACACATTACGCGAAACTATGTGGAAACTATTTACACTTGAGGCTTAACACTAAACTATGATGCGATTGTCTGAAATCTGGTTTAAAACCTTATGGTTTAACAGTCAGAAACATATCAAACAACACATAACTGACCCACAGGTACTTGATTTGATGCTAGTATGTATAAACGTATGCGAGGATAAACAAAACAAAACTATAGCAGTTGTTGTTACAGAATGCTAAACCGACGAACTATTCGTATAGGTGATGTCGACGGAGCTTAGCTAATAAACTAACTAAAAACCGACTCTAAAACTAGACAAAAAGTAATAAATCTAGACTCTCTAAAACCTAAGCTACCGACAGGCAAGTGTACCTATCGTATGTAGCAAGACAAAAGTAAGTCCGATATCGAACCCACAGACTTCTACAGACTGTACTAACTAGACTCTATGACTTATCTATACACAATTTATACTTAAATAAAATAATAATAAGAAAGGGGGGTTTTTTAACAAAACTAAGAATAACTTAAATAAACTAAAACAGATGAACAATCAAAGACTAAATCAGAGAAGAAAAGAAGCACTACCTAGGCTTAAATCATATACATGCTTGACAAGGTTCTATCGGGGATGGAACTAATGTGATACCGGGATCTTATAATGCTAAACTCAAAGGAAACCTAGAGCACCCTCGACCCTTCTCAAGGATAGTCAACTAAGGATCCTAAAAGCTGTTGAACCACCGGATACATGGATTTCCCTCACAGGTCATCCAACTATTTATGAAATATCCACTAGATTATCTACCTCACAGTACAATAATCTCAAAACACCTAAGAAATAACTGTAAAACACTCTACCTCACGGCGCGAAAGTCACAGTTCACTTAAATGCTAGGGATAACTTGGATTTTCCTATTGGACTCGATAAACATGAAATGATAGACAAATTAGATTGATCTTCTCACGAAGCCTCTAACCTAACAAGCTAACAACCAAGACTTATCGACAACTTCTCACCTCACGGCTATTAAAGTTGGTTGCACATCTTAATCGTCTAAATCATAATAGAACATTCCTATGAATCACTTGGCCTAAGCAACTCATCCACTAATCAAAAAACACACAGTAATTGATTCTAGCATGCACCTATTTTGTGACAGACAATCACCAAGACACATGAGGATCACAATATCAATCATTTAGCAATCCAAGACATACATACACATCCAATATTCAAAACCAAATCTTTAGATCATAAATCATTCACATCATAATGTTCCAAAACCGAATTAAACCAAAATCAAACATGCATAATCATCTAACCTAGATAGTTCTAAATGTTTAGCCAAGAAACATTATATAAAAACAAACCATAATCTGTTTAATGTAAATGAAAAACATAGGAATCGAATAAAAACAAAGAAACCGAATAAACCGAATGATGAACACCCGATGTCTTCGATCCTAAGCCTTGATTCTTCAATCCTTAGCTTCCAAAACCTCCAAAATCACCTCTTGGTCGCCTCTGCCGTCTCTCCTATTCAATGATACCCTAATTTTTCCTTCCAGCCGTTTTTTAATTGAACAAACTTGAATTTCTGCGTTTTTCTTCCCGTCGCGTACCGCGACAACATTTCGGAACCCCCTCGCGCTACGCGAGGGGTCTTGCTACCCGACAAAATAATCGGGTCAAACCCGCAATCATTAAAAAGGGTAAAATCGTCTTTTCCACCTGTCGCGCTACGCGACAGGGTTTCCTGTGGTCCTCGCGTAGCGCGACAAGGTTAATTTCCAGCTTTTGACTTCTTTTGTCTTCGGGTCTGTTCTCATCCAACCAGGAGCTCGTTTTCTTGATCTTTTCCACCAAATACACATGTTTATGACCTGCAAGCATCAAATTATAGAAATGTGAAGAACCAGCATAAATCGACTCTAAAAACCAATAAACTGTACAGAAAACTCAATAAAAACAAATAGAAAAACAGATGTGTTTTGCAACACATCACATCCCCACACTTATCTCTTTTTGGTCCCTGAAAAAGGCTTATGCAAAAATCTGGGATCATAGTTAGACAAAACGGTTTCTACACAATTAACAAAATCAATTCAAAATTCAATGCTTTGGAAAAGATTGCAAGTATCGTTATCCTCTTAAACCCATACTGATTATTCCTATCCCTTAATCATGGTCCATTAAGTTCATGTTCTACATTTCATTTCATTAGACCCACGCTTAGGAATTTTAGAACTAAATTGATCCTGAATTCTAGCTTTCAAGTCATCTTCACATATAAACAAACCAGAAATTCCTCAAATCAGATTTTTATGAATGAAACAGATGGAAGCGTGAGCATTTTTCTTTTATTTATTTATTTTTTCAATCCATTGAACTTAGCTTAGTGGTGTTTCAACCAAGCTGCAACCCGGCGTGTGACACATAAGTTTCTCGTCCAACTTCTTTTCTTTCATTTTTTTCTTTTTTACTCAGCTTATTTGTGAAATGGGGGCGCCATAAGACTCGGATTTATTCTCATAAAAAGAGTACTTATGTGCTAAACAAAAATCAGATTTTCAAAAACTCTCATTTGTTATTATGCAAAGGCTCATTTACAACTAGAAAACAGTTTCATTAATTCCAAATCCCCAAGATGTTTCCCATAAAAATCATGCATTTAAATAAAATTATACCAATCCTACGGGACAATTACAATCAGTTGAGCCTACTTACACATCCCAAAACTAAAACATAGAACCCAAACCAACAAGTTAACTGTGAATGAAACCATCAAACCTAACTTTTCTATCATTTCCCATCATGCTTTTACAACCAACTTAAACAAAAACAAGAAATATTTAAGCCACAGATGTAAAACAAAATAAAAATAAAAATTTTCAAAAATTGTGACTCAAAAACTTAAGAAAACTAAAATTCAAAAACTAACTACTAAAAGAAAAAAAGACTAAAACAAAGTTTCCCATCCCCACACTTAAACTTTACATTGTCCCCAATGTAGAGAAAAAGGAAACCCAAAAGAAAAACTAACAACTAAAAACTGAAAATGACTTAGCTGGTTAACGAGAAGACTGTCGAGTGCCAATCTTTCCACGTAGCTCCACAATCTACAAGTTTGCTTCACAGGCTACAAACAATCACATAAGATCTACACAAAGCAAAGATCAAACAAGCATCAACCCGTCCAAGACAATATAATGATATCTATGAATAAGTCCAACCACAAACCGACCTTACCCATTAACTAAAACAAATAAAGAAAAACAAATCAAACAAAGAAAATTAAAAACTAACTAAGAATTTGAAAAACATCAATTCAATGCAACAAGAATGGACTTAGAAAGCCTCCTACAGTAGTGAACACGATGTATGAAGGGAAATTGGGGTAAAACTTGAAAACTAGGGTTTTAAAACATTTAAAAACATTCCAGGATTCGTCGCGTACCGCGACATATTTTAGAAAGTCCGTCGCGATACGCGACAGAAGTTTGACCCGCGTGTTGACCATATTATCTCGCGTAGCGCGACAGATGTCCCAGTAAGTGTCGCGTGACGCGACGGGGTCATTTTTCCAGAAAGTTTCTAGAATTTTCATGCCTTAGCCAAAATTTTCACCCCAAATCATTCCCAACCATCCAAAACCCTTCTAAAGCCAAGAAATACATACCTGGTGACTCCAATTCATCTTTATGGCATCAAATTAATTAAAAACCTGCAAAACACAATAAAACACACAAAAACGAAGGCAAACAAACGAAAATGAGCACACGAAAAACTAAAATCTACAAACTATACACTTGGGAGTTTAACCCAATAGCTCACAATCACCAACATCCCATGGTCCTCCTCCCATAACCTCATTCAAACCTGACTCATCATTAACCAAAATCACACCATCCACTTGATGGACTAACTCACCACCGGCCTTCATTGACTTTTCTATCTTCAAACAGATGCTCTCATCACCCACTCTAAAAGTTAGTTTTCCCTCATACACATCTATGGTGGCCTTAGCGGTGCGCAAAAATGGACGCCCAAGAATGATGGGAACCGCGGTGTCCGCCTCCATGTCCATCACAACAAAATCCACGGGAACATAAACTTATCAACCTTAACTAACACATTCTTCAAAATCCCCCGTGGACACTTAACCGATCGATCCGCCAACGACAAGGTCATGCGTGTGGGGGACAACTCACCAAGAGCTAGCTTCTCGTATAGAGAATATGGCATCAAATTGATGCTAGCCCCTGAATCCGCCAGAGCATACCTCCTTACATCATCTCCAAACAAGCACGGGATAGTAAACATTCCCGGATCTGCAAGCTTTTCGGGAAGCTTGTTTAAGATCACCGCGGAACAACCCGCACTCAATGGCACGTTGGCTACCTCTCCCAAACGGTCCTTAGACTTCAGCAATTCTTTTAGAAACTTAGCATATTTAGGAATACGCTGAAGGACATCAATGAGTGGGAGATTGATCTTCAATTGTCTGAAAATATCGGGGAAGTGCCCGTATTCCTTCGCATGCTTTTGATTAGTTAAGCGCGCGGGATAAGGAACACGGGTAAGATCAATCTCCGGTGTGGGTTTACACATGACCGGTTTCTTCCCAACTACCGGTTTCTCAACTAGAGACTCACTGGTTGGTGCGGTACTTGCTGGGACTAGCCTCGTTTGCACCCTCCCAGGAGTCTCCATCTCAATCTCCTCATCCACCAGTTCCTCCTCATCTACGTCAACCGGTGGGATCACCCTCTCGCTCTCCTCAACTTCCACCAACACCGGTGGTATGAACACTTCTCCTCCACCCTTTCCAGAACGAGTAATGACCGCCTTAACATGGGCATTTGGGTTGGTTTGGGGCTGACCCGGGAACTGGCCCTGAGGCCGTTCATCCAACCGTTTGGCAATGTCACCCACCGTTCTTTGTAAATCCAAGAACGCAGATTGCTGGTTCTTGAGGAGAACATCATGTTCATGTAGGATCTTTTGTGTAGTGGCATCCTTAGCCACTAACTGAGTCAACAATTCCTCTATCCTACCCAAACCACCACCAGCACCTACAGTGCTACCAGAACTACCACTCGGCTGCCCCTGCCCCTGGTTTTGACCAGAATGAAAACCAGGGGGATTACCTGAAGATCTATACGTTTGGTTTGAATGATTTCCCCAACCGGGGTTATAAGACTGACCAAACCTACCCTGTCCTCCTACATAATTCGCCTGCTCCTGGCTCACTAAACACTCAGAAGTGGCATGACCACCTCTACATATCTCACACCTATCTACTCTCATCTTCAACTCCTTGACATCCCTAGCTAAAGAATCAAGAGCAGCAGCAACACTAGTGTCCACATTGACGTGGTGAACTCCTCTTGTAGAAGAGGAGGAACTAGCAATAGGAGTGGAATTCCTATTTGATGACCGCTGCTCATGCTCGGCCTGAGCGAAGCTCTCAAAAAGATCATTGCAATCGGCCACATCCCTCTTACCCATGAGGTGGCCTCCTGCAGAAGTGTCAAATCTGGCACGAGTCTCATATGTGAGTCCATTGTAGAATTTCTATACAAGGGCCCATTCAGACAAACCATGCTGGGAGCATCGGCTAAGAAGATTTTGAAATCTTTCCCACGCAAGATAGTAAGGCTCATCAGGGGCCATTCGGAATGAATGGATCTCATCTCTCAGGCGGGCGGCCTTAGCAGGTGGGAAGTACTTTTTAAGAAAAGCATCCCGAAGGCTAGCCCAGGTGGTGAAAGTGCCTGGAGGATGAGAGTCAAGCCAAGTAGCTGCTCGCCCCGATAAAGAAAAAGGAAAAAGCTGCATGAAAATCGCATCATTAGTGGCACCTTGAAGATTGAAGGTACCACAGATACGAGTGAGCCGAGCAAGGTGTGCGGGAGCATCTTCATCATCACGACCGCTGAATTGAGCATTATTGATAGCGTTCATGATATATGAAGGAATCTGCCATGAATTTTCATTCGGGATAGGTGGCAGTAAAATGGGGTTATTAAGCCCCGTGAATCCCGCAGTGGCCTGCTGGTGAACCGTCCTACGCTCAGCCATGGGTGGAACAAGATGAACATGTGGACTAGAATGAGTAGAAGAAGAAGAAGAAGACGGTGTGTGCTCAGAAAGATCAACAGAAATGGGAGTAGAAGCACTTACCTCGCTCGTAGAACCTTCAGAGAAGTCCCGCGAATCGCTCCTTGATGGCAAAGAAAGCTCAGGTGGCGGTCCTTGTGAGCGTAGGTGGGGCATACATGTGATAATTGTATTCGAGAATTACGTCATTAATGACGAAATCACATGTGGTCATGCTTAAAATCCACGTTGATTTGATGATTTTAATTATTACAGGTTGATAGTATGCGAAAAATGGTGTTAGTAGATCGCAAAGAAACATCCATCACCTAATGTTTATTTAAATAGATGACCAATTGAGTTCATGTTTAGAATCATAACTCGAAAATGAAGAGAATGAGTGGAAGCGAAATTTCGAAACGACGCTCCGATTTCAAGATACACCGAATCGAATATAACATTAAATAAGAGGTCAAATATTTTGAACTCTTTAGGTCTTGAGATTATGACCATGGGAAAGAGCTCGAAAAATCGTGAACGTAGGCGAAAACCGTGCGCAAAACGGAGTTCGTATGCCCCCGGAATCGCGAAAACAAGTTTAAAACAAAAATGGTGACGCAGGATGACGTGGGGCGGTACGCCCCACACCAACCCTCCAGTTGGGGCGATGCGCCCCAGGCACTAAGTCGGTTAAAACTTGTTTAAGACGACCAGAATCGTTCAGAAGCTTCAAAAACGCTTTCTTTCGACCCTTCTTGACCTCCAGACGATATTTCTTCGTCTTTTCACTTTCAATCTTCATTTTAAAGCCCCTCAAACATCCGGATCATCCCAGGAATCATATATACAAGTCCTGATCGTTGTTTTACCCGCAGGAACTCGTCAGAACAGGTAACGGTTTGTTTAACCTTCTAGTTTGATTTTGATTGATTAGATCTTGATTTTGAACGTAATGAGATAGTTAGGGTTGTTGATTATTGCCTAGATGATGGCTAGGATTGATTATAAACGAAGAACACGATGTTCTAACGGGTAAATCCTTGTTTTGATCCGTTGTAATGCCCGGTTTTCATGAAACTATATCTTGGATTAAAATGGTTTAAACCATTTGATTGTAATCATGATTGTGATTGTCTTGATCATTTCTTGAAATGCTAGGTTAAATCCAAGTGTTTCAAACTAATGACAAGCATAGATAATCACCGGAATAACGATCTGATGTTTATGATAACAGTCAGAT
The DNA here is from genome assembly GCA_009363875.1 of Mikania micrantha. Taxonomy (NCBI): domain Eukaryota; kingdom Viridiplantae; phylum Streptophyta; class Magnoliopsida; order Asterales; family Asteraceae; genus Mikania; species Mikania micrantha. The sequence goes on along the minus strand of CM018695.1, from coordinate 92,890,646 downwards.
TAGTACGTTGAGAATGATTATTAAACCTATTTTAATATTAAATCCTCATGTTTCATGATACCTAAATGATCAATAACAAGGATTGACTATTCGTGAGCCAGAAAATCATCTAGGAATCGTTTTAAGTGAATAATCAACAACAACATTTATTTGATTAATTCCGAAAACGTTGTGACTAATTTAGTTAGTCATAAATTGTTATAGGAACCATATAGGATTTCCTATCAGCTGAACATCAAGATCATCATCATCAGCATATAACTGTGAGATCATAGCCCCTCTTTTCTTCCTTTAAATGTTTATTAACACTCGGGGTGGAACATGTAGATATCATTTCAAAACATATATTATCAATCATTGTGAAATCATATATCATTATCATGAGGAACGTCATGATAAACATTTATCAGATCATTAAAAACAAGAGTATCATTTGGGAACTTTGGTTATGTGGAGGCTATTTGGGCACATTCTTATGTGAACATCATTAACTTGTTATCAAGCCCTTGGTAGTACTGGTATGATCATATGCGGGAACTCAAGTATCATTAACACGGCGTTCTAGCGGGTAGCTAGACGCTAACACTACGGCGTTCCGGCGGGTAGCTGGACGTTGACACTACGGCGTTTGGCGGGTAGCCAAACGTTAGCATTTATCATTAGGTTTGATGTTTGCATGCTCAGGTGGATTCAATTTCAAAGTACCTGTTTGATCACTTGTGAATACTATATTATGAATATCATTGTTTGAACAATCATTTTACATCAACAAAACCTATGACTCTCACTCAACTATTCGTAGTTGACTCTTTTATCTACATGTTTCAGGTAATGGGGAACAACAGCAAATCAATCTAGGTCAGGATCAACAGCAGAACTAGTGGTGACCTAGAAAGAAAACTTAATCAATGTACCGTATAATAAATATCTTATGATAACTTGTTGTATAATATGTATGTTATGCGTGTTTAAATGAACTTAACTTTATTAAACATAGTAATCATGGGTTGTTCTCCAACATTGGCACATGAACACATAGTCACGCGCCGTGGATTCCGCACGCGGCGTGGGTTGTGACAGATGTGGTATCAGAGCCAAGGTTGTAGAGAATTAGGTTAACCTTAATGGATGACCTAGACTACAACTTAAGCGTCCCTTATGTGTTTATGTGATTTCTTACCTGAAACTTCTCATCCTTATCTTATACATCATGCTAAATCTATTGTTTGTCGTTCTGTCTTTAGAATGGCTGACAATAATCCCAACGATGAGACAGACCGCCTGGCAGCTATCATCACTCGACAAGTGGCCCAAGTTTTGCCAACTCTAGTTACTCAACTAAACAACTCTTATCAAAACTCTCCTAGTGGTTCTCAGTATCATCCTACTCAGAATAATGGTGAGAATTCGAATAACTTTACTTTTAAGCAATTCAACGATGCTAGGCCCAAAACTTTCTCTGGGGTAGAAGGTGCCACTGGACTCATTCAGTGGTTTGAATCGATTGAGGATACCTTGGACTACACTAATTGTCCAGATGATCAAAAAGTTAAAATGGCTGCAAGCACGTTCCAGCAGGGAGCCTTGACCTGGTGGAATGGCGAAAAGAAGAGTAGAGGTAGGGAAGCTGCCTTAAGCATGTCTTGGACTGATTTCAAAGCTCTTTTGGTTACACAATTTTGTCCCAAGCATGAGATGAAGAACTTGGAAGATGAATTATATAATCTAGTTCAAGTAAGTGGAAACAATCGTACTTATACCAACCGATTTCAAGAGCTCAGTATTCTGGTGCCTCACATGGTTACTCCTGTATCCCGCCAAATCGACAAGTATATTGGGGGATTGCCATTGCTTATCAGGAGCATGGTGATGGGTAGTAAACCAGCAACACTGCAGTCAGCAATACATCTAGCTGCTGATATTACCAATGAATTTGTGAAGGGTGGTCAACTCACTCGAACCGATGATGTTCTTCCTGCGGTTAAGGAAGAAAAGAAGCTAACAGAGCCACCTAAAAAGAAGCAGAAAACTAATAAAAGTTTTGCAATTTCATCAACCCCATCTGCTTCTATATATCAAGCACCGTCAGTTGGAGACTCTACCATAAACTCCCGAAGATCATACGTTGGACCTTATCCTTTATGTAACAATTGCAAGTATCATCATCCATTTGGTCGACAGTGTTGGAAATGTACCAAGTGTGGGAGATATGGTCATCTGGGACAAAGGTGTCAATTCACTGAGAAAGTGGTCAATGCAACTACGTCGATGGCCGCATCAAAATCCGTTGGGCCAGCATGTTATGAATGTGGAGCAACTGGTCATTTTAGGAACAGATGTCCCAGACTTTTTAACAACAATCAAAGTCAAAATGCTCCAGCACGCGTCTTTTCTATGAATGCTCATGAAGCACGCGAAGAAACAACGGTTGTCACAGGTACGTTCACTATTAACGATCATTATGCTTCAGTGCTATTTGATACCGGTGCTGACAAGAGTTTTGTCTCAACGTCAGTTGTACCTCATTTGGGTAAATCAGTAGAAGTACTAGAACCCCCGTATACCATAGAAATAGCAAACGGTAAACTTATACATGCCAATTCTATCATTCGCAATTGTACATTGAAATTCATTGATCATGAATTTTCTATCAATTTGATCCCAATGAACTTGGGAAGCTTTGACATTGTTGTGGGCATGGATTGGTTATCTTCTAATCGTGCTGAAATCGTTTGCTCAAACAAGCTTGTACAAATTCCATTACCATCTGGGGAAACATTACGAGTCTATGGAGACAAGCCTTGTCGTACACTCAAGATAGTATCATGCATGAAGGCTCGAAGCTATCTTCGCAAACAATATCCTGCTTTCCTAGCACATGTTGTGGCTAAGGAATCTTCTAAGAAAACTATTCAGGATATTCCTGTCATTCGTGATTTTCCTGAAGTATTCCCTGATGAGCTACCTGGACTTCCACCAGTACGTCAAGTTGAATTCAGAATAGATCTTGTACCTGGGGCAAATCCTGTTGCTAAAGCGCCTTATCGTCTTGCACCATCTGAGATGCAAGAACTCTCAAACCAGCTACAAGAACTATTAGATAAGGGTTTCATCAGACCTAGTTATTCTCCTTGGGGTGCACCAATCTTGTTCGTCAAAAAGAAAGACGGGTCGTTTAGAATGTGCATCGATTATCGTGAACTCAACAAGTTGACTATCAAGAATCGTTATCCATTACCAAGGATCGATGATTTATTCGATCAACTTCAAGGAGCTACTTATTTCTCTAAGATTGATCTTCGATCTGGTTATCATCAACTGAGAGTTCATGATGATGACATTTCTAAAACAGCGTTCAGAACACGCTATGGACACTATGAATTTCTGGTTATGCCCTTTGGACTAACCAATGCCCCTGCAGTGTTCATGGATCTTATGAACAGGGTATGTAGACCTTATTTGGATCAATTTGTCATTGTCTTCATTGACGACATATTGATTTACTCTAAGACTGAGAAGGATCATGAAACTCATCTTAGACTGATTCTGGAACTTTTAAAGGAAGAACAACTTTACGCCAAGTTCTCGAAGTGCGCGTTTTGGCTAAAAGAAGTTCAGTTTTTAGGTCATGTTGTGGATCAGCAAGGTATTCATGTAGATCCAGCCAAAATTGAAGCTATAAAAGACTGGAAAGCACCAAAGACACCATCGGAAATTCGTTCTTTCCTAGGATTAGCCGGATACTATCGGCGATTTATCGCCAATTTTTCCAAGATAGCCGTTCCACTTACTACTCTTACTCAAAAGGATCAACCATTCGTTTGGGGTGAAGCACAAGAAGATGCATTCCAATTGCTTAAACACAAGCTATGCAATTCTCCTATTCTTAGTCTACCAGAAGGTAACAATGATTTTACAGTCTATTGTGATGCTTCTAACTTGGGTCTTGGTTGCGTGCTAATGCAACGAGACAAAGTCATTGCTTATGCGTCACGACAACTCAAGATTCATGAAAAGAACTATACGACACATGATCTTGAGTTAGGTGCTGTAATATTTGCTTTGAAAATTTGGAGACATTACCTTTATGGTACCAAATGTGTTATTTACACAGACCATAAAAGTCTTCAACACATTTTTGATCAAAAGGAACTTAATATGAGACAAAGACGTTGGATAGAATTGCTCAATGATTACGACTGTGAAATCCGCTATCACCCAGGCAAAGCTAATGTGGTGGCAGATGCATTGAGTCGAAAAGACAGAGTTAAACCCAGAAGAGTGCAAGCATTGGAGATGACTATTCAGACTAGTCTTATACCCCAAATCCGTGAAGCACAACAAGAGGCACTTACTGGGATTCATGTTCGTGACGAAGCTCTACAAGGTTTAAATCAACGATTTGAAACCAAATCAGATGGAGCCTACTATTTCCTAAATCGAATATGGGTACCTTCTTTTGGCAATCTAAGGAAAGTAATTATGGATGAAGCCCATAAATCTCAATATTCGATTCACCCAGGCGCGGACAAGATGTACCAAGATCTTCGTGAATTCTATTGGTGGCCTGGAATGAAGAAAGACATTGCTACATATGTTAGTAAATGCCTCACGTGTTTAAGAGTAAAAGCTGAACATCAAAGACCCTCTGGGTTACTACAGCCATTGGAGATCCCAGTATGGAAATGGGAGCAAATCTCTATGGACTTCATAACTAAATTGCCTAAAACGCCTAGGGGTCATGATGCAATTTGGGTTATTGTTGATCGATTGACTAAGTCAGCACATTTCTTAGCCATTCGAGAAGACTACAATACGAACCGGTTAGCCAAACTTTATCTAGATGAAATTGTGAGTAGACACGGAGTACCAATCTCAATTGTCTCTGATAGAGATAGCAGATTTACTTCAAGGGTTTGGCAAACGTTTCAAAAGTCTTTGGGTTCACAACTTAATCTTAGCACATCTTACCATCCTCAAACTGATGGCCAAACTGAACGAACCATTCAGACTTTAGAAGATATGTTAAGAAGTTGTGTTATCGATTTTGGTGGTAGTTGGGATACTCATCTTCCTCTTGTTGAATTCTCTTACAACAACAGCTATCACACAAGTATCAAATGCGCACCGTTTGAAGCTTTGTATGGAAGAAAATGTAGGACTCCTGTTTGCTGGGCTGAAATAGGTGAAAGTCAATTTACAGGTCCAGAACTTATACAAGAAACAACTGATAAGATTTCTGTTATACGAGACCGAATCAAAGCTGCGCAGGATCGTCAAAAGAGCTACGCTGATACTCGAAGAAAGCCTTTGGAATTTCAAGTCGGTGACAAAGTTATGTTAAAAGTTTCTCCATGGAAAGGCATAGTCAGATTCGGGAAACGAGGTAAATTAGCATCTAGATATGTTGGTCCTTTCAAGATCCTTGAGAGGATTGGACCAGTAGCATATCGATTGGAATTACCTTCCGAACTCAGCAACATACATGATGTATTTCATGTATGCAACCTTAAAAAGTGTTTATCCGATGAATCACATGTCGTTCCTATTGAAGAAATACGAGTTGAAGATAATCTTCAGTTTATTGAAGAACCTGTTGAGGTTATGGACCGAGAAGTCAAGAAACTAAAACGCAGTCGGATACCTATCGTGAAGATCAGATGGAATTCCAAGCGCGGTCCTGAATTCACTTGGGAACGTGAGGATCGTATGAAAGAGAGATATCCTCACTTGTTTTCATAAACAGACAATCATAGATGAGTGCAAACTGAATTTCGGGACGAAATTCCAATAACAGGGGGAGACTGTGATAATTGTATTCGAGAATTACGTCATTAATGACGAAATCACATGTAGTCATGCTTAAAATCCACGTTGATTTGATGATTTTAATTATTACAGGTTGATAGTATGCGAAAAATGGTGTTAGTAGATCGCAAAGAAACATCCATCACCTAATGTTTATTTAAATAGATGACCAATTGAGTTCATGTTTAGAATCATAACTCGAAAATGAAGAGAATGAGTGGAAGCGAAATTTCGAAACGACGCTCCGATTTCAAGATACACCGAATCGAATATAACATTAAATAAGAGGTCAAATATTTTGAACTCTTTAGGTCTTGAGATTATGACCATGGGAAAGAGCTCGAAAAATCGTGAACGTAGGCGAAAACCGTGCGCAAAACGGAGTTCGTATGCCCCCGGAATCGCGAAAACAAGTTTAAAACAAAAATGGTGACGCAGGATGACGTGGGGCGGTACGCCCCACACCAACCCTCCAGTTGGGGCGATGCGCCCCAGGCACTAAGTCGGTTAAAACTTGTTTAAGACGACCAGAATCGTTCAGAAGCTTCAAAAACGCTTTCTTTCGACCCTTCTTGACCTCCAGACGATATTTCTTCGTCTTTTCACTTTCAATCTTCATTTTAAAGCCCCTCAAACATCCGGATCATCCCAGGAATCATATATACAAGTCCTGATCGTTGTTTTACCCGCAGGAACTCGTCAGAACAGGTAACGGTTTGTTTAACCTTCTAGTTTGATTTTGATTGATTAGATCTTGATTTTGAACGTAATGAGATAGTTAGGGTTGTTGATTATTGCCTAGATGATGGCTAGGATTGATTATAAACGAAGAACACGATGTTCTAACGGGTAAATCCTTGTTTTGATCCGTTGTAATGCCCGGTTTTCATGAAACTATATCTTGGATTAAAATGGTTTAAACCATTTGATTGTAATCATGATTGTGATTGTCTTGATCATTTCTTGAAATGCTAGGTTAAATCCAAGTGTTTCAAACTAATGACAAGCATAGATAATCACCGGAATAACGATCTGATGTTTATGATAACAGTCAGATTAGTACGTTGAGAATGATTATTAAACCTATTTTAATATTAAATCCTCATGTTTCATGATACCTAAATGATCAATAACAAGGATTGACTATTCGTGAGCCAGAAAATCATCTAGGAATCGTTTTAAGTGAATAATCAACAACAACATTTATTTGATTAATTCCGAAAACGTTGTGACTAATTTAGTTAGTCATAAATTGTTATAGGAACCATATAGGATTTCCTATCAGCTGAACATCAAGATCATCATCATCAGCATATAACTGTGAGATCATAGCCCCTCTTTTCTTCCTTTAAATGTTTATTAACACTCGGGGTGGAACATGTAGATATCATTTCAAAACATATATTATCAATCATTGTGAAATCATATATCATTATCATGAGGAACGTCATGATAAACATTTATCAGATCATTAAAAACAAGAGTATCATTTGGGAACTTTGGTTATGTGGAGGCTATTTGGGCACATTCTTATGTGAACATCATTAACTTGTTATCAAGCCCTTGGTAGTACTGGTATGATCATATGCGGGAACTCAAGTATCATTAACACGGCGTTCTAGCGGGTAGCTAGACGCTAACACTACGGCGTTCCGGCGGGTAGCTGGACGTTGACACTACGGCGTTTGGCGGGTAGCCAAACGTTAGCATTTATCATTAGGTTTGATGTTTGCATGCTCAGGTGGATTCAATTTCAAAGTACCTGTTTGATCACTTGTGAATACTATATTATGAATATCATTGTTTGAACAATCATTTTACATCAACAAAACCTATGACTCTCACTCAACTATTCGTAGTTGACTCTTTTATCTACATGTTTCAGGTAATGGGGAACAACAGCAAATCAATCTAGGTCAGGATCAACAGCAGAACTAGTGGTGACCTAGAAAGAAAACTTAATCAATGTACCGTATAATAAATATCTTATGATAACTTGTTGTATAATATGTATGTTATGCGTGTTTAAATGAACTTAACTTTATTAAACATAGTAATCATGGGTTGTTCTCCAACATTGGCACATGAACACATAGTCACGCGCCGTGGATTCCGCACGCGGCGTGGGTTGTGACAATACACTACCAAACCTGCAAACAAAATAAAAATCAATCAAAAAGAAATAAAATAAAACAAGGTAAAAATAAACTAAAATTGAAAAGCAAAATAAAGACAATTATGCACAGATAAGAACAAGAACTAGTAAGCGCAATCGACTAAGAAGTCCCCGGCAACGGCGCCAAAAACTTGATGTCGACGGAGCTTAGCTAATAAACTAACTAAAAACCGACTCTAAAACTAGACAAAAAGTAATAAATCTAGACTCTCTAAAACCTAAGCTACCGACAGGCAAGTGTACCTATCGTATGTAGCAAGACAAAAGTAAGTCCGGATATCGAACCCACAGACTTCTACAGACTGTACTAACTAGACTCTATGACTTATCTATACACAATTTATACTTAAATAAAATAATAATAAGAAAGGGGGGTTTTTTAACAAAACTAAGAATAACTTAAATAAACTAAAACAGATGAACAATCAAAGACTAAATCAGAGAAGAAAAGAAGCACTACCTAGGCTTAAATCATATACATGCTTGACAAGGTTCTATCGGGGATGGAACTAATGTGATACCGGGATCTTATAATGCTAAACTCAAAGGAAACCTAGAGCACCCTCGACCCTTCTCAAGGATAGTCAACTAAGGATCCTAAAAGCTGTTGAACCACCGGATACATGGATTTCCCTCACAGGTCATCCAACTATTTATGAAATATCCACTAGATTATCTACCTCACAGTACAATAATCTCAAAACACCTAAGAAATAACTGTAAAACACTCTACCTCACGGCGCGAAAGTCACAGTTCACTTAAATGCTAGGGATAACTTGGATTTTCCTATTGGACTCGATAAACATGAAATGATAGACAAATTAGATTGATCTTCTCACGAAGCCTCTAACCTAACAAGCTAACAACCAAGACTTATCGACAACTTCTCACCTCACGGCTATTAAAGTTGGTTGCACATCTTAATCGTCTAAATCATAATAGAACATTCCTATGAATCACTTGGCCTAAGCAACTCATCCACTAATCAAAAAACACACAGTAATTGATTCTAGCATGCACCTATTTTGTGACAGACAATCACCAAGACACATGAGGATCACAATATCAATCATTTAACAATCCAAGACATACATACACATCCAATATTCAAAACCAAATCTTTAGATCATAAATCATTCACATCATAATGTTCTAAAAACCGAATTAAACCAAAATCAAACATGCATAATCATCTAACCTAGATAGTTCTAAATGTTTAGCCAAGAAACATTATATAAAAACAAACCATAATCTGTTTAATGTAAATGAAAAACATAGGAATCGAATAAAAACAAAGAAACCGAATAAACCGAATGATGAACACCCGATGTCTTCGATCCTAAGCCTTGATTCTTCAATCCTTAGCTTCCAAAACCTCCAAAATCACCTCTTGGTCGCCTCTGCCGTCTCTCCTATTCGATGATACCCTAATTTTTCCTTCCAGCCGTTTTTTAATTGAACAAACTTGAATTTCTGCGTTTTTCTTCCCGTCGCGTACCGCGACAACATTTCGGAACCCCCTCGCGCTACGCGAGGGGTCTTGCTACCTGACAAAATAATCGGGTCAAACCCGCAATCATTAAAAAGGGTAAAATTGTCTTTTCCACCTGTCGCGCTACGCGACAGGGTTTCCTGTGGTCCTCGCGTAGCGCGACAAGGTTAATTTCCAGCTTTTGACTTCTTTTGTCTTCGGGTCTGTTCTCATCCAACCAGGAGCTCGTTTTCTTGATCTTTTCCACCAAATACACATGTTTATGACCTGCAAGCATCAAATTATAGAAATGTGAAGAACCAGCATAAATCGACTCTAAAAACCAATAAACTGTACAGAAAACTCAATAAAAACAAATAGAAAAACAGATGTGTTTTGCAACACATCAATAGGTGACGATCTGTACGAATAAATCTGAAAGTTTAACGATCTGGAATGACGACTGAACAGTAGAAAACAAAAATCAGAAAGTGAAACGTACGATCGTGTTCGTACAGTTAGCGCTCTGTACGAAAACGCGCGTAAGTGACGTTTTCTGACGAAACGAAAACGTAGACGATTCAAACGATAGTAAATTTAAGGAAATATAATATTTCCTGTTTTACAATTTTGAAACTCATCAGAAATATATTTAAAAAGAAACTATTTTAAATTTAAAATACGTAAATTCGCGAAACAATCAGCGTAACGCGTAAAAATAACAAATTACGATAAATAATTCAAGAATAATAATATTTAAAATATTTAATATGAAATAACCATCTCCCGAAACGCGACGAAAACGAGAACCAAGCAACCGAAACTAACCCGAATACCCTCGAGGTATTTAAAGCCTAAAATGAGGCTGTCACCTCATTTTTCACCATCTCTCTCTCTCTAAACTCTCTCAAACGCTATTTTCTCTCTCTAGGATAATCATCCATCAAACCTCCATAACTCGCTCGGTTCTTGACGAAATCACGCATTCTTGGTGTCCACGCGAAGCTCTTAACGTCCCCTACATGGAAGTACAAGCGATCTGTAGAATTGTCCAGCCATTTTCGAGGTATGATCAAAGAAACATCACGTAGAATAGGGTTTTATTTAACCTCTTGCTCGAACCATCAACACCCGCCGGTCCTATGCTCAAACCCTTTTCAAGACCGCATCTGGGAAACCTCCTAGCGTGTAACACTAACCATGGGAACAACTTGGATCTGTTGAGTTTAATGAGGACAAGGGAGGTGAGCCAGTGTTCGTGAATAGCTGCAAGGGCCGAACATAAGCAATTCGGCCGAACCCTGTTAAGGCGAACCTTCTCCTTCTCTCGCGAACCTGCTTCTCAATTGGCCGAACCCTACATGCCCAGCTAACCACGAACCCTTTTTGGCCTGTTCCCCGAGCCTCGACACAGCCCCGAACCCATGCTGCGAACCTCCTATGGTCCCAAACCTTCGTAAATCTAGACGAACCAATGACCAGTCAAAACCATGCACACGTCACGAACTCTTCCCAGGAAACTCTATGAACCTGCATGAGCCATGGGAGCCGAACCTTTGATTTCGGACCTTTCCCCGAACCTTTGGCTATTACTCTCACGAACCTCCTGGTTGCCGAACCATGCCACGCTAGCCGAACCCTTGGAGGTTCGCCAGGTCTTGTGTCACCACCGAACCTGGGGCGGCTGAGTAACAGGTTCGCTGGATTCAAAATTTTGGACTCGGAGATGTCGTATGATGTGCAGCCCAACTATGTCTATGATGTTAACCCAACCATATTACCTATTCGGTCCATAATGACTAAAAGGGCCCAAGTGTCCTTTGGCCCAACAATACTATTGTTCGGCCCACACTTTTCTAGGCCCAAGTGATTAACCGACCCAAGAGACTTGTGAATTGTCCTAGCATAAACCTTTCGGCCCAACCCCATTGTTCAGCCCATACCTTGGGATTGGTTCTTGAATTCGATCCGGGCCATCCTTCGGCCCAATTTGATGTAGCCGATGGTTCGGTCCACACATCATGGTTACCTAGTGGATTCACTTGGAAGTCCTTAGGCCCAACATTCTCAACTTCCGGCCCATTATGATTTAATTGGCCCAAGAATGTATGAGGTCGGCCCAATATAGCTACACAACTCACTAGGAATATCTAGGCCCAAGACTTGATCCACATTTGGCCCACATGTTTAAGGATACTTAAATTAAAGGATGTCAAATAACATGCAAGGAATTTCATGTTGATTACTATAAAATGGTGAAAGATTTTAGAAATGATGCTTGAAAACTCTAACCTTTATAACTATGATGCCACAAACCATTTGAATCCAAAGGTGACAACAAGTGCAATAAACATATAATACGTAGATATGATATATCACCAATAAGTAATACCAAGTACATAAGGGCCGAATGAATACCGAGACTTACAAGTGTTAGCCAATGCTAAGGCTAACACATACACGTACACAAATACTAACAACTTATACTTATGAGTTACAACAACATGAAATCAATACAGGATCGTGAACATAACAACAAATACTACAATGAGTGCATGCATTCTTGTTTAACTTAGTCAACCACTTCAAACATCAGGTGAGTTCATTTGTCCCTTTTCAAACTTATTTGTTTTACCTCGGGACTGAGAAGCATGTTAAACATTTTAATAAATTATTGAAATGTTATTTAATGTTTTTAAACATAACTATGATGCTTACAATAAGGCTTATGCTTGGAATCTAGTATACTTTGAGAAGCTATAAACATGATACTTATACTACAAACTAGAAGTTTGAAACTACATGCTTGATGCTTATGCTTGAAACGAGATGCTTGAACTTGATGCTAGATGCTTATGCTACAAACTAGAGGCTTAAACTACATACTTGATACTTATGCTATGAAACTTTAGGCTTAAACTATAAGCTCGATGATTGCGCTATAAACTATACTCTTATACTTTAGGCTAAATGCTTATGTTACAAACTCTATGCATAAACTATATACTCGATGCTAAGGTTTTGAAACACTTACGCTAAACACTAATATTTGATACACTCGTTTCGAAAACTAAAACTATATATGCTTATTCTAAATACTAATACTTTATGTAATCATTTTAAAAGACAAGATTTTGCACTCTTAATCTAGATGTTAATTCGTTTTACACTTACACTTATTTCTTAAAAACTTAAACTTAGAAAGACTTGGAAAGCTTGAAACACGGGAATGCTTGATATACTTGGAAGGCTTGAAACACATGGATGCTTGATACACTTGATATGCTTGGAAAACATGAATGCTTGATATACTTGGAAAACATGAATGCTTAATACACTTGATCTGCTTGGAACACATGAGGGCTTAATATACTTGATATGCTTGGAATGCTCAGACAATAGACTGATTGACCGCCGAGTCTTGACATTGGTCAAGCCAAACTAGTCATCAGTGAAACTATGTGAATGCTTTAAACTTGTATGCTTAAGCTATAGGACATCGTAAGACAGACTGTTGACCGCCGAGTCTTGACATGGGTCAAGCCAAACTAGTCATCATTGTTCTTCTTTGTCGGACATCGTAAGACCGACTGTTGGCCGCCGAGTCTTGACATTGGTCAAGCCACACTAGTCGTCAGTGCTCTTCGTTGTCAGATTCATGTAAGACAGACTGAATGGCCGCCGAGTCTTGACAGTGGTCAAGCCAAACTAGTAATTCAGTGTTCTTCTTGATTCTTCCATGGTTATGACAAGTGACTAGAATGATTTGGGTTCTTCTGGCTGACTTTGTGTTAGCTTGAGGGTTCTCTATCATAACACGTCACGAGTTATACTTAGGACCGTTATGGATGGATTCTGAACTCCTTAGGGTGTTCAGCTGTCCATAATGGTGCCTCATAAACTTGATACTCAGATGCTACTTTGTGCATGTTGAAGGGTAGGTAAGATGCTTAATTATCCTTAACAACAATGTCTTATGCGACTTAGTATGTGGTGGGACGGCGTCTGGGCGGGTCGTAGGCTCGACTCAGGGGTATGCCCTATATATAAGCATACTGAGTTGGATGATACAGGTGATGTTAATGAGATTAAGGTTGTTACCTAGGGGATTCGTGAATACTTTTGGGTTGGTATCATAAACTTATAAACAGGATGCTTGAATTTATGTTGGAATTGAAGGGTAGGTAAAATGCTTAACTATCATTAACAACAATGTCCTATGTGACTTAGTATGTGGTGGGACGGCGTCTGGGCGGGTCGTAGGCTCGACTCAGGGGTATGCCCTATATATAAGCATACCGAGTTGGATGATACAGGTGTTGTTAACGAAGTTAAGGTTTTATCGAGAAGGTTTGCAAAACTATTTTTCAAATACTAAAACTATATGAACTCACCAACCATTGTGTTGACTTTGTTTTCTTACATGCTTTCTCAGGTGACGTACATGATTAAGCTAAGGCTAAGGAATGCATACTAGGATGCCCAGTTAGAGGACCTAGTATATTTTGAAAAGCACATATTTTGATGAACGATGTGAAGCTATTTTGATATCTTGTTCCAATACAAGATAGAAAATACTTGACTCTTTTGATAGTTTTATTTAGTTAAATTATTAAACAGTGATACTGTAATTTAACTTTGTAATCCTAGTTTAATGTTTATTGTGCTTTAGTTATTCGTAACATTGATGCTATGTAAAACAATCTGATCATCACGATTATCACTCACGATATCGCGCCCCGAGAACTTTCCGCCCGACGGGGACTCCGATCCAACCCCGTCGGCTCGGGGTGTGACATTTCTTATATATTTTTTGTATAATATATATATATATATATATATATTAAAATTTCGGGCCACCTAAATTGTCGGGCCCGGAGCGGTCGCCCGCCTCGCCCCTCCCCATGGCCGGCTTTGGGCACTGTTATTGATTCGCAGATCAATTCAGTTTATCAAGTTTCATTCAAAAGATGCCTATTGCATCTAGTAAATGTTGTTACTTGTATTAATATAGATAGTGAGCAATTTGTAAGACATAACTTGTAAAAAAATAGATTGTAGGTTTAGTACTTGTGAAATGCACTTAGAGGTATTTAATCGGGTTGGATAACAGTTTGTTCGGTTTATTCGGATCGCGTAACATTTAGGGTTTTTCTGAAATGTAATCGCATCAAAATTATAACTAACAAAAGTTCATTGGGTGTTATCTGAATTATTGTATCTATACATATAAATATCTATGTGTATACATATTGACACAAAACAGTTAAAGAAATAATAAAACAAATACACACACACACATATATATATGGAATGGATCAAATAAGAACCCACCTTTATTGAGTAAACATAATAACTCAAATCCAATTATTCAAATTTTCTAGATTTAACAATATAGTGGCATGTGTCACTAATTACTTTTAAATACAAAAGGGTATTTTAGTCTTTTGTCTTAAATACAAAAATCAGATTTAATAAGAGAGTTACAAATGTAACACTCTTAAAAAACCATATATTTTCCTATTTTTTAAAAAATAATAATTTACAGCTCGTTACATCATTGTAATTATGAACCCTTTGAAAAAATCCAGCTCGTTGCTTCAGTGTAATTACGAACACTTTGAAAAAATTTAGTTTGTTACATCAATTTAATTACGAACACTTAAAAGAATTCAGCTCGTTACATCAGTGTAATTATGAAACTTTAAAAACATTTGACAAAACTATACTTGAATTAAATATAAAAATGTGAAAAATTTAATGGTGTAATTTAAAAAAAAACAATAATAATAATGTATTTAAAAGTTATGAAGGTTTAAAAAATTGGGAGGTAAACTTTTATTTTTAAAATAGCAAATCTTCAAAATACCCTTAAAAAAATCTCAACCAATTATTTTTCAAGAGAATCAAGACCACTCATTTCAAATTCCTTATATTAGACAACCAATAAATTTTGGTTATAGAGTTCTCTCAGTTAGAGTGTCTTACCAATTGATACATCCCATATACATACATATATATATAGGGTAAAGATCCTATAATAACCCTCTCTTATTGCATAACCCGAAATAACCCTGCAAGATGAACCCGAATCTTTGGTTTTTTTTTCAAAATCTTAGTTTTACATGTACAAGAATATGTTCTTTTATGTGTTTGAGCAAATTCTTTTTCGTTTGTGATCCTACATCAATGTAATTTGCCTTACAACAGTGCTGTAAGGCAAATTACATTGATGTAGGATCACAAACGAAAAAGAATTTGCTCAAACACATAAAATAACATATTCTTGTACATGTAAAACTAAGATTTAGAAAAAAAAACCAAAGATTCGGGTTCATCTTGCAGGGTTATTTCGGGTTATGCAATAAGAGAGGGTTATTATAGGATGCGGATCCTATATATATATATATATATATATATATATATATATATATATATATATGTGATGGTTCGAATGTTAACCCTTCCTTATTACGTTAAAGTAAATATAAAGGTGTATGTTTTTTCTTATTTTTTATTAATGTAAGTGGACCTTATATTAATTAAAAAAGAAAAAAAACATACACATTTGATCCTCTCCGTATATATATATATATATATATATATATATATATATATATATATATATATATATAGGGGATGTAATTTTAAATAACACTTATCTTTTGTTACAACACATTAACTATCATCCAATGGTTACTTTAAAAAAGTAAGTGTATAGGATCGTGCCACATGTCAATTTCCTTTTTTTTAATATGAAGGGCATTTAGGACATTTGTCATTTATGTAAAGTTTACCCCCTTTTTTTTAAATATTCATAACTTTTTTATAATATATTATTTTTTAAAAAAAATTGCACCATTATACTCGTCTCATTTTTATCTTTAATTTCGTTATAGTCTCGGCTAGTTTTTTTTTTATTTTTTTGATGTCATGTATTTACATCATTGTAACGAGCTTAAAGATAACAAATTAATTAAAATTTTTTCTAACAATGGTAAATTACAGTAATGTAACACAAAATGAAGTAATTTACAATGACATAATTAACGGTGACGTAACACATTATTTACAGTGATATAATTTTCTCTTTAATTCCCGTTATAATGTTGACTAATTTTTTTAAATTTTTTTCTCATTGTCCATTATTTACATCGTTGTAACGAGCATAAATATAACACATTATTTTGAAATTTTTTTCTAACAATGATAAATTACAGTGATGTAATATAACACATTATTTTATTTTTTTCTCTAACAATGATAATTACAATGATAAATTACAGTGATGTAATATAACACATTATTTTGATTTTTTTCTCTAACAATGATAATTATAGTGATGTAATTTATCATTGTTCGAAAAAAATTCAAACTAATTTGTTGCATTTAGGCTCGTTACAAATTAGGGATGAGCAAAAAGCAAAAAAAAAAACCCGAACCGAAACCGAATTAACCGAAAAAACCGAACCTGAACTAAATTAACCGAAAAAACCGAACCGGAACCGAATTAACCGAAAAAATCGAAGCCGAATTTTACGTCAATGTAAATTACATCACTGTAATTTATCATTATTAGAAAAAAATTCAAATAAGTTTGTTATATTTAAGCTCGTTACAATGATGTAAATATAGGGCATCTAAAAAAAGTAAAAAAAAATTAGTCTAGACTATAACGGAATTAAAAAGAAAAATGAGACGAATATAATTGTGCAATTTTTTTAAAAAATAATATATTATAAGAAAGTTATTAATGTTTAAAAAAGAGGGGGGAAACTTATAAAAGTAAAATGACTATGATGCCCTTTTTAATATTTTAATGAAAAACTTAAGTGTAATTTTATTATTAGTTGAAATGGGTTATGTAGTTGTAGCAAAATAGAGGGTTATTTTTTATACATTTCCCTATATATATATAGGATTATGTTCAAGTAAAAATGGTGAGAAGGATGAGAAAGGTTATTGAGTTGACAAGTGACATTTCTCTAATTTTATAAAAAGAGTATTTTAGTCATTGTGTTTAATACTTTCAGGTCATTGTCTTTAATGTTTTTATTATTGTGTTTTACTTTTTATATCCTATTGTGTAATTTTGTTATTGTTTTTTATGCAATAAATAAATTGTTGTTATTTATTTTTTATTTTTTATGTATTTAAAGTACATAAATTGTGTTATTTCACCATTATGTTTTTAAAACTCATAATTTTAAAAAACATAATTTGTCTTTATTTTTGAAAAATACATTTTGGTATTTGTGTTTTATGTTTAGGTCATTGTTTAATATATTCATCATTGTGTGTTATCTTTATAACATTATGTAATATACTCATCATTGTGTCTTACGTTCAGGTCATTGTTCAGGTCATTGTGTAATATATTCATAATTGTGTTTTATCTTCAAAACAGTGTGTAATATACCCATTATTGTGCCTTACGTTCAAGTAAGTGTGTAATATACTCATTATTTTGTTTTACGTTCAAGTCATTGTGTAATATGTGCATCATTGTGTTTTACGTTCAGGTCATTGTGTAATATACCCATCGTTGTGTTTTATGTTCAGATCATTGTGTAATATACTCATAATTGTGTTTTACGTTTAGGTGACTGCATAATGTACTCATCATTGTGTTTTACGTTCAACTCATTGTGTTTTACGTTTAGGTCATTGTGTAATATACTCATCAATGTGTTTTGCATTCAGTTCATTGTGTTATATGTATTTATCACTGTGTTATACATTTTAACTTATTTCATGTTTTTTCTGTTATTGTTTTTTATATATTAAATAAATTTGTTATTTGTTCTTTTATGTTTTCCATATTAGAAGTACACAACTGTATTATTTCATCAATTTATATTTTAAACTTCTTATTTTATTAACACATATTTAGGTTATTGTGTCATATGTATTCATCATTTTATTTATGTTTTTGACTATTTGATTATATGTTATCATTGTTTTTTATGTATTATATGAATTTGTTTTTGTTTTATCATTATTATTTACATATAAAAAGTACGTGATTGTGTTGTTTTGCCATTATTATTTTTAAAGCTCGTCATTTTATAAAAAAATAGTAAGACGCAATGACAAACAAAAAAACACAATAATAGACAAAAGACACAACGATGCATTACAAATATAGAAGGTGAAGGAAAACATAAATTTTTTTATATAACAATACGATACTCATTTTAAAGATAAAAAATGCTCTTTTTTTGTGTAGTTTTTTCTAAAAAATATATTATCATATATAAAAGTTATGATTGTTTAAAAAAATGTGGGGACATGATAAAAAATTAACAAAAGTGTTTATGACTAAAATATATTTTCATAACCTTGTTCATACAACTTTGATCTCAACCATTAAATTATAGATGTAATGGCCCACTATCCTTCTCACACTTCTCACAAATTTAACATTTTTTTTACTATAACGTCACCCTATATATATATATATATATATATATATATATATATATATATATGGACTTATTCCACTAAAAACCATTAAATATGAAGGAACTAACAGAACTAATTTTGAACCACATGTTTTTAGTGGTATAAAAGTAGTTTTCTTTTAAAATAAGGGAAGTTACTATTATATCTTTAAACTTGTGACTAGAAATGGTTCATTTATCTCTTAAGTTGCAATAGTTTTCATTTAAACCTTAAATATTAAACATTTCAATAATAATCTTATGAGATTCAATTTCATACACACACATATGTGCATCAATATGTATATAAAAATTATATGTTTAGTAGTTATGTTAATAACATTAATTAGTTAAGATATATATTAATAATTTTATTAGAATAAAAGCATTTTAAAGGTTTAATTCAAAATCTTTAAGTTTTATAAATATATTAAGTCATAAAATAATAAGAATTTATATATAAGCTTTTATAGGAACATTAGAATTTAGAAATCTTTTATAAGAAAAATTGAGGGGCTAAAGATTTAAAAACGAAACGAAAAACTTCTCTTTTGCTCCATGTGGTTTGACAGTTTTAACCATTTTGCTCCAAACTTTTCAAAATGGTCATTATGCTCTCTGTGGTTTGACAGTTTAACAATTTTGCTCCAAAATTTTCTAATGTCTCCATTATTCTCCATTTTTTTGAAACCACAAGGAGCAAAAGGGTTATGACTATCAAACCATAGGGAGCAAAATTGTTACACTGTCAAACCACAGGGAGTATCATGACTATTTTGAAAAGTTTGAAGCAAAAATGTTTAAACTGTCAATGCACATGAAGCAAAAGAGAAGTTTTTCCAAAACAAAACTAATAATAGGAAGTGGAACTCGAGGGACTGAATATGCTACATGCTTAAACTTTATTTCCTTTCTTCCTCCATCCGACCCAACGACTCCTTACGACCCATGCTCGACCCGATTACCCCAAATCTCAAGATTTCGCTATTATGGCGTGATTGACAACAATTATGGTATGATTTTTAATGCTTGATACATTATAATTATGAATGGAGATTGAATACCAACCTGTTAAAGGCAGATCATTGCCCAATTTACGAATAATGAGCTTCGACTTCGTATATGGGCTAAACTTGAATAAAAACCTAAATTAAACGACTCATATGATTTCTTGGTGCATCTTGAAACTTTCTGAGTAACATTTACACTCCCATAACCACTTATTATCACGGATTCAAGTCTGCAACCGATGGTTCTTCGTCTCGAATTCTCCATCTCAAATCACTCGCACTAACAACGATTGTAAGTGATTTTATGCATATTCTTAATCAGTTTTCAACAATTGAAAGCCCCATGGTTACATTGTCAAACGAATTCACAATAATTCGAATTTGAACGGGAATGGATTAGGGTTTTACGACCACTAAATTTAATTTAGGGGATAATCCCACTCACATGTTACTAATAAATGGTCGAGCCATCATCCAATTAGAATGCCCAGTGCAGCCGGTTTCCCTAGCGTGTGTGTTAGGACATTGTTAGGACAATAATTCCAATTAGATACAACTGTCACACCCCGAGCCGGCGGGCTGGATCGACTTTCCCGCCGGGCGGAAGGTTCCCGGGGCGCGATATCTTGAGTGATAATCAAATGATCAGATTGTTTGCATAGCACATGATATATGATTGAGAAATGTAAACATGACAATGATATAGAATTACAAAGTTAAATTACATTGTACATCATAATTTAACTAAGTAAATCTAATCAAAAAGAATCAATGAGTTTATATCTTGAACTGTACAAGATATACAAAAGTGATTCACTGTTTTGTCATTCCAAAAGTATGCAATCAAAAGTAAGTTAGGTCTTCTAAAAGTCCACTAGCTTAGCATTTGCACATATGTATCTACACCTGTTCGTCACCTGAGAAAACATGCAATTTAAACAAAGTCAACACTAGGTTGGTGAGTTCAAAAGTTTAGTAATTGAAATCATTGAATTGATCATACACACATCCACAATGTCATACTTGTTACTTGATTCACCTGTTCCACCCAATGGCCTCTCCTTAGTTATATGTATAAGTAGTGTATCACCTGATTAAGTATGCTTATATATAGGGAATCACGAAAGGGTCAAGCCCAGACGCTATCCCACCACATACTCAATCAAGTTCCACACTACTTGCGATAGAACTAAAGATATCCATTTCCCGTCCGTTCAACGTGTCTGATATGCATTCGTCTGTTGTAACAATTATAGAATAATATCGCGTGAGGGGTTTAGTTATCAAACCGAAGTATTGATAAACCCTCCATATATTAAGGGGTTTAGATTAATGTAATCTGTTCTTTGTATTATTCTATACTTGGGGGGAGTTAACTGTTGTTACACTTTTAAATATTAAGAGTGTTAGTTAACCGCTTGTAACTTGTTCTTGAACCATAGTGCATAGAGCCTAAAAGGAATCCATTGAAATCCTCACGTAATCAGATTTCAATGCATCTGATTTACCTCTACCACTTTACATGTCTAGTGTCCTCAACGAACTCTATTACTAGTAGTGTAACATGAGAGCAGATCACTTTCTCAACCTACTAGTCAATAGGATTTCCGCTGGATTAATTACTTATCACTGCAGATTAATATCACCATGTGTCGCTTACCAGAACCTGACTTGGGGTAGCCCTGTCACCGGTCATACGTTACCGGCCAAATGAATCAATACGATCAACATACTAGCCCTACAAGCTAGAGGTTTGTCAAACCTATGGTACCACTATGCTATCGTCGGTTTAGTCACATCAAACTAACTGGTCAGCGAATTAAAGGGACTTACATGATCAACTTGTACAATTTGGCACATGATTGAAGTGATATAATGCAACAGGTCAATAGTAACTAATTGTAATTGTATTCACTTGTATTGTTGTTCTCATTGTCATATGTTCTCCATGATATTAACATAGTTAAATAAGAACTTGTCTTATTACATTATGTTAGTTAATGGAGTGAATGATGTTGTTATCATGAAATTACATTATCATGATTATCATTCTTTGTTATTCCATGTAGTCACCATGTTGTCACTAAGCAGTAATAAGAACCAGTCTTAATTCCCTTAGTCGACTCAGGTGGTGGATGATTCTTGTACTATGTTCTCTTGTAATAGGTATTGAGTTGTAAAGCTAAGTGTTATAAGAACTAATCTTATTACACTTACTTAACTCTTGTATTGAATGATGTAATAAAGATGTGTTATCTTTATATCATTCTTATGTCTTGTTCTTGTCATCATGATCGTTGTAATTGTTTCTATGTTAATTCTTGTAAGAATAACTAAGGGTTGTAAGAGATAATCATACAACTATGTCATTCTATTGTATTGATGAGTTATGATATTATAATATCATAATCATCTTATTTTCCCTGTCATCATCCAATCATACAAGCAAGCATACAATGATATATGATAATAAACAATTTAATATCAATTAATCAAAGTATTAGCAATATGTAAGCAAAACTTTTAAGTAAATAAAAGTAAAGCATGTTTCTCAGCCCCGAGAGTTTAAAATCAGTAAAGATTAAAGAAGAGGGGCGTATGAACTCACTTTGTTGTAACTGGGGTTGACTTAGCTTAAAAAGGGAATGCACGCGCTCTTGTTTGTACTTGAGTTTGTTTTCACAATCCTGTATTGATTTCACGTTGTTTGAACTTTGTAAGTATGAGTGGTAATGATCCGTGTGTGTGTACGTGTATGTGTTAGCCTTAAATTGGCTAACACTAGTGAGTCTCGGACTTGGTCTTCTTTCGGCACCGGTTCCTTTGTTATAGATAATAATTATCATAAGTCTTTATGTTGTGTGTCTTACTTGATTCATTGTCATAGTAAGTTATGAGAGAATTAACCCATAAGAATCTCTAAGTAAAATAATTATAAATTTAGTTTGTTTTAGACCCTAATTATAGATTACTAGAAAGGGTTGTCATTCTTTGTAACATGTTGATGTACTTAACAAATATCACCTTCCGTTTTAAATACACTTTGATAAAATTCTAGATATTAATTTATCCTTAAAGTATATGTCAAAAGCCTTGTAATTTACTTAAACTTTATGTTGTTATTTACAAAGCAACCATTTGGGCCAATACAATCACATGGGTTTAGTTAGTCTATTGGGCCGATCAACCAAAGGCCAATTTAGGTGTGGATCCAACCGTTGGGCCGAATACGTGTGTGGGCCTTGGGCCAAATGGGGAGTTTGGGCCGACTGAGTGTCATTGGGCTGAATCAACATCTATATTGGGCCTGGCCAAGTGTACTGGGCCGAACCAGTGGGCTAGAACAAATGGAATGCTACTGGGCCTAAGAAGTGCTGCTGGGCCGAATAATTTGGGTCAAGGCAGTGTGTTGGGCTAAAGCTTTGGGCCAGAAGTGGGCCGTATGAACTGGGCCACAAATGCTGTTGGGCCAAGGGATTGCCGTTGGGCCTGTTTAAGGTTATTGGGCCAGCTGACTTTGTTTGACCGAATGAGTTGTGGCTGTCGAATGAAAATGGGGTGCCAACTGATTATAGCCGACTGAGTTGTTGAATGCACGAATGAGGTGGGAGAAGGAGGGTAATCATCTGTGGGTGGTTTGGGCCGAATGACAAACTGCCGCTCGAATGAGACAGCCACCAACTTCGGCCGAATGAGGCTTGCATGAGTGTTGTCCGAGAGAGGGAGAGGGTGGCCGAAGGAGTTCAGTCGGCCTATGGCTCTGTCGCCCATGAGTCATTCGGCACTGTTCATTCGAGGGGCCGTGTGGGTGGACATTCGGCTGGTTAAATCCAGTCGATCTCAACTCCACTTTTGTTGAGATTCATGGCCAACAACAACATAGTACCCACCCCCACTTGCCCATGGTGTCTGCGTGTAAGGCTGATGGGTTTTTGAGGTGTTTTCAACTGGTTAGGTTTAAGGGTTGCACAAAGGGTGAAAACCCTAAAAATCCGAAGGTTCCCACTCAGATTACCTTCGTTTTTGAGATTTTTGCAGTAGATCCTTTGTACTTTCGTGTAGTAGAGATCAAGAGCTTCGTTTAGGCGAAAGAATCACTCAATTTCGTTAAGAAATGAGTGAGATATGTGGGTTTGAAGTTTGAAAATGGTGGTGGGAGGTGAATTCCGGAAATAGGGTATTGAAGAGAGAAGAAGATGAGAAAAATGAATAAAATGGACTCATTCAAGGTATTTATACCACGAGTGAGTTCGGGTTCGTTTTTGTTGCTCGGTTCGCGTTTTCGTTACGTTTCCGGAAAATTACGCGTAATTTAAACGAAGTAAATAAAAAGAAGTTTATTAATTTGATGAGTTTCAAAATTGTAAAATGTTAATTATTTTATTTTCTTAAATTTATTATCGTGTCGTGTTTCGTTTTCGTTTCGTCGAATCGCGTCACCTTCGCGCGTATTCGTTTGAATCGTCACCCGAACGAACACGACGAGGGTTTTGCTTTCCGACTTTTGTTTTCTACTTTTCAGTCATTATTTCAGAACTCTGAACTCACAGATATGTTTGTGTGAATCGTCACCCACGCAAACACACTGTCAGTTCGTTATTCTGACATAATACTGCATTTGTGTTTGAATTGTGTTTCCTCACTGTCGGACTCAACTAAACATCCAGTTTTCACATTGCTCTTGTACTGATTCGTCGGCCATCTGATTCCTGTCATCTGTGGACATCAGATCGCAACCGATATGTTTTCGTTGTTCACTTGTAAACTGTTGTTTCCCGTGATTCGTTGTGTTAACTGTACTTAAGTTTTCACTTAAATACACACAACTATTGTTTTCAAATGTGTGTTGTACTTACTGTATTTAAGTTTACACCAAAAATACGTCCAACCGTTTCTTGTATTTTGAATTCTGTTATCACAAACACTGTTCATGTATACGTATTTGCACATAGTATAAAGTGAAAGTACACATACCGTACGGACTTGCCGGACGATCTGGCACTTGATGTTACACCAACTAAACACCAAACCAATACTACAACCCGAGCACCCCAACTAACCGAAACCCGAACACTCCACCTCCGAATTGGTTCTTCAACCGTTCACCTATGAATCCTTTTTTTATTCAAATTGTTATCGCCCATATTTTGAATCGAGCCCACAACAAGGGTTCTACACCTTTGCTGAATATGATCCGAGTCAACAAGCGCACAAGTTTGCTCAACTATCACAGGATGAAGTTGTAACCGAAACTCAACCCTCTACCGATGTCGGTCCAAGCACTCAACCAACACAAAAGCGTAAACACAAAAAAAAAACACGTTGGGGATACCAAACCTGTTGTGGTAGCTCCAACCCGTCTCAAAAAATGGATACCGGAGGAGGAGTTTGCGTTTTCTAAAGCTTGGGTCGATGTGTCGGAAGACCCAATTGTTGGTAATTACTTTCGTTTTATTATTTTAAATATTGTTAATTATTTGCTTAAAATTATTAATATTTTTTATTTATATATTGTTTATAGGTCGTAACAAAAAAGGACCGGACTTCTGGAATAAAGTCCGAACTCATTTTTTCCAAGCTATGAGTCGTGGGGAGTATCGTACAAACGATATGATCTCTAGCAAATGGAGGGACATTAACCGAAAGGTTAAAAAGTTTAACTGGATTTATTCCCAAAAATGGCAAACTCGCCGAAGCGGCTAAAGCGACGCAATGATCGAGAATGAAGCAGTCAATCAATTTAGTTCAGATTTTAACACCGCCTTCACGCTTAAACGGAGTTGGGAGATTATGAGGAAATGTCCTAATTGGTAACTTTAATAAATTAAAACGGGAACGTCAACGGTTGGTAGTGCTACAACTTATATTCACCAACACCGACCACTTAACCGGTATCGACCGTGAGATTGCCGAGCAGGAGAAGGAAAAAATTCAAAATAAATATAAAGATAAGAGTAAATTACATAAATCGTCCTTTATATTCACCCATTTTATGGATGTCATCCTTTATTAAAAATAGTTTCAGAAAACATCCTTAAAATAAAAATTTATAATGGATTTCATCCTTTATATTACATAAATCGTCCTTTAATTACATAACATAAATCATCCTTTATATCAATGAAAAGGATGAAATCCGTTATAAATTATCATTTTTAAGGATGATTTATGTAACTATTTCTAATAAAGGATGCCATCCGTAAATTGAGTGAATTTAAAGGACGATTTATGTAATTTACTCTAAAGATAATTAGCTATTTTATTTTATTAATTTGTAACGTTTTATTTATAATTTTATGTAATTTTTTAATTTATGATTAATTATATCTAGTTATTCTAATTTAAAAAAAATAAAATTAAACAAAATGACATCATCACCAACCAAGGGACATTTCTACCACAAGTGGTTGAGTGAGTGGTTGTGATGGATGCCTACATGACGCCTAGGTGGAGTGGTTCCAACCATGGGGCATACCCATTGTCTAAATAAATTTCCTAAGTTACTTCCACGCTTGGCTTCAACCAAGTTTAAAATATCTGTAAATCTTTTGCATGGGAGGCCCCATAAAATTAAAGATATTGTCCTAAAACGATATCGTTAAGGAAGATGATGAACTTAACAGTTAATAAAATTTGAAGAAAATTTTACACCATTTAATAGATAATCAATCGATATTTACTACATAGTAACTTTTAGAAAATATTATGTCGTAACAAATAATCCAAGCGCAAATTTTAATGTTAAGTCAAATAATATATGTGGCGTATAGATGTTTACAAGACATATGAGTCAATTGTACAACACATATAAGGTTACATGTTGAGTATATGTGCCACCTATACGACATCTACAATGTTATACATGACATATTAATTTTGATGTGACAACTGACAATCTATGAATATATGACGCGTATAATACTATATGTTGCGTATAAGTGTCAACTATCAAACATGCACAATTTGTTTGTTTTCATATTAAAAATGGCGTCACGTACTCATATAAGATTATGGAAGATGTATGAAAGGTAAAAATATATCAACTTTACTTGTTTAGTTGTTAGTGGTGTTAAACAAATCCATATTTGAAACCAAAACAAATTATTAGAAATAATGAACCTGAAATATTTGAAAATTCAGATATTAAGAAATTTGGATATCCGAAAACTCATATTTGGATACCAAGTTTAAAAAATTTCGGATATTTCGGATGGTTGAGTGATTTAGGAAAAAAATTATTGAATAATTATTGAATATTTCATATATCTAAAATATTTTTTTAATTTTTATTTTTTTTCTAAAAACTATTAAATAATTAATATTTTGATTTATTCGAATTCATATATTGAAATTCACTGTCTGAAATTTGTATATTCAAATCTTCATACATTAGAATTAGAATACCCTTATTTATTATCATTAGGACCCTATCAAAATTGAAGCAAAAAGTAGGAGTGTGCTCGGTTCGGTTTTTGGGTAAAACCGAAACCGACATAGTAGGTTTGTAGTTATTACAAACAATTCGGTTTTTGCTTTTTCGGTTTTCTGTTTACGGGTTTTTTTATCGGTTTCGATTTTTTTTTGGTTTTTTACCTTTTTATTTTTTTTTCTTGCTTTTTTTTTGTTCTCTCTTACTATTATCCAATATTGAAAACGCAAACATATTTAACAATAGATACTTCATAAATTAATTGATCGAACATCAACTAATTACATTAAAACTAAATTATTATTATCATGTTCATACATTTAAAAAAAATAAAAGTAAATCACTAAATATGCAATAATTCCAATATTCATCATCTTTTAAAATAGTAGATTTCATCTGATCCAAATTTTCATCATCCCAAAGGTAGACTCTTTGTGTTTTCATCACATTAAACAAGTATAAAAATAGTGATATTTATGTTAATTTTTCAACAAGATTAAAAATCGGTTCGGTTTTCGGTTTTGGAATATGAAAAACAAAACAAACCAAAAATTCGTTTTTGGCTTTTTCGGTTCAATCAATTAATCATTCGGTTCAGTTTCGGTTTTTTGTTCACCCCTAGCAAAAACCAAGGCCATTCTATTACTAGTTTACAATGTGATAAGTGAATTATTGAATTGGATTAAAATAACAATAACAATAACCATAACAGCACTTTGCAAGTCATTTTCTTGGTACGATAAGTAAATGATTTGTTTCACGTGAAATAGTGTAATAATTGCCCACCAATCTTTTCTTGTTATAATGTACGCATTTATATGTTTAATGGTTTAAATGGTAACGTGCTTTAATTATAATAACGCATTAATCTATTTTAACACATGTAAGGTATTTTCTTCTTTTATGTGCATATGTGTGTATATGAATCAAATCTTTAATTTTTTTGTCAAACATTATTGTGGCACATGTAAAGTAATTTTAAATGCGTATTTGTAAATTTATTACCGTTTAAAAGTTAATATCGTTGTAAGTTTTTGACTTATATTAATGCAAGTTTTTAAAACAAAAACTTACATCGATGTCAACTTTTGAACAGCGATAAATTGACACATACACATAAAACAAGAAAATGTTATATAGAGTAAAATGTCATTCTAGTCCCCGTAGTTTGACATTTTTGTTATTTTAGTTCAATAGTTTAAATTTTGTCATTTTTGTTATTATGATTTCCATTTTATTATCATTTTCTTCTCCCTGTGGTTTGGTTAATTTTGTCACTTTAGTCCAAAAGTTTAAAATTTAATTGTACTAAAATGACAATAAAATAAAAATCACAATGACCAAGTGGCAATAAAACGAAACAATAATGAAAAAATAGCAAAAATTTAAACTATCAAATTAAAATGGCAAAAATTTTCAAACCACATAGACTGACATAAAATTTTAGTCTGTTATAATGTGTTATAATGTGTTACAATAAAATTTGAAAAGAAAAACCTCAAAGATTTGGGTTAAAACTTGACAAACTTATACGTGTTATTACTATATAAGATAATTATCATATGATCTCAATCCTATATATAGTAATGATATCTTATAAAAATCCAATCTTAGAAATAAAAATGAAATCTTGATTTCAATCTTGAAAATTAATTGCAATAATTAATTATTTAAAATAGTAACTAAAAACCGATAATACATTACAAAATCGTGAAATTTAATTCATTTTTCTTGAACAGATTAAAATAATCCTTAAACAAAATTCATCATTCTTAACTAACAAAAAAAAATGCCTTCGTTGTATAAAAAACTTTTATATTGTGCAATGCTATTCCACTTGTATAAAGATAAAAAATGTTATAAAAAATTTTGTTTTGGTTATAGTTATAGCTAAAAACCAAACCAAACCAAACTTATTAAAATTTAAAACTAACGTAATTTGAAGAAATAATATTTCAAAATATGTGATTGACATCTTAGGGGAGTAGTGGATTATAATGATGTGAAATTTTTTAGAGGGAAAATGCTATGCTTTACCTTTTAAACAAAAGTGAATCTGATTTCATGTTAGATTATTATAATTTGAAACCGGTCTTAATAAACAAATGGCAGGTAACCCATATAATAATACCCTTTAAAAAAAATAAATTCGGAATTATTCTTAAATTTTGGAAATTTTTTTCTTTTCGGTAATTTTTTAGCGGCTAATTTTTTGAATTACTAACGGATCACTAGAGTATCATCGTACCACCAGTAGTATCACATAATCATATTTAACATCAAGTCATCAGTTACGCAGAAACCTCAATACTTTAGGAAAATCACTTTGTGGGATTCAAACCCAAGACATTTTGGTTCCTGTGCATTATCTTATCATCAAAATATCGTTAGGTTGTAATGTCTTTTGTAAAATCTATGATATATTATATTATATAGATTATTATATTATAAAGCTTGATATGTTAATGTCATAAACTATTAATAGAAATTAAATTTTAAAATAAGATATAATTAAAACCATTATATGGTTACGCTATAATAAATTGTTAAAATAAGAAGAAATGTTTTAAATATTTAATTACTTATAATCATTATAATTTTTAAGCATACCGAGACAAAAAAGCATTAATGTAAACTTCATGACAGATGATATTTCAGTTATAATTTATTATAATAAGAAAATTATATAACAAGTTAATTACATGTTTGGATCATATGGCAAAATCAGATTTCAAGTTTAGTCTCTAAATTTTCTTTATTACTTGTTTCGTCGTATACTTTTTGAAATGAAAGGTCTAACTTGGAAGATATTTTAGTTAGATTTAGATATCATATGATAGCGTACCAAGGCAGGTGATTTGTGATACTTTGGAGAGGAGAGGTATTCCTCAGTGATATATAAAGGTAATCAAAGATACGTATGCAACTGCTGAAACTAATGTGAGAGCACCGGTAGAAGATACAAACTTCTTCCTAGTGAAGGTGGGACTACACCAAGGATCAACATTAAGCCTTTTCTTTTTGTGGTTTTTTTAGATGAATTTTCGAGGTCTAGTCAGACTCATATCCCATGGTGTATGCTTTTCGCATCAGACATTGTATTAGTGGCAGATACGAAAGACGAGCTAAATGGCCGTTTAGAAGAGTGGTGTACCGCTTTAGAGCAAAGAGTCTTACGCATAAGTAGGACAAAAACTGAGTACCTACATTGCCATTTTAGCGGGGCAAACGAGGAAGACGAAGATGATCAGGTGACTATTGGAGGCCAGGAGGTTCCAAGGATGACAAAGTTTAAATACCTATGATCGTTTCTACAAGGCGATGGAGACATTGATAGTGACGTAGCCATCGGGTTCAGGCAGGTTGGAAAAAGTGGAGAGCAGCAACGAGCATCATATGCGACAAGAAGTTTCCAGAGAAACTCAAAGGTAAATTTTATAGAGTGGCGATGAAGCCAGCCATGATGTATGACACTGATTGTTGGCCGATTAAGAAGAACCAAGCAAGAAAGTTGGAGATAGCGGATATGAGGATGCTGAGATGGATGTGCGGACACACAAGGCTTGATCGGATACAGAACGAGGTTTTCCGGGAAATATTAGAGGTGGCAAACATCTCGGACAAAGTATGGGAAGGAAGATTGAGATGGTTTGAGCATGTGAGGAGAAGAAGACAGTCGGCGCCTGTTTGAAAGGTAGAGTTTCTAACGGTGGAGAGGAAAAGAAGAAGGGGACGACCGATGTTGACATGGGATGAGCAAATCCGTCAGGATTTGACTGAGCTACACCTCTCTGAGGATATGATCTATGATAGGAATACGTGGAGGCATAGAATAAAGGTACCAGATGCTTAGACCATTATTTAGGTTTCTTTCCGTAGGGATCCTGGACTGTAGCCGTATCTTTCTGCTAGTTTTTGGGATATCTGATATGAGTTTATATGTGATATTTGCAGGGTTGTGGGATGGGGGGTGGGTAGTGTTAGTTGTAAGAATGTTGGCTTCTTCGTTTGTTTGTGGCAGGTTACCCATTGTTGGTTTGTTGGTTAGTTTGCTTAACTTGTTGACTCATATGTTTAGTGCTTATTTGTTTCGTTCAAAACGTTGGTGTTTCATGTTTATTCTTTATGCATTTGGTCTTGGTTATATGTTGTATTGCATACTGATGTCCTAAAAAAACGGTTATTTGAGCCGGGGGACTTTATCGAAGCAGACTCTCTATACTACTTGTAGATAGGGGTAATGTGTGTCTTTATCTTCCCCCCAGATCCCACTCTAAGTGGGATTTTCACTGGGTCCGCTTGTTGTTGTTGTATCATAGTTCAACAAGTGAAAACTTTTATTAAGGAATCTTTACTTAAATATTAACATAAACCATTAGTCTTTATAAATGTCATGGTGCCACCAAATGCATGCAAACCTGTTTTTTTAGTCTTTACATCTTTGTCAAACAAAACATATAAAAGTCAATGTTATTGAGAGTTCTAGGTTATGTTTAACAAATAACTTTAAGCATAACATGCTTAAATAATATTTGTTCATAACAATTACAATTCACATATTTATACTTTTATTGTAATTGCCAGTATTCTTATAATTGTCGTATTTTAGCATTACTATGATATGATTTAATTAGCATGAGTTTTGCTTTATTCTTAAATATGTACAACTTTATTTGTGTTTATCACTATAACCTATGAGCATGTGCAAGACATAACTCTTTTATTACTATAACATGTGAGTATGGACGAACGCATGACTCTTTTATCATGTGAATTGAATATACATGAATGCACGACTCCTATTAAGGTGAGTAGTGCAACAAAGTGCCAGCAAGTTTATCACTATAACTTTTACAAGTGCACTTTAATATTTCGAATTCTTTTTACTGTTCTTTACCGTCATTATACTTGTGTTTTTCTTTGATTCTTTAAATGTTCTTTTTTTCTACAGAGTATTTAGCTCTTTAGAAGCAAGACATTATAATTCTCAAAATACTTTATTCATAACTTCTCTTTTAGATATACTTCATAATATGGTTCATCAATGTCTTTAGCTACGGATACAAAGACCCTAATTCAGCTAAGAAGATAATTTAGGGCAGGCATAATGGGTCATACACGACCTCGCTAAGACACGAAATACGAAGTGGGTAAAACACGACAACACAACCCGTTTTAAAACACATAAAAACAAAATAATCTGCTAAGGAACATTTTAACAGTTAACATTATTAATTATCTATTAAAAAACTTGTTAAAGAATCCGTTAAGAAGTTAATGTTAGAAATTATAAATTTTAAAAGGTAATCGACAACCCAAATATTTTATTATAAGATATGTTTTAAATTTTAAATTATAAACATGTCTTAACGAGTTTTTTACCTTTTTAAACATGAAAATAAACATGTCTTAACATGTCAACCTATTTTAAACACGAACCACGTTACGAGTAAGCACGTAACATGTTAAAGTCGTGTCGTGTCATTTCATTTAATGTGTTCGTATATGAAATTGTTAGCCCTAATAATGGTTGTATAAGTCGCTAGGCGTTAGTTGGGCTGCGAGGTACCACCTACGGATTAATCAGGGTTAGTCGGGATTAATCGGCGCTAGACGGATTGAATTTTTATATGTAATTTTACAAATATATACTATGTACACACATCAATATTAATATCAATAATTTAATATAATACTTCAAATAATTTGAAAAATAAACTTAAACATACTAAGTCAAATACTTCAAAGTTTAAACTTAAACACTAAGTTCAAAGTTTAAAGATTGATTTCGATGTGTAGTGGCTAGATTCGATGTTTCAGATGTTACATTAGATGTTTTAGAGACATATTAAGGATCTTGGGTTGAGAAATGTCTCGAATAATCATTGATCTGAGTCCTTTTTACCCGAAAAAAGTCAAAAAAAAAATGTCGCCTAGGGCAAAATCGACAAGATTAAAGAACGCCTAGGCCGATTTTACAACACTGGTCTTAATAGAAGCTTACGGATGACTAGGGGTAGATATATTTTTAAGTTGTCTCTAACCATCTATGTTTTCATCCCAAGTGCGGTCACATGCTAACGAGGGTCTATCTTATACACAAATAACATGGGATAAGAGTGAGCAACCTTTACTACATAAGAACAAACCCTAGGGGATTAGAAGGGCTTGTATCCAGTGATGGAGCTTGAAAGCTTTCAAATAGGGGCAAAAAATTACGACAGTCAGATTACATGTTAATTTTTTGAAGCAGGGGGCGAAACCGCTATTTTTAACTAAAAATAACATTTCCGGCTGAAAAATTAACACTAAAGATGAAAAAAGAGGGAGCGGGAGAAGCTTCGTCCTTTGAGCATGAGAATGGAATATTGGCAAAACTAATCCCTGAAGTTATTTTCCTTTAAAATCAGTTTTGAATTTGTCACTTTTAGCCCCCAAGTTTATAGTTTATTTTCTGTTTTGCAAAATTTTACTATATAATTAAGTATATACTATATGTATTGTTTCGGGTAAAAATTAACAAGTATAATTTTTAGTAAAACCGAATTAGAAAAGTAGGGTATTGTGTTCTACTATCAAATATCTTAAATATATTAAACTCGCGATACTAATATCCCTGAGGATCCTTAGGGATATTTCAATATATGAATCGGAAAAACAGCTAAACACACGAGATTTAGACGAGGAAAAACCCTTCATCCCTTAGGATTGCCAGCATAAAAACCTCGAGATGTGACAATAGTCACTCTGCCTAGTTTATTAATATGAAAATGATCAAAATACAACGAAAGAGCACAATATGATCGATGTTAGCAGTGTAAGTGATCTTGTGTTGTTGTCAATAGAGCTACGTCCCCTATATCGATCAATTGTCTCAGTATTTATACAATAGAATTACAAATAAGCAATTAACAACGTTCATAAAGCCGTTGAGAATATCTCAGGCACTTTCCAAACGTTGAAGACTTGTTCAAAATAATGGCGTGAAGTCCTCCTTGTTGCCGTGTTCCATGACTAGTTAGTTGGAAATCATTTCAAGTCTTCCCGTGATTATAGCTGAGCCATCTGTCAACCTGCCATTTCTTGAAATCTCTCAAACAAGATTAGGAATAAACAGAGATATTGGTTAGTCAATAATATATCCCTAAATATCTCTGATCCTGAAATATCCCGGGTAAATTTTAGCGCATAACATGTATAAATGATATTTTATACTTTTCAAAAAAATTTAAATGTCATTTATATAGTCTTTGTTATTTTTTTAAGACCAATATTGTATGAAAGAACTTTGAGAATTTTATAAAGTTTTGTTTTAAGATCTTAATAATTATTTGTACATTCCAACATTATATATGTTTTATTTATTATAATATTATTATTACTATTATTCTTGTTGTTACTATTGTTGTTGTTATTTTATTGTAATTGTAAAACAAATATTTATAAATTTTGAATTTAAACTATAAATTCGTAAATTAAAGTAATGACTAAATGCATTTCTATCAACATAAATTTATTACAAATTGAGAGGAATGTTACATATATACATGTGTATATATATATATATATGTGTGTGTGTGTGTGTGTGTGTGTAAAAGATCGGGATCAAATTATAACTTACCTTAATTTCGTAACTCAACTAATTTTTCAATATCAATCTGAATCTTTAGTTTTTAGTGATCTTTATTATATATATATATATATATATATATATATATGTATAAATATAGGGTATGGAATGGTTGCTAACTCACTGTTATAATACTAATCCATATAACTCTGTCAAGATCAAGACAAATCTTGTAATTTTTTTTGAACATCATTGTAACACATGTAGAAAACTTTCTTCTTTTACGTGTTTCCGTAAATCATCACCGTTTAATAGTTATCATCATGTAAGCTTTCCACTTACAATACTATAAATGTTTTAGACCCAAAATTTACAGTGATATAATGTTAACTCTTAAACGGTGATGAATTAGACATACATATACGAGAAGAAAGTGTTTTACATATGTTACAATAATGTTTAAAAAATTTTAAAATTTGGCTTGATCTTGAAGGAGTTTTTTGGGTTAGTATAATAAGAGTGAGTTATATTTTATTCTCATCCT
This sequence comes from Mikania micrantha, assembly GCA_009363875.1. Lineage (NCBI taxonomy): Eukaryota > Viridiplantae > Streptophyta > Magnoliopsida > Asterales > Asteraceae > Mikania > Mikania micrantha. The sequence continues at coordinate 92,855,194 of CM018695.1, read as the reverse complement.
ATGTATGTATGTATGGGTGTGTGTGTGTATGTATAGTGCAACACAAATATATATTTACAGTGTAACATAAATATAAATATACAAGACTATATATATACAGATGACAACATATTTGTTTCGGGTAAAAATTAACAAGTATAATTTTTAGCAAAACCGAATTAGTTTAGTGGGGTATTGTGCTTAACAATCAAGAAAACAGTTTAACAGTAATGTTTAATAAGAATATCCCTGAGGATCCCTAGGGATATTTCAGAATATAAAATAGAAAAAACAGCCAAACACACGAGATTTATACGAGGAAAAGCCCTTAATCCCTTAGGATTGCCGGCATAAAAACCTCGGGAGGTGACAATCGTCACTCTGCCTTGTTCTTATTAATATGACAAAGTAAAAGTTACAAAGAAAGAGCACAAATGATCGATTGCTAAGTGTATAATTCTGTAATTGCGATTGTGAGTAGTGATAGAGAAATTAGTCGTGTGCCAGACGTTCCTAAAATCGATCATCAGCCTCAATATATAGTCAAAAATATACAATATTGGTCAAAAAGTCGTTCCTCATAAACCGGTTCATTCTCCAATCAGCTCTCGAGCACTTCTCATGAACGTTGGCATGTTTCCCACGTTTCTTCTTCTAATTCCAGAAAAATAGGCTTGCTGGTTATATAATCTGTTGACTTAATTCAAATATTAGCAACACATGTGGAATTAAATAATAATAACATCATTTACATTATTATTATATAACAATCAAGTCATCAGATCACATAAATTTATATACGCAAATATTCCTAAATATTCTGGATTCCGAAATATTCAGAATTATGAGGTAACTTTTTTGAGGTATAACAATTGCCCCCAAATTCTTATTACCGCCTCAATGGGTGGTAAGAATTTGAAATTAACCGTTTATTTTGGCTCTTTATTCAAATTTTGAATTTTAAATGTGATGTGACCGTTTTGGCAGACCAGTTATTATTGTGGCGGTTTCCCACATATTCCAGCCGTTTGTGCAGGATATAATAATCATTTCACTCCCATTTGATGCCATCATCTTCAATTGGATCTTCCTGTAAGTCTCTTTCACTTTCTTCTTCAAATTTTAATTTCTTCTCGAAAATGTCTAACTCATCTTCTTCCTTCGATTCCCATTCCGACGACTTCACCGATCAGAATATTTTAAGCTTAAATCGTCAAAACAGAAATGTTTTTAACGATGACCGCATCGAACTATTGCGTCTTTCAAAAACCTTCCCTGATGAAACCATTTTTCACCCTTTTTCTGAAAATCTTAAGGCTGACCATGTTTCACCTATTTGGGTATGCTTTCCAGAGTACCCCTTTACCTTAGGTCTGAAGTTTCCTTTTCCAGATCTCATCCTTAATTTTTTCTTGACTACCAAGCTCTGTTTCTCGCAATTGATGCCTATGGGATGGCGTCTTCTCCATACTCTTGACCAACTAAACCACCACTTTGGTTTAGATATTGGTATTCCTGAAATTTCTTTGATGTATCAACTTAGAACCCACGGGTCATCTCGTTTTGTTCTTCAAAGGAGAAGTGGGGCTCCTATTTTAGTTTCTGGAATTACATTTAACGAAGATGAGTGGAGAAATAGATTCTTTTTTGTGAAAAGAAGTTCTATCCCTCATGGGGAAATCCTTCCTTTCAAATGGGTAGAAAAGGGTAGGATTCTTAGGATTTTCGTTATTAACCAAGACTTTTTATTGTTTTAATTTCACTTATTATGTTTTTATTTTGTTGCAGCTCCCAAATTTGAATCACTCGTGTCAGAAGAAGAAGATAGCAGAGATAGAATCCGCTCCTTGTTGAAAATCGACGAACAGCACAGGAAATTTGGTGTTAACCTCGGAACTGTCACTCCAATGGCCTCTGGTATATCTAAAAATATTTTGATATTCCTAAATATTCTTAGTCATTCCTAACTATTCTGATTTATTTCGCAGAATCTACTTTCAACCTTGAAGACCTCGACACCTTCTTTGCTGTGAAGAAGGAAAAAACCAGTCCTACTGCCCCCAAACCTCGTGCAATGACTACCCGTTCTTCAAAGAGTACCAAGAAACGCAAAGGGGTGGATACCGTGGATCTTGAGGAGCCGTCTGATCTGTCTATTCCTGATCTTCTAAAAAGGGTATATTAACTATTGTTTTTAGTTAATGATATATTCCTACATATTCTTAATGATTTCTATTTTGCAGGTCTCTGCTAAATACGCCATAGAGAAAGAACAGAATGAGAAGCAGATTGAAGTCCTAGAAGATCAGAAGAAGATCTCCACAGCCAAAGTCGGTCACTTCGAGAAGGAGCTAGCCAAAGTCAAAAAGCAAATGAAAGACATGGAAGCCACCCACAAGCTTCAATTCAAAGAGCACATTGATGGAGCCAAAAAATCTGCCGCCATAGCTGTGTTGAGGGCCAAAATCCAATTGGTGAATCAGGCCAAGGCTGAAGGTGTAGATTCTTTGGCCAAGAATATGAAGGAGTGGGGCAAGATATTGGCGACCCTGGCTGGAGACAAGGCTGAAGCTTCTGTGGATGTGAACAAGGCTGGCGAGGTGGGCGAGACGAGCAAGGCAGGTGAAGTGGAGGTGACAGGTGCGGAGGCCGGTGTAGTGAAGCAGGAGGTGATGATGGGCGATGATGACAATGATGCGAAGGTCTGAGCCCATCTTTTTTAATTGTTGTGGTTCTTGTTTGCTAATGATGTAATAAATTCAAACAATAGTTCTTTTAGGAAAGTCCCCTTGAATTGAGGCAGACAATTTTAGAAGTCAAAGTGGAGGGACCATGAGTTTCATGGCGAAGCTTTGATCTTCTTTTTAACTTTTGTTTTAACATATCAAATGGAGGGACCATGAGTTTCGTGGCGAAGTTTGGTATGTTAAACTTTTAAATGTTTTTTAGATCGTTAATATGATAGTTATGTTGGATTAAATTTCAGTGTTTCCTAACTTATTTCTAGGTATCCTTAAATATGTCGTAATATTTTAAATGCTATCATTCTGTAACTCTTCATATGTCAAACATTTAAGTTAAGAGTAGTTCTTCACAAGTTTTATCAGGTATTCTTAAAAACAATTGGCTATAGTCTTAAACTCAATCTGAATATAAAATATTATATCCAGTTTTATTTCAAAGTCTTTATTCATGGGCATAATTATAATTTTTAAGATACGTTCGAATATTCATAAGCATACATTGATTTAATTAATATTCATAAAGATTAGATTTCGCATTTGTCTACATGTTCAGATATGTCCACTATTTCTATTGAAGAGTGTTTAGAGTATATTTCAGGTAATTAACATATATCGGAAATATTTAGGAATAAATAAGGATATTCTAAGCTATATTCAGCCTAATTTGGCTAGTGTCTTAGTTGTACGCATGGTTAGAAATAGTTTAGATATATACTTAAAAATTGTTGATGTAACATTTTGTATAAAGACAGATGTAGTGCATACTATCAGTTATTAAAATACATCTCCAAATATTCAAAAATGAAAAACATCATAGTAAATTAGAAGAGTTAAGAAACAGGTACCAATTTCGGGAGATAGTAGATTTAGTTTGAAATCTTCTTTGTTCCTGTTATGATATCAAAAATATTCCATACCTGAATATCCCCAATTGTTTTGCGATATTCCTGAATATCCTTGAAAGTCAGTCCTGCACAAATAGAAAAACAAGAAAACTTGGGACAAGCCCAAGATACTGGCGACAAGGCCGATTAAGCTGGCGACTATGGCCGGAATACTGGCGACTAAGGCCGGAATACTGGCGACAAGGCCGGGATACTGGCGATAAGGCCACTGGCTACTAAGGCCGGGATACTGGCGACAAGGCCACTGGCGACTAAGGCCGGAATACTGGCGACTAAGGCCGGGATACTGGCGACTAGGCCGGAATTCAGAGGATCCCTGGTAATAGTCTTTGAAAATGAAATTGTCAGCCACTCATGCGTGTACTGGTCCCAAAATCTCCAACTATACCGGGATATTTCGGAGGATCCTTATTTATAGCCCTTGATAATGAAATTGTCAGCCACTCATGCGTGTACTGGTCCCATCATTTCAAACTATAATAGGATAAACGTGCGCAACTAGCGAGGGCATGAGCCCTAAGTCTTCATGAGAGACAAGAGTCTCTTGAGTTTTGATTTTAGGTCAAAACTTTGCAGCTGGACATAAAGTCAGTGCGGGGTCTTCATCAAGTTCTGATTTCAGGTTAGAACTTGGGTTAAGACATAAAGTCTCATCTCTTCTCCTGCTATACCTACAAAACAATAAGATTTTTGCATAGCTGGGAACCAGGAATCCTGATGCCCCTCTTATGCTTGATTAGTAGCATAGTAATTAGGAATATACAAGAATATGTGGGCATATACAAGAATAATTGTAAATATTCAGAAATAAGAATGCAGGGTATAACTTAATAAGTTTTAAATAAAGTATAACTTAAGATGAATGGCATTCCAAGATCTTGGAAGAGGTTCTCCTTCCATGTTGGTTAACTTGTATGCACCTTTTCCAGCTTCGGATTCTATCTTATATGGTCCTTCCCATTTCGGAGCAAGTTTTCCATCAGCTGGGTTGGTAGTTTTCTGAAAAGCCTTTCTTAGAACCAAATCACCAACTTGAAATCTTCGTATCCTAATATTCTTGTTATATGATTTGGCTATTTTTTGTTGATATGTAGACATCCTTATTCTTGCAGTATCCCTAAGTTCATCAATAGTATCTAGATCTTCAGAGAGTGTTTCCTTATTGGACTCTAGATTTTGCAAGCTTGTCCTTGTGGTAGGGATAACCATTTCAGTTGGGAGAACGGATTCAGAACCATATACTAAGGAAAATGGCGTTTGACCAGTTGCATTCTTTGTGGTTGTTCGATCAGCCCATAGTACAAATGGAAGTTCTTCAGCCCATTTTCCTTTCTTGGATCCCAACTTTTTCTTAAGGTTGTTGATTACAATCTTGTTGCTTGATTCTGCTTGACCATTAGCTTGAGGATGAACAGGTGTAGAGGTGATCATCTTTATGCCCTAGCTTTCACCAAAGTTTGTGGTCCTTTTGCCTATGAATTGAGACCCATTGTCACAAGTGATTTTTGCGGGTATTCCAAATCTAGTCAGGATATTCCTCTTTATGAATGAGATTACTTCTTTTTCTCTAACTTGTACAAAGGCTTCTGCCTCAATCCATTTTGAGAAATAATCCGTCATAGCAAGCATAAACACCTTTCCTCCAGGTGCCTTGGGTAGCTTTCCTACTATATCCATTCCCCATTTCATGAATGGCCATGATGAGACTATTGGATGTAGAGGTTCAGCTGGTTGATGAAGTATATTGCTATGTCTTTGACAAGCATCACACTTCTGGGAATAAGACATTGCATCTCTTCTCATGGTTGGCCAAAAGTACCCTGTTCTCAGGATTTTGAGAATAATGCTCTACCCCCAGTGTGATTTCCACAATCTCCTTCATGGATATCTTTCATCACTTCCAAACTTTCGGGTTTCTCCAAACACCTTAAGTATGGGCCTGATATTGATTTCCTATATAAGATATCTCGTATGATTGTGTATCTAGATACTTTTTCTTTAAAAGCTCTAGGATTTGTTTCTTCATCAGGTATTTTCCCTGTTTGAAGGTAGTTCTTGATAGGGATAGTCCAGGATATTTCATGTGCTTCTGAGTGATGAACTTCGGTATTCTCGGGTTCATTATCCTGATCTATATCCTGCATATCTATCGCTGGTCTTAAAATGTGTAGGATAGGAATATTAATATCCTCGGGGATTCTTAGGGATGATGCTAAGTTTGCCAATGCGTCCGCTTCAGCATTCTCATCCCTTGGTACTTGAGCGATATCGAAGTTGTAAAAATATCCTGAAATGTCCTTAACTATTTCTAAGTATTTTGCCAATTTATCTCCTTTAGTCATGTAAGAACCGTTAAATTGATTGGCTATTAGTAGGGAATCGACAAAAACATGTAAGTTTCTAATGTTCATATCCCTAGCTAATTGAAGTCCTGCTATTAGGGCTTCGTATTCTGCTTCATTGTTAGTTGCTTGAAATTCGCAACTGATCGATTGGGGTATTATGTCCCCCTGTGGCGATTTTAGTATAATGCCTAGTCTTGTTCCTCTTATATTCGAAGATCCATCTGTGAACAAAGTCCACTCACCAATATCCTCATCTAAGAGTTTTACTTCTAGATCCACTTCTGATTGTAGATCACTACTAAAATCAGCCACAAAGTCTGCTAAAGCTTGTGACTTGATTGCTGTCCTTGGTTCATAGATCAAATCATAGGTGCTGAGTTTAACTGACCATTTTGCCATCCTTCCTGACAGCTCAGGTTTTCTCAGTACAGATTTGACAGGATAATTTGTTTTAATGTGTATTCTATGTGTTTCAAAGTAATGTCTTAGCTTAGTTGATGCCATAACCAAAGCTAAAATTAGCTTTTCTAAATGAGAATATCTAGTCTCAGCATCTACTAAGCTTTTACTTACATAGTACACAGGGTGTTGCGATCCCTGATGATCCTTGACTAACACTGCACATACAGTCGTTCGGGATACTGCTAAATATAGTGATAGAGGTTCACCATTTTCTGGTCTCATGAGCAATGGTGGTGAGGACAAATATTCCTTCAGATCCTGGAGTGCTTTCTCATGCTCTTCATCCCACTGGAACTTCTTATTCTTTTTAAGGATATCGTAGAATCCTTTAAATTTTTCAGAGGACCTTGAGATGAATCTATTGAGTGCCGCTATTCTTCCCGTTAATCTTTGTACTTCTTTTATGTTCTTTGGGGATTTGAGGTTTAAGATTGCTTGAATTTGTTCCGGGCTAGCCTCTATCCCTCTTTTAGTGACCATATATCCCAAGAACTTTCCTGATCTTACCCTAAAATGACACTTAGATGGGTTAAGTTTCATATTGTAGTGGTCCAGGATATCGAAAGATTCCTGAAGATCCTTAAGATGATTCTCAGTTATTTTCGATTTGACCACCATATCATCAATATATACTTCCATAGTGTCCCCCAGTTTCTCTTTGAACATCATGTTAACAAGTCTCTGGTACGTGGCTCCAGCATTCTTCAAGCCAAATGGCATTGCTGTATAGCAATATATTCCTGTTGGCGTCATGAAAGCTGTGTCTTCTTGGTCCGAAGGTTCCATTTGAATTTGTTGAAAGCCTGCTGATGCGTCCATGAAAGTTAATATTTCATGTCCTGCTGTTGCATCCACCATGGAATCTATATGTGGTAATGGAAATGGGTCTTTAGGACAAGCCTTGTTGAGGTCTGTGTAATCTACACAAACTCTCCACTTTCCAGTCTTCTTTTGAACCACGACTACATTGGCTAGCCACTTCGGAAATTTTACCTCTCTAATCATTTTTGCTTTGAGGAGTTTCTCTACTTCCTCTTGAATGATTAGATTTCTTTCTGGTGCAAATTTCCTTCTCTTTTGGTGGACAAGCTTAATATTCCTATCTATTCCTAATTTATGTGTAATCACATCTGAGGATATTCCTGTCATATCCTCATGCTTCCATGCGAATGTGGAAACTCGTGATTTCAAAAAAGAAATCAGTTCCTTTTCTATATCCTCAGGGATATTGGTTCCTACAAGGACTTTGACTTCAGGATTTTCGGGATTTAAGGGTACTTCCTTTACTTCCTTTTCCCTATATTCCTGAGTATCCCCAAGGTCGCACTTTGATTGCTATGCAGGTGAAGGTTTAGTTGTTCCCTTCATTGAAGATGAATAGCACTCCTTGGCTTCCTGCTGGTCGCTATTGATTTTTACTACTCCCCACGGCGTCGGTAGCTTGACACATTGATGGTAAGTCGAAGGGACTGCTTTCATGTCATGTATCCAAGGTCTACCTAATATAATATTGTAACAGGAAAGGGAATCTATAATACAAAAGCGTTGCATAGAGTTTACCCCCTCGATGTATACCGGTAGTTTGATTTCTCCAACAGTGGCTTTAGTTTCGCCACTGAACCCGACTAGGATCAGAGATTTAGTCGTTATCTCTGATTCAGGAATGTTCATCCTTTTTAGTGTTTCTAATTGGATGATGTTGACCGAGCTTCCTCCATCTATCAGTGTCCTGCGTACATAGTGGTTAGCGACATATAAAGTAATGACTAACCCATCATGGTGAGGATCTAGGATATCCTCGCGGTCTTGTTCTTCGAAGGACACCACTGTTTCAGTGGTGAGTGTTGATGTCTTTGTGGGTCTCTCTCCGTTTTCCATCTTGACTTCTTTAGCATGTCTTCTAGCTGCAGAATAAGAGGTACCACAAATGTCAGAACCACCAGAAATGAAGTTGATTACCTTTGCATCTCTAGGTGGAGATGTTGCTCTTTTTGGGAATCCGTTGGGATCTTGTCTTCTTTCTTTCTTCTTTCCAAGCAGTTCTTTAAGATGGCCTTTGCTTAGTAAGTAGCTTATTTCCTTTCTTAATGCAATGCAGTCCTCCGTTATGTGGCCGAAGTCCTCATGGAAGGCACACCATTTGGATTTGTCCCTTGTAGCAAACTTCTTTTCCTTTTGTGGCCACCTGGCTTTCTCACCTAAGTCCTGCATGGCACACATTAATTCAAGGATATCAACAAAAAAACAATATTCTGATATCCTGGGATATTCTTCGTCATCCTCATCTTCTTCCACAGAGTTGATCTTGTGGTTATCAGTCTTGTAGTATGGCTTAGATTTGAATGACTTGCTGTTAGGTGAGTCCAGCTTTCTCTTTCCTTGATCATTGGGAGGCGTCGTAGTGATCCTCTTTTGGATCTCCTTATCATCCTCCAGTCTTATAAACCTCAATGCACGGTTTCGAACTTCATCCATATTCCTGCAGGGATTCATAACTAAATCATCATAAAAAGGTGAGTCTCTTTGTAAGCCCATCTTAAATGCTTGAACAGCCGTAGTGATATCAAGATTAGGGATATCCAGGGATTCTTTGCCAAATTTGTTGACATAACTTCTGAGGGATTCGTCGGATCCCTGGGTTACCCTATAGAGATCACTAGTCAGCCTTTCAAATGTCCTGCTACAAGAAAACTGATTGTTAAACAGATTAATTAGGTGAGCAAATGAAGTAATAGAGTAGGGAGGAACGTTAAGCAGCCATTTCAGGGCTGCCCCTGTTAGTGTTGAACCAAATCCTTTACATAAGCATGCTTCCTTCAGATGCGGGGGTATAGGGTTAGTTTCCATTCTTTCCCTATATTGCGCCACATGTTCTTCAGGATCAGTGGTTCCATCATACAACTTCATCGTTGGAGTTTGAAATCTTTTCGGGATTTCAGCATCACATATAGGTGGAGCGAATCTGGATATCATGTGAGTGGTTGTTGGTACTTCCGGGATAGGTTTGACTATTCCTGGTACACTTGAGATCATATCCCGGAGTTTCTGTATTTCCTTGGCCACTTGAGGAGATATCCCTGAATCCTGCGAAGAACCAAGATTAGTAGTTTCAAATGGAGAATAATTATAAGTGTTGCTAGTAATGGGAGTTAGATAAGAAGTTCCCAGGATATTTGTATTATCCCGAGATATCCTTAACCCTTGGGATCCCGAGGGATCTCCGAGACTAGTCTGCATGGGAATAAAGTCTCCAGAGTGGTTTTCGGATATCCCTGATGTCCCAAAATCAAGGATCCTTGGAGTTATTGGAGTAGTAGCCTCTGGTTGTTTATTCTTTTCAGCCTTCAAATTCTCCATTTCCCTGAGAAGTTTTTGATTCATCCGTTCTGATCGATCATTTGCTGCTGCATCTTTTGAAACATATTCAAAATATCATCATTAGAAATTAATATGGGGGTTGAAGTGGTCATCTTTGTCGATGGAGTACTAGCAGCAACGAAAGTGGTCTTCTTTCCAGGATTATCTGGTTTCTTCGTGAAGACAGGAATCTGCGAGGACACGTTAGTAGTAGAAGCAGAAACAATAGGTAATGAAGAAGTTGATCTCGGTTGTGAAGCCATTTTTCACTGTATTTTTCGAAAAAACGCCTTTAAACAAGGTTTTAATTATGAAAAACACAAGTTTGCCCCACGGTGGGCGCCAAATTGTTTCGGGTAAAAATTAACAAGTATAATTTTTAGCAAAACCGAATTAGTTTAGTGGGGTATTGTGCTTAACAATCAAGAAAACAGTTTAACAGTAATGTTTAATAAGAATATCCCTGAGGATCCCTAGGGATATTTCAGAATATAAAATAGAAAAAACAGCCAAACACACGAGATTTATACGAGGAAAAGCCCTTAATCCCTTAGGATTGCCGGCATAAAAACCTCGGGAGGTGACAATCGTCACTCTGCCTTGTTCTTATTAATATGACAAAGTAAAAGTTACAAAGAAAGAGCACAAATGATCGATTGCTAAGTGTATAATTCTGTAATTGCGATTGCGAGTAGTGATAGAGAAATTAGTCGTGTGCCAGACGTTCCTAAAATCGATCATCAGCCTCAATATATAGTCAAAAATATACAATATTGGTCAAAAAGTCGTTCCTCATAAACCGGTTCATTCTCCAATCAGCTCTCGAGCACTTCTCATGAACGTTGGCATGTTTCCCACGTTTCTTCTTCTAATTCCAGAAAAATAGGCTTGCTGGTTATATAATCTGTTGACTTAATTCAAATATTAGCAACACATGTGGAATTAAATAATAATAACATCATTTACATTATTATTATATAACAATCAAGTCATCAGATCACATAAATTTATATACGCAAATATTCCTAAATATTCTGGATTCCGAAATATTCTGAATTATGAGGTAACTTTTTTGAGGTATAACAATATTTATTTTCAAGATTTCAAATGAATGACATATATATAAAGTTTAAGGTTTTCTTTTTAAAATTAGGATCTCGCATGATATAATCCCTAGTGTTCAAATAATAACACATTTTTAAAGTGATAACTGATACCCCGTATATCTCCGCAAAATCAATCCAAATATATATATTTTTTTTTTCAAACAACATTGTTACACATGTATATTACATTTTTCTTTTAATTTGAATGTATAATTAATGACCGTTTAACATTTAGCATCGCATAAAGCTATCCACAGTGGTTACCCCACTGAAAATCTCTTCCCACCGAAATTTCCTGTCACGCCATCACCCTACTGAAAACCTTAAAACCCCACAGTGTTCACCCCACCGGAAAAGCTTCCCCATTTGTGAGAGAAGAGAGACGGTGTGTGAGAGGGGTAGAGCGGGGAGCGGTACCCGCCGAACCCACAAAATCATTCCCGCCGGAGGAGGAGGGCGTTGTTCCCGCCGATGCCCGCTATCCCGCAAGGCCAGCCTGGCCGCTACGCATGGTCTAATACACTTGATACTAAGATAATATACATGTAGAAACCTTAAAGTAGCACTGACTTCACTAGACTCCTTATTTTCCGACACCATCGTAATCCCATTGCATTTAATTTTTTCTATTCTTATTAATACTTATGATTTTTCTTTTTCAGAATAGCTTCGTTACTTTTGTTTTTATTTTCTCTTTTATTAACAAATACTTCTTATTAAATCTTATTATTATACATTATTACAAAAAATAAGTAATTTGAATTGACGACAGACGTCAACTTCTGCTAAAGTTTATATTTTTGTTTTTACATCATATCTCAACCTTTTCTAAAGAATAAGGATTTTAAATAACTAAATTAAAAAAAGTAAATAAATAAAAATTGAATTTTCTTATGAAAGTAATTTATTAAAACTTATTAAATCATAAAAAGGTTTCAATCATATCTTATCTTAAAATGTAATTTAATAATTTTTAAATATTTATTATTTTTTATGTTACCAATAACTAATAACATGAGACATATATATACAAATATTCATAAAATTTATTTGTTTACATTTTAATTTATTTAACTCGTGTGATACATTATTTTTAATATATTAAAATAACTAATAACATGAGACATATATATACAAATATTCATAAAATTTATTTGTTTACATTTTAATTTATTTAACTCGTGTGATACATTATTTTTAATATATTAACTATAATATTCATAAAATGAGAGTTTGAAATGCCAGCTTAATTTTTTTAAAATAATTTTTTATTGTTTTGTAATATGCACATAGTATATAATTTTTCGATGGCATAGCATGGTTATCAAACAATCACCACCTTATTTAAAAGAAATATAATAATAAGTTGTAATAGAACTTTTATGATAAATTTAGAAAACGTGACTCGAGATGAGGCCAAGAAAAACATTAAAATATGCATCCGCGTGGCACCTGTTGTGTATCATTTAGATATTTCTCTAAAAATTATATTTTAACTATCACGCCAATAATTGGATGAAAGGAACGAAACTTTATTTTTGATAGAATATAAAACAACTTAAAGTTTATTAATATAACGTGATTAGAATAGAAGAATATCTTTTCTGTCTTAATATATAAACAAATTACAAATACATAAAAGATAAATAAAAATTTATATACTATATCAATTTAACCTTTTAAAATCTTTCAAAACTCATCACAAACTTCAAAAATATCATTTTAATCTTTTGAAGTTTACATAGTTTAAAATTTAACTTCTAATATGCATATAATCTATTTTTTTCTCAATACTTTTATTTGTAAATTTATTTTAAAAAATAATCATGAGTTGTAAAAATTCAAGATGCAAGAGATTGAAAATAATAACAATGACACTGACTAAAAAATATTCATAGTGTTATATAATTGTTAACGTTTTGTTTGGCTTAATCAAGTCTTTGTAACTTTATGTCTCCGTTTTGTACTTAACAACGCTAACGGCATCGACACAACGCGTGTGATGAAGTTTGTAAGTGTGTCACATCATCTGATGTCGCTTTTGACTTTTCATAAATTTTTTGCATGAAATTCCTTTTTTATATTCTTACACAACAATTAACGAGGCATAAAAGTGCTTTTTTAAGTTTACATTTCAATTGCAACACATGGGTTTTGTTAATATCGTCATGTCATAGTGCGTAGGTAACTTTGTTCATATTCTTCATAATTAGTATTAGATATTAATGTTTTCTCTTAGATGTCTTTAAAAGAAATTTTGTTTCAAAAATTAGTTTTAGCATGTGTTTTATTGTTAACATGACATTTTTAAACATAAAGTGTGATTGTCCTTTTCAAAGTTATTGTATTATTGACACGAAAATGTAAAAACTCATGTGAAGTTAGTGTTTCAAAGTAAAAACACCATAAACAGAAGGAAAACATGTATTGGAATGAGTAAATTGGAAATCTATACATGTAGTATCAATTGGTATGAAAGAGTTTATGTATGTCAGTGTGTTGTATTGTGTGATCGACTACTAGTTACACAGTGTTTTTCTTATTGCCAAATTTCTCTGTTATCAAACATTGACAGATGAATGCTCAAAAATGGAGTATTTGTATTCGTTAAGTCATGAGAAAAGAGAAAGAATAGTGATACTCATGGTAAGAAATTGAAGAATGCCTATGATAATTATATATAAAGCCAAAGGAGTCAAGAGCTAAGTTGCCATGCATTACATCAAGACCAAAGGGTTATACATGCGTAAAGCACTATGTGTATGTCATCACATCCTAACTAGTGACGGAATATATCGGTGTATGATTTGTAATTTTTTAAAAGCTCATGATGCTTTTTTAAAGTTTAAATATTTTAACAAGCATATTAAAGATTTCATTCAAACATAATAATTAATACAATAATCTAAAAATACAAAATACATAATACGATTGTTCATTATTAATCTAGTCCAAGAAATTCCTAGATGTGTTTCACCACTTCATTATCATCTTACACGTGTAAAATAAGGTTTGTCAACTATTTGTATAATTTGTGAACCCATGTTTAACATACATAAGTATAAAATGCAAACATTAATATATATATATATATATATATATATATATATATATAGAATTAAAGAAAAGCATGCTTTTTCATAAGTTTGTTAGTATGAATATATATCAATACATAGCTTTTAAATCAAGACTAGCTAGTCCTTGAATTAAAAGGTGTATCATAATAAATTTTCTAGTATGAATGGCATCAACAATAGCCTTCAAACAAGTATAAACACATAACTTTTAATCAAGACTAGCTAGACTTTGAAAAAACATTTATATCAACAAGTTTGCTTGTGTAACCATTTTATAATATATAAATAAAATTATTAGTATCTCATATTGTTATTTAATAAAAGAGAAATGCATTTAATAAGACAGAACAACAAAAAACTAGTATCTATATATATTTTCGGTTAATGACATGTGTCAAAATTAATTTTAGTTATTTTACTTTTTAAAAAACACAACGGCAAAAACCTAAAATATAATTATTTTAATTATTTTAGATATTTTTTGACATTTTATCAGGTTTTCACATTTTTAAGCGTAGATAAATTTTACGACATTACTCTTTTAAATTATACCGTTTTTACTTTTTATCTTTAGAGAATGTATAATATCCTCATATATAAATATAAAAAATACAACTTTAGGCTTTTTTTTTTCTTGCACGTCTTATTTTCTTTCCTCTTGTCATTTTTTTTATTAGTTTTCTAAAATGATTTTAAAAAAACACAATGGTAAACGAACTAAACAAAATAAGTAATCATCCCAATGCTTTTACCGTTATTTGTATAAAATAAGTAAAATAACGTTAAAATTAGTGTAATTTTACTTTGCCTCTTAAAGGTCTACACATATATACATTATATGAGTACACCACAAATTGGATATGAAAAAACACAATGGTAAAATTGCAATATTGTTTACGTCAAGTATGTAAAACACAATCGAAAAATGACAACAAATTACTTAATAGTTAATACATAAAAATAATGACAAAAATACACAGAAGATACGATAATAAATGTCTTGAAGTGTGTTTCTTTTATATTGATGAGTTTTGAAAAGACAATGGTACATGAAACTGAAGTATACTTCTAGTAAGTAAACGCCAATGTAAATAATAAAAGCATATTTACGTAAAATATAAAAATCAAATGACAATTTAACACCGAAAAATTCAAAACATAAAACAAAATAATAAATGTTTGTTATACAATAACGTAAAATATAAAACCACTAACCAAACCTTGTTGCATTCAGAATTGATAAAAGTGAAGCCTAAAATAGTTACATGATTATATGTCAAAGTTGGATATTGTATGATGCATTTTCATTTAAAATAGTGGGTTCACCAACAGGTGACTTGTGTCGGCCATCTTTTCATCAAAACTTTTATAAAAATAACACGTCACACTTGTTGTCAATACAATTTAAAATTATAGAGGGTGTTTCTTTATAAAATTGTCAATCTCTAAACGGATAAGCAAGTTTAACATTTAATGATCTAGATTGTCAAAATTCAAAGATGATCCCTAATATCAAAGTATTGATAAAAAAACATGTTACAACGGCATGATATCCAAAAGCACATGTAGAGGCAATGATATATAAAACAAGTGAAAAACGCAAAAAACAAAATATTAAAAAAGAAAAGGCAAAAGGCCAAAGAAAATAATACGATATATAACAAAACTAATTTTAAAACTAAAAGTAAAAATACCTTAAAAAATTAAAGAAAATCAAAGTACAAAACAAATTATACACGTGAAATACGGCGGCTCTTGGATTCGGCGAGAAAGAGAGAGTATATTCTTGGCGTAGATGAGCCTTGTTACCATTCTTTTTGCAAACGCCCGATAACTTGGAATCATCCTGGCAAACAGATCACTCTTCTGCTCAAATAACAGAGCATGGTGATATGACCCACCTGTCCAGAAGGAAACCTACAACTAGGAAAACTCCCTGGCTCAACACAAAGCAA
The DNA here is from genome assembly GCA_009363875.1 of Mikania micrantha. Taxonomy (NCBI): domain Eukaryota; kingdom Viridiplantae; phylum Streptophyta; class Magnoliopsida; order Asterales; family Asteraceae; genus Mikania; species Mikania micrantha. Next base: position 92,839,264 of record CM018695.1, on the reverse strand, counting down.
TATTTTGCTCCATGTGAGACCCCAACCCAAGACCTCTCAACACAAAGCAATATTTTTCAGTAGGTTTGGAGGTTTGATACTGAAAAGCGGAAGTCACATAAATAATTTATAGAAAAATAATGACACAACGGTCCCTTCTTAGATTTGATAGTGTTTTTGGGTTCTCTGGTGTTGATGCTGAGTTTGTAATGATGGTGTATGAACATTATCATGCTCATGTTGACATCTTTAAATTTTGGAATCATGACAAAATATTATCCCTATGTCATCACATGATTTTATATTTATTTGCTATCATAATTATTATTTTAATATCCCATATTTTCTTCTCTCTTTTTCAGGAAACCAACGTTTCATTTTATTAATTATTATATAACTACAATATGCATTATTTGGTATAACAGATTTCTAGTTCAACAAAGAAACTTAAAAAATGTTGAATGCGGCGGTTTATTACATGAGTGTTGCTACTTGCAACTTAGTCTAGTAAAACATCCATTCAATGATATTTATTACCTATTATCTATGGTTTTAATTATTATTTAATAATTAAATATTGTCAACAAATGCAACATTATCTAATCGTACCTAATTTTTAATCATCACATTCTCATTAAATACAAAGTAATCTTTAACATAAATTTACTAATAATTAAAATTACATCCTTTTGTATGTAGAAATATATTTAGGGTGGTGTTAAACTTACACCCCAAAAAAATGTCTGCACACCCCTCAAACGCCCCGTAGTGGCCACTACGGGGCGTTTAGGTACGGATTGTACTATCTCGGTCAAACGACAGGTACCATGATTAGACCCAAACGCCCCGTAGTGCCCACTACGGGGCGTTTTCGTACGAGGTTCTGCAAAAGCTTCCGACATGTCAGTTGATTAGACCCAAACGCCACGTAGTGGTCACTACGGGGCGTTTAGGGTTAACCCTAAACGCCCCGTAGTGACCACTACGTGGAGTTTAATGTTTAAAACGTGACAAATAGGTTGCAACTTACGAATTCATCGCCCATATATACACACATACTGATTTACAATATTACGCGTTCTCTCGAATCACTCTCCAAATACTTGAACCAGTTTCTCTTGTTTCGTTTAATAAATATCTATACTCTACAGCCGTGTTTTTTATTTGAAATATGTCTTGGTGGGACGGAGACTTTTTCTTTGGTCAATATTCCGACGTTTCGCGTGTGGCTGAAACATATCAGGTACGAAACTGTCTTTACTTGCTTTTATTGTTAATCAAATGACAAACTAATCATAATGTTTTTAAGGATGAGACTGGTGTGCAATCGTCTGAGGCGACAAATAGACCCGCATTGCCAGATCTTAACGATGAGGTTGCGGGTCAAACTTCGTACTGGCAGTTTGATTTGAACCAGGAACCTTGCTATGATGAAGACGTTAACAGGGAATGTTACGGTGGTGAACAATCACAACCACCCCAAGTGGCCGTTAAAAAGGAAGAAGCTGACATTGTATACCAAAATATGGACTGGAATACCAATGAAGTAATATATTTTCACTTGTTTTTAGTTAGATGGTTATTAGTTTAATGACAACATTGTTTTCAGATATTCATTTCTGTGGAGGAGCTGATGGCATGGGTGAAAACTAGAGCCCTTGATAATGGATACATCGTAGTTACCGGACGATCTAAGAAAAAGAAGGGGACCGATGAGGTCAACAAAATCTGGCTTGTGTGTGATCGTGGTGGTGAACACAATAGTACAGCCATCTTAAGGCGTACCGGTAGCAAGAAAATCGGGTGTCCTTTTAAATTAATAGGGATATACGACTCTGATTCTTATGGTTGGAAGCTTCAGGTCAGAAACGACAAACACAACCATGAACCTGCTCAAAATCTTGAGGGGCACCCGTTTGTTAGAAGAATGTCCGAGCAGGAACAAAACATGGTGCACCATCTGACTGAGCAACACATGGACCCACGCAACATACTTTCCAGCCTAAAGAAGCATAATCCCAACAACGTCTCCATCCGTAGAGACGTATACAATGTGCAGCATAAATTTAAAAATAAACAAAAAATCGGATCAACCCCAATGCAGGTCTTAGAGAACCTGCTACATACTAAAAATTACGTATACTTTACTCGGGAAAACTCTGAAACGAATGTCGTGGAGGAGATTTTCTTTTATCATAAAAAATCATACACCTGGTGGCGTGCGTTCCCACATGTTCTTATGATCGACGCGACTTACAAGACTAACATGTACAAACTTCCTTTTGTACAGATAGTTGGTGTTACCTCAACACACCATACGTTTTGTATTGCTCACGCGTTCGTGAGTAAAGAAAAAGAGGAAAATTATCATTGGGTTCTAGAACGAGTAAAAGATATGCTAGATAAGTGTATGGAGCCCCGCGTGATAATAACCGACAGAGACCTTGCTCTGATGAATGCATGTCGTAAGGTCTTTCCGCACGCTTCCAGGTATTTATGCAGGTGGCACATAAGCGAAAATATCGCAAAACACTGCAAGGCGAGTTTTTCAGACGGTGACTGGAAAAAAGTTAAGGGTCGTTGGGGGAATTTGTGTGACTCTTCGTCGCCTGAAATTTACGACTACAACTATAACCGCCTGTACCAACAACTTGTTTCAGATAACCGTCAAAGTAAGCGTCATTCAATATCATTATCATTATTTTTGGTAAAATTACGTTTTCGTATGTCATAGTTTTTTTTATTTCAGGGGTTTTGAATTATGTGACTCAGACTTGGTTAAACCCATACAAAGACATGTTTGTCACAGCCTGGACTAACAGAACGCCTAACTTTGGTCAACGTACAACTAACAGAGTCGAGAGTCAACATTCAAACTTAAAAGATATCTAAGAACCACTAATAACTCGCTCTCGACACTGGTAGGTTTTGTTGATCAAATGATAGAATTGCAGGAGGTAAACATGAAACATGGGTTTGAAACAAGTTTAATAAAGACAATGGGTCATCATAAAATACCCTTGTTTGATAACTTACGTGGCAAGGTTTCACATAAAGCTCTTGATTTACTACTTGATGAAATAAATAAGATCAAGGTTATGCGTCAAGGTAGTATGTCATGCGGCCACCAGTTGTGGACAAGTTGTGGCTTGCCATGTGCCTGTCGGATCTCAACATACGAAAATACAGGTATCAAATTACTGTAATCAATTCCTCTTTGTTTGTTTTTTACATTTTTTTTGTTGTAAACTGATTATTTTCCTTTCATTTGTATACAGACACGATTATCCCGCTTTCTGATATAGACATCTTCTGGACAAAACTTGACACTAAGTACCCGACACTTCTAGAAGACGAAGAAATCGACGTTGCAGCACAAATGGGTCTGGTGACGCAGGAAATAAATTCAAAACCTGAGTCAGTGAAAAAGAGTCTGGTTAAAAAAATATTTTCGCAGGTGTTTCCGTTTAAAAGTGAAAAGAAAACGCCATTGGTTCAGAAGGATACACGCGGACGTCCGACATTGAAGACTCAACAACAAAGGGGGAGTGAATCTAGACAAAGCGCAGTTGTCGACTCACAAGAGAGTAGTTTTCAACTTCCAAGGCATAGTTCTTTCACTCCAGCAATGTCAATCCAGCAAAGACCCGCCCTCCAACGTAGTCGTTCAACGTCTTCTAGAGGGAAAAAAGGACTCGAGACAAGTCAAGTTGACTCGGTAGTTGCCTCGCCAGTGAAATCAGAAGGAATGAACAATCTTAGACGATTTGGTCGTTACATTCCTTCAATGCTTCATTGTTATGTAAGCAACATACAAGATGTTATGCCAGATGGTAATTGTGGATTCAGGTCTTTAGCCGTTGGGTTAGGGTTCGATGAAAATCAATGGGGTTTCGTTCGACAGCAACTGTTACAAGAGGTGGACACCAATAGGGAAGCATACAGATATGTTCTTAACTCCGTTGATGAAAATTTATATGAAGCAATACGTCATAGCATAAACTGGTTTGATATCAAACCTGCACCTGAAGAACATTGGATGCTTATGCCTTATACGGGACTCGTTGTTGCACAAAGATTTGGCGTTATAGTTCACCTTATCACTCAACAAGGGTGTGTCACGTTTTTCCCGTTATGGTTAGCTCCATCGACAATACCACAACATAATGTGGTTTGTATTCTTCATATGCCACAACATTTCGTCAACATAAGGTTGGAAGGGGATTATCCGATTCCAACTCTAAGTGCGGTCTGGAAACGTTACCGAAATGATGCGGCTGGTGCGTGGGAGCTGATTTATCAAGAACGAATCCAACGGTATAGATCGATTATAGAAGCAAACAAAGAAGTATATTATCACCACGAAATTCTGTAACTTTGTATATTTATTGAATATAATTAGATTACATTACATTTATATATAATATAATTATATATAATAAATATTAAATATAATATAATTATATAAAACAAAATAAAAGATAATAATATAATTATACTTAATATAATCAATTATATTACATTTAAATATAATTATATATATTACATTTAATATAATATCATTATATATAATATAAATTAAAAATAAAAAAAAAAATAAAGCTAAACGCCACGTAGTGCCCACTACGTGGCGTATTAGCATCTACTAACCCCCCAAACGCCCCCCCGGTTCCCCACAAACGACCCACTCGACACCCGTTTGCTCTCTACGCCACCGCCGCTGACCGCCGCTGACCGCCGATCGGAACTCGTTTGGACCTCGTTTGCGACTTCAAGGTTAGTAATCCGACCCGTTTAATCTTGGTGGATGACCGGGGGTTGGGTTTTTGAAGCATACGGGGCTTAGGCAGGTCGTTTGGTACACAACGGGGCGTTTGCCCCTTCTGGTTCAAAATAAACGCCCCATATGGGGCACTACGGGGCGTTTGCTCCTGTTTTTTTTTTTAATTATTTATTTATTTTTATTATTATTGTTATTATTACTATTATTAATATTTATTTATTATTTTTTATTATTATTGTTATTATTGCTATTATTAATATTTATTTACTATTTATTATTTATTGTTATTATTTATTGATTATTTATTATTATTATTGTTATTATTGCTATTATTAATATTTATTTACTATTTATTATTTATTGTTATTATTTATTTATTATTTATTATTTATTATTGTTATTTGTTTATTATTTATTATTATTCTTATTATTTATTTGTTTATTGTTATTATTTATTATTACTATTATTATTATTTATTATTTATTATTTATTATTCGTAATTTGTTTTATTTTATTTGTTCATCATTCAGATATGTCTTCTTCTGATGAGATGGAGATTGCTGGTGACGATGTGGGACAGCCGCATGTTGATGATCTAGATGTCGAGCATGACGAGCTTATGGACCATCCCTGGTTGGCATTTCCTCAGGGGACGAGCGCGCGTAATAGGCGCGATCGTCTCCTGAAGAAGGAGATGGGCAACCAGAAGGCGATTGACTACGACCTGCTGGCCGAGCTTGGCCAGCAGGAGAGGATGACGGCGATCATTGGCGAGGACACGCCATGGTCTCGTCTTTTTGAGATGACGTATGCTCCACAGTACCGACTTATTACTGTGGAGTTTCTTTCGACATTTAGGTACAGGCCTCAGGCTCCTGATTTCCAGCCACAGCCGGGTCAGGCCCAGCCGGCAGAGGTTTCCTTTAGACTCTGCGGGGCCCCGTACCATTTGTCTTTAGCCGAGTTTGGGAGCGTACTTGGTTTGTACACCGAGGAGGAGACTCAGATGCCGATATACACGACTGCTATTCATACAGCTGACGACGCCGTCGTCAGTGCTTGGTGGCCTCGGATAGGCGACGACGCCTTTGACCGCAGCGCCCGGGTCACGCGTATTCGTGACCCGCTCATTCGGTATTTGCACCGGTGCATTGCCTCGTCTGTTACAGGACGTGGCATGAGCCAGGAGTGGTGCACTTCACAGGATTTATTTTTTTTGTATTGTATATTGAGTGGGAGACCGTGCAACCTTGCACGTTGTCTCGCCGAGTACTTTAGCACGTATTACCACCGCCAGGAGAGGGGGCTGATCTTCGGGGGGGTGTATGTGACCCGTATTGCTCGTTTTAACGGGCTTATAGATATAGAGCTTGCCGGTATGGAGGCCTTTCATCCAGTTCGTTTAGATCGACGGACAGTGCTTGGCATGCGTATCGCGCAGACATTCCCACGGGTCGGGCTTCGATTTTCGCTCGAGAGGGGGGTCATTTGGCAGCCGGGGCCAAATGATCTCCACTACAGAGACGAGGACCCTATGCCTGTGTTCCCACAGCCGCAGCCGCAGCCACAGCCGCAGCCGCAGCCACAGCCGCAGCCACAGCAGCCGCCACCGCCGCCGCCGCCACATGGCGAGGGGGAGCCGCATCAGGATGTGCCACATCAGCATCCTGAGCGCATATACAGAGCGGTGCGGCTTCCCGCTCGTGTCGAGGCTATGTTACAGGGGATAGCTGATTCGACTCAGCAGCTCATCCAGCAGCAGCAGCTGTTGCAGATACAGCAGCAGCAGACGCAGATCCTCCAGCAGCAGTCTGATCAGACCCGACGACTGGATCGGTTGGAGATTATCCTCCAGCAGCAGTCTGATCAGACCCGACGACCCGACGCAGTTCCTCGGCCACGAGATTATCCTCCTCCACCTCCACCTCTACCTTAGTATTTTCAGTCATATTTGTATTTGTTAAACAGACACTTGTATTCATGTTTATAGTTTGTATATATTTGGTTGTTTTGGTTGATGATGCGTGCATATATCTGGTTGTTTTAGTTAGTGATGCGTGTTTATTATTTAAATATGCTTTGTTGGTGATACATGTTTATTATTATATGTTTTCTTGTTGATGCGTGTTTATTATTTAAATATGCTTTGTTGGTGATACGTGTTTATTATTATATGTTTTCTTGTTGATGCGTGTTTATTATTTAAATATGTTTTGGTTGGTGATGCATTATTTATCGTATTATTCTGTAACATCAGTATGCTTAAACAAACAACGTCATTCATATATAAATTATTTAATATATTTAAATTTTAATTAAATCTAAAAAGTAAAAACATTTTTAGCTTTCAAAACTAAATGTTTTAAAAAACAATTAAAAAATAAACGAACTGAGAGACCGTAAAAAATAAAAAACAAGTTTTAAACAAAAAAATATTAGATTTTTACAAATAAAAAAACATGCGTTTAAAAAAATAACTAAACTTTTACGTACGAGAGATACGTCGTCGTAAAATAAAAATGCTACGAGAGATACGTCGCAAAATACGCAAAATATAAAAATAGTTTTTAACAAAAAAACTATATTTTTACACCTCAAAAATCATACCCAAACCCCCCAAATGACCCTCAAACGACCCAAGCTGTTGCGCGGTTGTTTTTTTTAGACCTAAACGCCCCGTAGTGGTCACTACGGGTCGTATAGGTCCTGAAATAGCTGACAACAGAATTCTGTCGTTTAAGGTTGTCAGTCTGTGGCTCAAACGCCCCGTAGTGGCCACTACGGGGCGTATGGGTGGCGGCGGGGTGTTGAATTAAAATCCTGGGGTGTGTAGATAACCCTTCCCTATATTTATTATAACTTTATAATGTTATTTTTCAATTAACTGTTGTTAAGTAATTATTTAACATAAGTGTAATGTAATTGTAAATTAAGAATATGTAATTTAACATTATAGTTTTTATTTGTTAAAAAAAAACGTTTTTTTATATTTAATTATTTTTTTTGTTCAATAAACGATTTGTTTTTTCGAGGGGGAAACCTATTTTGCAATTTATCAATTATAAGACAGTTTTTTTTTTTTGTAAATTTATTAATTACATGATTAATGTCCCTCGAATTAAGTATTTAATAAATAAGATTAATCAAATTAATTAATGTTTCTCAAATTTGTAGTTGTAGGTTATAATTTTTGATTGGGCTAGAAAACAATAAAGTTTGTAAAGTTAATCTATCTATTTTAATAAATCAAAGTTTCTTTAGACACATGGCACATTTTTAGAGCACAACAACTTTGATTTCACGTCTCTCTCATATTAAATACACCTTATATTAAACAATAATATTACATATTAAATATGTTTTTATAATTTTTTTTAAATTAAGAAAAATATTTGTTAATACAGGAAAAATATATTAATATTATAAAACACATTTTTAAAAAACAATTTATTATAAAATATACAATTTTTAAAAACCATATTTTATAACAAAATGTTTTAGGAAACAAATATTAAAAAAATTAGTGTTTAAAAGACATAATATAATGATTTTCATTTATGATCAACCCGTGTAATACACGGGGTACTAACCTAGTTAGTATAATAGATTAGGGTGTAATAATATATTAGACTGGATTAGGTTCAACTAAATAATCTTTTTATCCTAAAAAGAGTAAGAATGATTATTAACCATTACATTATGAGATCAAATTTATTAGGAAAAAATTTTAAATTTTAGAGGGAAAACTGTTAGAGGGTAATTTAGTCATAATCGTTTTTCCTCCACATTTTTTAAACGTTCATAACTTTTAAATACGATATTATTTTTTCCAAAAAAATATATATCATAAAAAGGAGATTTTTTTTTATCTTTGAAATGAGTAAAATGTTTTATACAAAAAATTAATTTTTTTCAGCTCATTGTGTCTAATTATCGTCGTTGTGTCTAATTATCGTCATTGTGTCTTTTTTATACTTTTGTGTATAATTATTTTTTTGTGTTTTTTCTTACAGATAATTGTGTCTTTTTTATAGGTAATTGTGTCTTTTTTAAATATTAATGTGTTATTTATACTTGTCGTTGTGTCATTCTTGCTTAACATTATGTAATCTATAACATCATTGTGTCTTAAATGATTTTGAAAAACACAATATTGAGCAGAAACACAAAAGACACAATGACATGTACAAAAGACACAATGCCTATACAAAAGACACAATCACATATACAAAATACACAATGATCTGTACAAAATTGTTCATATTCGTCATTGTGTCTTTTACAGGTAATTGTGTCTTTTTAAAGATCATTGTGTTATTTATACTCGTCATTGTGTCATCCTTGCTTGACATTATGTATTATGCAATATCATTGTGTCTTAAATTGTTTTGGAAAACACAGTATTAAGCAGAAACACAAAAAACACAATGTCATGTACAAAAGACACAATTTTTATACAAAAGACACAATAACCTATGCAAATTGTTCCTTTTCCTCATTGTGTCTTTTTTAAAGATCATTATGTTATTTATACTCGTTATTGTGTTATTTATACTCGTCATTGTGTCATCTTTGTTTGTCATTATGTATTATGCAACATCATTGTGTCTTAAAGTGTTCACGAAAACACAACATTGATCAGAAATACAAAAGACACAATAACTTGCACATAAGACACAATGTCATGTACAAAATACACAATGACCTGTACAAAAGACATAATGAACTAAAAAAAATTATATAGTAAAACTATACTAATTTTGAAGATAAAAAATGATCGTGTTTATGATATATTTTTTTCAAAAAATAATTTCATATGTAAAAGTTATGAACGTTTAAAAAATATGGGAGAATTTGATAAAAAATCAACAAAAGTAGGCATGACTAAAATACCCTTCAATAACTTGATTTAAACATAACCATTAATTAATGATTTAATGGCTAAAGATCCTTCTTTAAGTTTTTTAGGTTAAGAGGTTTATTTTGTTTAACTTAACTCCTATTATTTTTTTTATGACCGGGGAACCCACTTGCGTGGTAAATCCCGGGCTCCCCCCAATACCCGACTAACTGGGGGGAACGGGTAAACCACGGGCGCAAGCACCCGGGTCGGTGACCTTGTGGAGAAAATGTCACCCTCATGACTAGAACTCATGACATCAAGTTTGAGGCCCCTACACCCTTACCACTAGGCTATCTTTATAAGGTTAACTTAACTCATATTAGACTTTGGTGTAAATAGAAAAACTTTTAGGGTATTTGTGACTTTAAAACAACATGTTTTATTGTTTTGCTAACTTTAGCAGAGGTGTTACATGATGGTTTACTCTATCGGATTTGAAATTTTTAGGATATGGTTTTCATTCTGACCAACTCAAATAAAAAATATCTTTAATTTGAATTTTATTATCTGAATAATCCTAATAACCATGATTTTTATACTCAAATAAACAAGTTTTATTCAGGTTGAATTCAAAAATATTCGACCCGAATAAGCAAGATTTTGTACATAACATATGATCCGAATAAAAAATGATTATCCAAACTAAATTTATCTGAATAACAAAATAAGAATTTCTTCGGTTTCGAATTTCAAAATTGTTAGATTTTAGTTTTTGTGAACACCCTGAACATTAGTATGAGAAAACCGTGTTTGGCATCACAATTGATACAAAGGTTGATATGAACAAAATAAAATTAATAAATTGTAAAAAAAGAAAATAACAAGTGAAGAGGTGATGTGTTGACCTATCCCTATGCCTAAACTGATATATTTTATTATATATATATTTTGGCACATAAACGAGACCCAAAATCTCATGCTATGCTAAAGAGAGTGAAAGTTCAAATACTCTTCAAGGAATGATATTAAGAATACCCATGAATAAGCAATTTAATAAGAAAGCTTGGATGGTTATATCTTCGATCTAAGCTCTCTTAGAATAAGTTTGAAAGTGAATCATGCAATTTTGGTCATCTTCCCAGGCTATCTTTTTAACCATAGGGTTTTAATGAATCGATGCGATCAAAGCATATGAGATATGATGCAATTCGAAGGGAAATTAAGAAAGTCCCAAGCAAGAAGCAACACATCTTCAACTTGACATTGCAATAAAACAGTCACCAAACATATGATCTACCGACTCCATAGATTGAGAGCAAAAAACACACAATACTCGGAATATTAATACCTTTACCTTTACCTTTACCTTTACTAGTAGGAAAACGATCAAAATAAGCATGTGCCAAACCATAATTAATGCTTAGTTTGTTTCGAATCAATTTGTTCCATCTTCTCTATCTAATGAATAAGAAGTCTAGTTCATCGTTACCCGTTAAGTGTATGATTTAATAGAAATAACACAAAGGCTAGATTATAAACCTAACCACTCTTATGAGTGAATAAAATTTATCAATGGATAAAGTACATTAGATTACATTTACAATACTAAATAATAAATAATTGTTATGTTGATATATGCCATCGACCGAATTGCTCACTGATCCTAGTTGAGGTGTTGCACAAGCTTTTATCATTGTACCAATGATCAGGTGTTGAGGTGTCTATATTATCAAAGCAGTTGGCACAAAAATCACACATCGAGAATTGTGTGAACCTAAAAACCAAAACTAATTGGGATTCAACTCTTTGCAACCCCTTCCAAAAAAAATTTTTTCAATAAAAGTGGAAGAATTATGTGGACTTATTACCATGTTACCTAAAAAATAAGTGGCATAGACATTAAACTCTAAAATCCTACACCAATATTCCTATGATATATGCACTAAACTCTAAATATTCTTTCAAATGGACGTCTGGACTACATGGCACTAATTATTGTCTGATTCAAGCGAAGTCGATATATAAGCTTATCATTAGTGTGGTTAAGGCACAACCATCTTTATTGATCATCAAGTTGAAGGGGCACATGTTGCAAACATAGTTCAATTTAACCAAAACCGTTAAGAGGCATACGAGTGTTTTGTGAAGTTCCAATATATAAGGTGTGAAGTTTTGACAATACACGTACCTAACATGAAATTTACAAGTTTGAATTTAGTATAAATGAGTTCAAATCTATTTTTTGTTGAACATGTAAACTAGTTTCGCTAAACATTCAGATTTGTGTTAGACTTGCATGTTTGCGAGTTGATTGTTTAACATATTGTATTTTATTTTCTTATTTTTAAAAATGTTTTATGTCAAATCAACTTGATTGAGTATACTTAGGATTGGCAATGAGTTGGGTATAGGGATGAGAGGGGTATCATACAGATACTGAAATTCCATAAAAGTATGTATCGATACCGGTACCAAAACCATAGGTATGGTACCGGTGTCGGTATTTTCGATACTTTACCGGTTTTGTACCTTTTTTAAACATTTTTGTTGAGATGAAGATAAAGAATATTAGCTTTCAAAATATTCATGATATTATGCCATAATTATAAGAAAAATAATATATATATATATATATATATATATATATATATATATATATATATAAGAATATGAATACATCATAGGAACACATCATTAGAAAATATATTATATCACGGCCTAATACGCGTTGGTTACTTATTGGGTAATGCCTAACAAATATCAGGTATTCTTGTTAGTTTGTTAAAAATACAAGTAAGGATTTCTATGTATTTTTTTTCTTTTACTTCCATGTTTATATATAGCTTTGTAAGATACAAAGTATAAATAATAATAATGTAAAAAATGATATTTAAATTTTCCACATATAAACAAGAACGAGACATTATTTTATAAAAATACCTCGAAGCCTGCATCAGTTGTGCCAACACAAAGGCTCAAAAAAGTCCCAACATTAGAATACAAGGTGGACACGAGTTAACAACATAACGGACGGAGACGGATGGTGTTAATAAATCCTGCTCATACTGAAAATGGCTTCCATTGATTCATCGTCGCCAAAGCCAAAGGGGTTTACACATTTTTTTTGGTTTTGGTTCTTTAATTTGTATAATAACCTTATTTTTTCTTACTTGTTCCATTGTAAAAAATGTTTTCATAAACTTTTGATTTTAGACATGTATATATTGAAACAACAAACTTTATTAAGGGTTGCAACTCTTTTATTATTTTTACCAACCGGTTTCTACCCTAACAATATTGCAATGTTGCAACTCATTAAGCTTTGAGGTTCATACCTAAACATAAAAGAGGGTTTACGGATCTATTCGGATCCCTCGTATTTTCGGGTACGGTCTCTTGAGGAATTGACCATGGCTAGCTCTCATGTCGTTCAAAAAAAAAAAAAAAGCATCACAAAGTGGGGGTTATATTGTATGAACCACGATATCAAGAAAGCAGTCTAATCTAATGGGCCTCGTATCATAAATGGACCATTAAATCTAAATCTACTTTCAACTATTAATAATCACTATTGAGTACTGTCTGGGATCCTATTAATTAAACTTAAATGAAACAAAAAGAAGGTAAAACGTCATCTTCATTTTAATTTTGTTTGTTGCTAAAGTTAGAAAAAATTGAGAAGGTTTTCTTGGAACAAAACTATTGAAAATGGATCAAGTACTAAAACCAATAGTTTCTGCTTAAATCTCCAAATCAGTGATATCGTGGTTTATTGTATATCGTTCATATACAACCGAAATCTAAGTGATACCATATATTTTTATTTTTTATTTGCAGCAACCCGATAAAAATAATTCATATGATTAACAATTAAAGTATTGTCCCAATGGTACATGTGTCTCACTTTATTCATTATTTTATTTTATTTTTTTTAATGGTAAGAGTCGATTGATTGTCACGTATCCGAATGAAAGCTCGTGCGTCAGTCACATCACTTAGAGCAATTGTTTACACAGAGACTCGAATCTAAAACTTCTTATAAAAGAAGTTAAGGAGGTATCATTATGCTAGAACAAGATATATCCGTTGAATATATACATCTAGTTTAAATTCAAAGCAAATTTTCTTCCTACCCTTAGTTCATAACTCAATAGCAACATAATTCAGTTGAGCATATTAATTAATAGATCATTACAAAGTAATACTAAATTTATCAGGCTACATATAATGGTTAAGGCTATATTTTAGCATGCACTTTTATAATTCATGTCACTTCGCCTTCACATTACAGCTTCGCTTTTAGTAAAAGCAGTTTTGCACTATACCCTCAAAACACATCATTAGGCAGCCTCTATTTTAGGATCAATCATCGAAGAAATATATATGTTCAGTTGATAACTTTTTTTTTGAACGGCCAACTAATCAACCGCCGGATACTTCGTACGCGATCCTCATTGCTAAAGGATGCCCAAGCTGGCCACTAGTCCAGACAAACGGAGCCCCCAGCCACCAATTCCCAGTAAAAACCCGACCCAAGCACTCGCCCAAAGGCACGACGATGAAAGACCGGTAAAACCGGGTGGGATCAAGAATCGAACCCATGACCTGGGTCTTCTATCACTTCCCCCATACCTCCATCTTACCACTAGAACAAGACATCATTAGTGTTCAGTTGATAGCTATATGATCAATCATGGAAGAGATTTTTTTTTTGAATGGCCGAATGTCTCGATCGTGTGAACCCACTGTTTCTAGGTCATATTACCAAGGTCTAGTTACATGTACCTCCCATGAGCCACAACAACCACCCTAGGAGGAAACCCCACTGATAAAAACCCACTCACCCCTCTCAGACCCCTATTTCGCTGCAGGAGGGTTTTGAACCCAAGACCTTCAATTTGGAAGAATCATGGGTACCATTGAGACAATGCCTCATTGGTAATCATGAAAGATATACTGGTACATATGGTCAATTGATAATTGATGTTAATTCAAATCTGTTTTCATGAAGTAACTTCTTTAATATAAAAGGAATTTACTTTTATTTTTCTTAAAATATGAGTATAACTGTTTCTTTTTTATTATCATTTAGATGTATTCATATACGGCAACAATTAAAAGAAGTTAGATACATGTCACTTTTTTAAATCATTCTTATACTAATTTTCTTATATATATCTCTCATATTAAATACATTTCAGACATGATAAATATAATAATATTAAGTACGAGTTATAATATTTATGTTTTGTTAAACTTCAAATTAAAGGTGTTTATCGGGTTAGATAACGAGTTTTTATGGTATTTCGAACCGTGTTTTCCGGATTTAAAAACTGTTTTGGTCTATCCGAAACCCGACCCCTCCTGAAGCTCAAAATATATTATCCGACCCTAACAACCCGGAAAACCCGAATTCTTACCTCCGAATAACCCGAACAACCCTGTTTTATTCGGGTTATTCGGATATCCGAACCGAAAAAACGATTATTTGCATATCCGAAACCCAAACCGAATCTAAAATCATATTATCCGGCCTGAATAACCCGAACAACCCAAATTAGATTTCGAATGAGGATTTTTCGGGTTTCGGATACGACTCGGATTTCGAATTTTTTCGAGTTTCGGATATGTTGAACACCCCTCGTTCAAATAAAATATATTTCTTAATATTTTTTATTGAAAAAAAAAACATTTTTAAAAAAGTGCAAAATTATTATATATATTAAACTTCATGAAAAGGAATAGTAACTATATTAATATTATATTGAATAGTAAATTTTAATATATATATATATATATGTATATATAATACTTAGTGTGTGTGTATATATATACTTAATTTATATATATTATTATATATTATAAATTATATTATTTAGATGTCTGATCCATGTATTAACATTTTAAACTTAATCCATTAGAAGTTTTTAAACTTTGAAAAATAGTAAACATAGATAAAAAGTATTAAATTTGAAAGATTTGCTTAAAGATTTGTGTTTTTATTAAATTTGAGAGATTTACTTAGAGATTAGGGTTTTTGTTTTAATTAAACGATTGGTTGCTGACAAGACAGGTTTTGTGAGTAATTTTATTTATTATTTTTATAACATATTTGTGAGGTTTTATATGCTTTTATATTTTTATAAAAAAATTGTAGAGAGTTCGTGATGAGATATTTGATTTTGCTATGTAACTTATTCTTCTGCAAATGATATGTATAATACCCGCTCTCGGAAGTGTCCTGTGATAACCCGCCGCAATGCGCGGGAGGAATAAACCTAGTTTTAATAACATATGAAATTCATGAAATATGAATATTTCTATAACAACGATTTTTTTTAAATAAAAATTATTTAAAACTATGTTTATAAAAAAATTTAAAAAATATCTAAAACTCAAATTTTGAAAAAAAAAATGGTTATTTATAAGAAAATGTGATTTTTAAAAAGTAGTTAAAATGAATTACTTAAAAAACAAACATTTTTTAAAAAACCAAAGTTTAAAAAATTATAATAACTTTTACCACTTAATTACTTAGATAGTTAGATATACGTGATTTAAACATTATCAAATGTTATTTTAAATATTTTTAAAGTGTTTAATCATAATTAAAATCTACTTGACGTGTCTCAATCGAAGTTTAGATAAATAGTCAAAGTTAATAGTTAAAAAGCAAAGTTAAATATGAAAGTTTCTTGTATTTTTTTGAACAGCCAAGTTAAAAATTTGCGTATACAAACCCAAACATGAAGTAAAAAAATACAATTTTAAATACATTAATATGTTTTCAACAATGACGAGTAAGTTAGAAGAAGACCCATTACGTCTTCATAGCGTATTCTCCCGCTTCTATCAGACAACACTATAATGTTATTCGATTAGATATTGATGTATTGTAAATAAACGATAAGATGATTTAAAATATAACAATATATACATTAATTTTTACATCATGTTAAATAAATAGCAAGCGAATCGATAAAAAAAAAAAAATACATTGCATAATAGTACTTAAAAGAAAAAAGAAAACCTTGAAATGGCCAAATGGGTAGTGGCTAAATTCCCTTTTTACCGTATGATAACTCAAGATCTCGTATGATACTACAAACCAAACAACATTTATACAATGTTTGTTTAACACGTGTGGATTATGGGTGTAAAATAAGACCGTGAGTAATACTCTTCCCGCTCCTCCAGCGGCATGGCTCTTTTCTGCCCGTCCCACCATCTCGACGGCTCTAATGTTTCACCCAAAACAGCCCCTTCTTCATTCGTTTGTGATTGGCTAATTTAAGGTTTTGAGAGTGATGATGTGACACAATATAAAAGGCTTTCAGTGTGGTGATGACCTTGTAAAAAATTTCAGTAAGGAAAGACTTCAGTTAAGTGACCACTATACATAGTCTAAGGTGACCCTTTGTGTTATACCATTAACATTACTGGTGATGATTACTTACTGAGCTAATTTTACAGCTAGTCTATGTGGTATGTTTGTTTTGCATTAGTGGTCTATAACTTTCAAAAATTACACCAGTGGTCCAAACTATTTGTAAAAACGTAATATTGATGCTTCCCGGAATGAATGTCCGTTAGTTTTTTTGGTTATATTTTAAAAATACTCAAATTACCCTTTTCCCTTACCCTTATCACCAAACACACATGTGTGTGTTCTGGAACAAACAATGGATTGGATTCCCACCACCACTGTTATTCTTGTGAGGCGAAATACCATAGGAATAATACTACAAATCTCAAGCATTATCAACTCCAAATTCAACTTTCAAAACCCAATTCCGTTAACTGAAGATCAATCAATCAAATCCTTCGTGTTCATGACCCACAGATGCGGTTCTGACTCCAGCCGGTGCTTCCAGAAGATCTGCATCGCCTACACCAAATGGGATACACTGTCTTCACCGCCGACCTGATTTGTCACTATGATGAACAATCTCACATGTCGAAGTAGGGACCACTCGTGAGTCAATGTTGCCACCGTTGAATCAAGCTCACCTGCAAGTCGGGGGCGGTTCTTATTGAGGGCCCGAGGGGGCCCCGGCCCCCCCTGTTTTTCCGGTCAGAAGAGTCGATATAGTAGTATTTCGTCGAAAAATCCTTCGGTTCCTCTCATTTCCTTCCTAAAAATCCCTCGGCCTCCTCCGTTTTCTTCCTAAAAATCCTTCGGCCCCCTCCGAGCTGTTTTTCAAGCTCCACCACTGCCTGCAACTCTCTCTGTTAATCAATGACGGATCTTGAATGTCTGACAGTGATGAACAACATCATCACTTCTCGATCGGTGAGATGAGGTGGTGATGGTGGTTGTGCTTAGGTGATGATGATCGATGTGTGGTGATAGTGATAGTGGTAAGTGGTAGGTGGTGAGGTGGTTGGACAGGAAAATGCATAGGAGTGAAGTTAGATACAATGGTGTAGCTTGGTCATAGATCGAAATTTTTGAAACGCATAATACATGTTAATTTTTTGAAGTGAGAGGTGACGAAACCACTATTTTTAACCAAAAATAAATTTCGACCGAAAAATTAACAGTACGGACGAAAAAAGAGAGGACAGTCGTCTCCTTGCCCTATAAAGCTTCGTCACTGGTTAGATAAGGGGTAATTTAGTTATTTTTGAAAATTTAGCAGAAAAAATTAACATACATCCGCTTCAAAAACAGCCAGTGTCACGTTTTTGAAAATTGTTTGGACCAAGTTTCTCGAAATTAGAGACTAAAAATATAAAACTGAAATACCGCATGGATCAAAGGTGTAATTAACTCTTATTTGAAACGAGGAAAGTTGTTATATTAACGTAAATCAAACCAAACCATTGGCATTGACTGACTGAGTCGTCGTTGATTTTTTTTTTTTTTTTTCTCATAAATAAAGGATACAAATAAATACAATAGTAGAAAGAAGAAGAAGAAGAAGAAACAATCAAAATCAAAATCCAAATCCAAATCCAAATCCAAATCCAAATATTGAATTGGAGCGACGTGGTGGATGAATCTGAAGAAATGAGGGCGGAGACGTTGACGCTGATACTGGTGAACCTGGCCGGAATAATGGAAAGAGCGGACGAATCGTTGTTACCGGGAGTGTATAAAGAGGTCGGGGAAGAACTCCACGCTGACCCTACCCGATTGGGTTGGTTAACCCTTTTCCGGTCGATGGTTCAGGCGTGGTGTTTCCCCGTAGCGGCGTATCTGGCAGGGCGGCATAACCGTGCCCACATCATAGCTTACGGTGCTTTCCTCTGGGCTGCAGCCACTTTCCTCGTTGCTTTCTCTTCTTCATTTCTTCAGGTAAATTATCAAACATCAAATCAAGTAGCATTATTTACTACTAGTAATTGTAATTGTAATTGTAATTGTAATTGTAATTGTAATTGTAATTGTAATTGTAATTGCTTTCCTTTTGAATTTGAGGCCTTCATTTTTATTTTGAATTTGAATTTGAGACCTTCATTTTCATGTTTTTGGTTATTCAGACAAGTGAAATCTAAAATTTTAGCTACATCAAATGGGTTGAACGGCCTAAAAATACAAGTAAATTTTCTTTTTTTTAACAGCAACTTCTCGAGTCTGGGTTAGCTTATGAGGTGTTTAATGTTGTTGCCATGAATAATGATCCTCACCATGTTTGACCTTGGCTAGCATACATGTTGAAAATGTATATATATATATATATAACTGATAACACCAAGTATCACTGTTTAAATGGGTATATTGACACCACCTTCTAGGAGGAAACCCACACTGGAAAAACCCCTAGCTCAACCTAAAGCATTTTTTTGCTCCTGCCGAGACTCGAACTCTAGACCTTCCACTCGGAAAGTCAAAGGGTACTATTAGGCTGTAAGCCCTTTGTTATAAAATATATATAAAAGTAGAATTTTTAGTCTAATGTCTTTTCTTTAGGTTGCAATATCTAGAGGTTTAAATGGCATCGGCCTTGCAATAGTCGGGCCGGCCATCCAATCTCTAATAGCTGATTCAACCAATGATGAAAACCGTGGTATGGCTTTCGGGTGGTTACAACTAACTAGTAACCTTGGCTCAATCATTGGTGGACTTCTTTCATTACTAATTGCATCCACCACATTTCTGGGGATTCCTGGATGGCGGCTCGCCTTTCATCTTGTTGGAATCATTAGTGTAATTGTCGGGGTCTTGGTTCGCCTTTATGCTGATGACCCACGTTTCTCACAACGTTTAGAACCCGAAAATGTAATAAAAGGTCAAACTTTATGGTCAAATGTCAAAGAGTTGATGCTGGAGGCAAAATCAGTTGTAAAGATTCAATCTTTTCAAATTATTGTTGCTCAGGGTGTCATGGGCTCGTTCCCCTGGTCTGCAATGTCATTTGCACCTATGTGGCTGGAACTCATGGGTTTCTCTCATAAGAACACGGCTTTCTTGATTTTTGTATTTGTGATCGGGAATTCAGTTGGTGGGTTGTTTGGTGGACGGGCCGGTGATGTGTTGTCAAAACGGTTTCCCAGTTCTGGGAGGATTGTTTTGGCCCAAATCAGCTCGGGATCAGCTATTCCTTTAGGGTGGTTGCTTTTGTTGGTTCTAAAAGATGATCCATCCACTTTGGTTTCCCATGCTATTGTGTTGCTTATTATGGGCTTCTTCATTTCTTGGAACGCTCCGGCTACAAACAAGTAAACTCTTGACCCGTTCTCCTGGCATTTTGTTTTCTTGTATGTAGGCTAGCAAGCCAGTATTTTGATCCATTTACTAAAGGCTAGAGGATGAGTCTAGTTGGGTTTTACTTATTTAATCAGATAAATGGATAAAATAAAATTAATTAATTAATAAAAGGAAATTTTGCCAGAAGGATAGAACTGTCGAAAAACATTGATTGTTTAATCCAACCTGATCTGTCTTAGCCTGTGTTAAAAGATTTTTTGTTAAAAGCCCGTTTGCTAGAATGGATTGATTTGGGTTATTTGTAATTTCATACTGGGTCAAATACAAATTTTAGCTAAAAAGGGAATGAGTCAATTGGTTGAACAGTTGATTATATAAAGATTTAAATTATTGTTGTTTGATTATATTTTTTGCACTCATATATAGCAACCCAACCAGAACTTGTTTTTACCTATTACCCAACCAACCCGTCTTGACACCTTTAATTTTATAGCATCTCATAACTTTAATTTTTAACCTAGTTCTACATAGTCCTATTTTTGCAGAAATTGTTCCTGAGAAATCACGAACAAGTATCTATGCATTAGATCGATCATTCGAGTCAATATTGTCATCATTTGCTCCTCCTATCGTTGGGATATTAGCCCAACACTTGTATGGTTACATACCCATTGAAAAAGGTTTTGAAAGTATTGCAACAGACCGAGATAATGCGACATCATTAGCTAAAG
The DNA here is from genome assembly GCA_009363875.1 of Mikania micrantha. Taxonomy (NCBI): domain Eukaryota; kingdom Viridiplantae; phylum Streptophyta; class Magnoliopsida; order Asterales; family Asteraceae; genus Mikania; species Mikania micrantha. Next base: position 92,818,273 of record CM018695.1, on the reverse strand, counting down.
CGCTCTATGTTTCAATCGGGCTTCCCATGGCATTATGTTGTTTCATTTACTCATTTTTGTATCGGACCTACCCGAGAGATAAGGAAAGGGCCCAAATGGAAGCTCTTATTGAAGCCGAGATGGAAACAATGGAGTCGTACACCATGGATGTAAAACTAAGGTTCAGGTCTGATGTTTCTGACAATGATGATGATGACAGAACGAGTATGGAGATGGAGTATGGTGGTGGAGATGATTCTGTTGGGTTAGATGAAGGGGACGAGAAGAAGTTGCTGTATAGACAGTTGACATTTGCAGATATGGTGGTTTGAATGTTGAAGATCATGGTTTAGATTTGCTTGTTTACATTGGCTCGAGCCCTTTATACATACATAGAGAGATGGGTGGTTCAAAGGAGAAAGCTATTAAATATTTTCATACGTTTATACTCTAGATACAGAAAATGGTTACACGCTTGTATAGAAAAGATTACAACTTTTCTTTTTTGGTCCTGTAGCATATACATCTTCTACCACTTGTTGGCTGGATTTTTCCTAAAATATTTGCTTTTTAATGATTAATTCATGGGGCCAAAATAAATAAATATAAGAACTAAACGGATTAAAGGTAAAATAACGGGTTAAATACACTCATGGTTTATGTGATATGTTAATAATGCATAGATTTTTTGAACTTTGAAGAAATTACACGGGTGGTATAAAAAAATGTTACGGATGATCCTTGAAGTAGTAGGTTTTGTTAATTTTTTTTAAGGGATAATTATATACAAATGTAACCAACTTTTCATACTATTCCGATTAAGTCATTGGATTTTTTTTAGGTCATTCAACTTAGTATGGGTGTTCTAATCCTATATAAATAACCTGAATAGTAGGTTATTGCTAATTTTCTAAATATTTAACTTATCTAATATGTTAAGTAGTGATACAATCATTTTATAAAGTAAACAATGAGTTAAAATTATTTAAAATCATCCACATTTATGTATGATATTTGAAAAAAAAATTAAGTTTCAAACGTTAAATATTGACATACATTGTTTGAAAAACTTATTTTCTTTCAAATATGTTGCATAAATGTGAATGATTTAAAATAATTTTTAATTTATTATCACCGCTTTATAAAATGACTATATCACCGCTTAACATATTAAATAAGTTAAACATGTAAAAAAAATTAGCAATAACCTGTTATTCAGGTTATTTAGTTAAGATTAGAACACCCATAATAAGTTTAATGACCTAATTGACATAAAAAAAAGAGTTTCAGTGACTTAATTGAAAGACTTAGAAAAGTTGGTTACCTTTGTGTAGAGTTATTCCTTTTTTTAAAAAAAGCTAACATGCCCTTTCTAATTTAAAATGTACATATTTAATTAACTGATCACATAAAGTAGAGTGAGTAATCTTGTCTTCTTTTCCATGTATCTCTTACCTTTTTTTTTAACGGCATTTGATCTCAACATGTGAACTACTGATTTTCAGGCCATGTCACCAAGGTCTAGTTACCATGACCTCCGTTGAGACCCCACCACCACCCTAAGAGGAAACTGCACCGGAAAACCCCCTGACCACTCAAGGACCCCTATATTTCCTTCGGAGGGATTTGAACCCATGACATTCCGCCCTTCAACCACACATGTAACGTTTGACACAATGCTGGGCACCCCACAGCCGCTATTGACCATGACCACCCATCCCCTCCTCTCTCTTTTTATTCTCTTTGAGACGCATAACAACACTAGAAAAAACCCTCCAACTTGTTTTTATCAGTAGTAACATTGGTAGTGGTCATCATAGAGCTAAGGGTGGAGGGAAATAGGAGGAAGAAGACATGGTCATCATATATCTTTTAGTAACCAATAACGTGCTTTATGGATCATTTCCAAGATTAACCTTCATTGGTTGTTAGGAATCAGTTGGCGTTGGGATGAGGAATCGTCAACAATGTAGGAGATAGGTTCTGATTGATCCTTCGGGTTTTATTTTGTATAATGTAGGGGGTCTCTCACGGAACAGCCTCTCTACCATTTGGTTATGGGTAAAGTATGTCTTCATCTCTTCCTCCCAGACCTCACATAGTAGGATTACACTGGGTATGTTGTTGTTGTATTATAACTATACGACTCAATTAACATTTATATAATTTGTTTTTTTAGTATATGAGGTGTAATTAGTAATTTGAAAAACATAACGGTCGTTTCCTCCAACCACCAAAGGACCAACAATATTACATTTTTCAAAATACTTTGGACAACCCATGTAATTTTTCAAAAAACTAAAGATGACTTATGCAATATGGACATATCATATTAACCATCTATGTAATTTACTAGAAAAATAAAGAAATAAATAAGCAGAATGAGATTATGGGCATCATTCAACGTACAAACAGGTTTAAATATACACGTGAAAGTTTTATTCCATTTTACATGCATCAATTTATATGTGAATTAGAGTCATTTACAACACGATATACAATTTTTTACGAAGATGTGATAAGCCAGAAGTATCAAGATTCAATTCACTTGGGCTTTCGGGCAGAGATCATAACAAATCGTCTGTTTCTAACACATGTGTAATCCACTAGCCCACAAGTTGAGCACAGGCCTTTCAGTTCACGCTCAGATAAATAAATGTGGCTCCCTGAGAACTGCCCGATATTCTAAAATTACAAAATCAGAAATTTAATCAGTTCATACTCAACTTCATTATTATTATTATTTGTTAATTACAAGTGGCAAAATTTTGGTGTGTTAGAAACAGGTCAAGTCAAACTGGGTTAAGACAAACTTTTTACTTGGAAAACTCCTAACGAATTAAGATAAGTTAAAAGTCAAAGAAATCCAGTATAATTTTATTAAATTCACACACGTCCCCCGATTTTCTTTTACATAAAAGTCTCTTTTATAAAAACTCAACTAAACCATGGAGTACTGAGACAGGCTGAGGGACTACATAGTCCATAAAATTGGCAATGGTGGTTCACATCTCTATGGTATGATAACTAGCATCCGGCTGGTCCTCTTGCCATCCTCCTGTTTGATAGGATAAGGTGTGAAGGTGGGTTAATCATATGGCCCTGGTGAAGGATATTATTGATAACAACCATTGGAAATGGCCTGAGGGATGGGATACTGGGTACCCGGCCTTGGTTGCGGCCCCCCGCCTGAACTTAGAGAGAATCAGGATGACCGCATTGTGTGGAGAGACTCGGAGGGCAGGGAGTTGGATTTCTCCATAGCTAATGTTTGGCTAGAGATTAGGGATTAGGGAGAGAGGGGATAGGGTTCCTTGGGTAGATAGGATATGGTTCACTAAAAATATTCCTCGACATGCCTTCATTTTATGGTTAGCTGTTAAGGAAAGGCTTAGAACCCAGGATAGGATTAGTTTGTGGAATAGGGGGCTAGTGATGCCTTGTGTGCTTTGTAGACAGGGGTTGGAGAGTCATGACCATTTGTTTTTTCAGTGCTCTTATTCTATTCAGGTCTGGATGTTCATTTGTAGGGTGTCTAAGTGGGATAGAAACACTAGCAACCTTACTCTTCTTTGTAACCAGGACATTACCCCTATCCGAACAAATTCCATTTGGAGTATAGTTAACCATCTAACTTTGGGTGCAGGGGTCTACTACCTATGGCAAGAAGAAAATTTACGTATGCATGAGCACAAAGATAGACCTCCTACAGTAATTATGAATATCATACAACAGGCGGTTCAGTTCTGATTACTTGGCGTGTCTATGCGAAAGACTAGGGCTTTCCTTCAAGTGGCACAGGTTTGGAATCTGCAAGGAATTAAATGGAAACATGATGGGGCTGCAATTGAGAAGACAGTGGGTGGGAATGAGAGGTCAGATGAGGTTCATGAGGCTAGGGTTGACTGAGGTTACTTGTCAACGCTGGGGCAGTTGGGTTTGTGGGAAGAGCAGGTGGAGAGAGATTAAAAATGTTATGAAAATCCTTGGTAATAACCCTTCTTGGGTGATATACATGTTTATCTTGTTGTATTTGTTGAGTGGGAAGTTGCTGGGTGGGAATGGGTTGGGGAGTGATCTCCATTTAAATCAGATTTGGGGTATGGGAGGCTTGGGTTGGTACGCTGAGCACCACCGTGCTTACACCACCTCTTTGATGAGAGTTGAGAGTAGATGGGGAGAGGTAGGGCCTAATAGATTTGCTGGGGGTAACATTCTGTAGGGTTGGGTTGTTTATCTTTTCAGGTGGCTGATTTCTCTGGCTTCTGCTGGCCCCCTTTTAGATCTCAACCAAATATGCCATATTTGGGCCCTTAGGGGTTTGCTGCAATGTTGGCCCAGCTGCTGGTGGAATGATTGGGCCTGGGCTCGGGTGGTGCTGGTTGGGGGCTGCTGCATTGTTAGCCCAGTTGCTGATGCTGTGATGTTGATCCTGGTGCTGCTGAATGCTGGTGGGGGGGTTGGGGCTGCTGTGGAGTGACCCGAAAGGAGGCTGCTAGAAGATGAATAAGGCCTCCCATTATAGCACCTTCGATTGGAAAGTTATTTTGGCTTCTATTAGGGCTGATGCCGAGCACTGGTCTGGGAATTGGCCATTTAATGGGCTTGGAAGTAAGAACAATTTTTGGAGTTTGATGGTTTGGGTTCCTTGGTATAGTTTAAAGATTTCTCTTGAAGCTATAAGGAACTCTAGGCATCAGAACTTGTGGAAGGCTATTCTTCTTTTTTTGTGTATCTGTATGGGTTTTAGATGTAATGGGTATTGTATAAACTATAGTATTGGCTCCCTGTTTTTGTATAGGTGGGGAGATGGGATTAAATATATCCCGGGCATTTTTTGGGTTCCTAAACTTAGGTTAGGAATGATGTATATACATAGAGGGAATGCCCTCTTTCATATGTAATTCTTTTTGGTGATATGATAGTTTTCTGGGCTTTGCCCTTTATCAAAAAAAAAAAAAAAGGTCACATAAAATTCAATGCCGTATTCTTTGAAGGCTTTTGTAAGTTAAAGGGCTTAACCATGTAAATGTAAATGTAAATGCCCATGGACTTTTGTGCAAATTAAGGAAAAGTTAGCAACAAGATTTAGAATGATAAATGCAATGCATTATTGGGAAACAACTTGTTTAACTTGCTTGACCTGTTTCATTTTGAGTTATTTTCCATTTAACCTTTTTTATAACGAATGACTTAAATCAAAATATTAATAAGCTAGTGACCAAACTATATGTCAATAAAAGTTGAGCTGCAACTTTTTTTACGTGTTTGTGTGGGGAGTTACCTGGCGTATAGGTGATAGAAAGGGAATAAAAGAATATGGGCCATCTACTATGTAAGTGGTGGCAACAAAAACTCCTCCAGGTCGAAGAATTCGACTTATTTCAGCTACCTGTCAAACACCGTATTGCCAAAAATGTGAAAATGTATATGAAGATCACTCGGAGCCAAATATAAAGAAATAAAACAAACAAAAAAACATATAGACTATTTTATGACGTTTGAACTATATTTTTACTAGAGGTGGTGATATCAACCCATTTACTCGTATTAGAATAAGTTTATTTATTTTTAGTCTACTCACTTTCAATTAAAATAAGCTACTAACATACTAAAGGTTTTAATGTTTTATACAATTTTTTCATACAAAAAAAGGGATCGGAAAAATCTTTCGTAAAATCAATGGGGTTGACCCCTTAGGTCAACACCGACCTTCGCCACTGTACACTTTTTAAGATCCTAACCGCAAAGAAAACAATCGAAATATCCACTCACTATCAAAAAATTTATAAAATTTTGCTCAACATGCGCTTTAAAAGATTATCTGACTGTACATGGAATTTCTAACATGCACTTCAATATAAAGATGGGCAGGAAAATATAGAGGACACACCTCAATATCATCGATTTGTTGCAACTATTTCTATAGGCATATATGTTGGGGTATCACACACACACTAACACACACACACACAAAACAGTAAACGAGAATTGGACATTGGGATTTAACATGGTTCAGTGTAGGTGACCTACGTCCACGGGTTGTAACTAACGAGATATACTATCCTGGTGCTCAAGGAATTAGAAGTACAACGATCAGTAGTTATAGAATAATATAAGAGATACGTAATTATGGAAATGATCCTACAACCACAATTAGAGTAGAGACTAGGGCCGGCTACCTCGTCAAGCCTCCATACTCAACAATATATACCCAGAAAAATTCTCAAACCTGTTATTTCATACAAGTTATGTATTATTATTACAACTACTCACAATTTCAAATTGTTCTGGATTTGTGTCATTAACGATTTTGAGAAGAGATTTTCTAGCTTATAAAGAAAAGATAAAACTGCATAAAAGATTAATCAGATTTGGCCCAATTTCATCATTAAGAAAACAAAAAATTGTTCAGTTTCTATTTCTGGTAATCAACCTTTTAGGGCCTAAAAAACCATTTGATGTACAGAAATTTCAAAAAATTCCGATGCATATGTCAAGTAGCTTCTGACTGTGTTTCGCTTTTTTTTTTTGAAGTAGTGTTTATGTGGCATCGTTGTCTGACTGTGTTGACTTTTTTTTAATCGGTGTTGATGTGGCATCAATATGATACCTGAAAGGCTGAAATTATGTTAATGTAATCTTATGTAATAACCTTATACAGATTGTTTAATAATTGGATGGTTTTTTCAGCCTAAAAGAAGTTGGATGACCTAAAAAGATACACGACCAAAGTGGGTTACCCTTATATGCAATTAGCCCTAAAGAAAACTAACATAGTTATGGCATGAAAATGAGCATCACAGTCCATATGAAATCAGCAAACAAAAATCATATGAACATGGCATCCATTGAATGAATCTCAAGTCATCTAACAAAGGAGAAAAATACACACACGCATAGATAATACTTACACCAGCAGATGGTGAGGGCCAACAATGAAGAGCTGCACCAGCATGCACTGCATCAATAGACCTCGAAGCGAATGGAAGTCGTGCAATATCAGCTCTAACCAATATTAAGTTCCTAAAATTATGTTTGCATCAAAAATTGATCTAAATTTATGAAAACTAACTGGCAACATAAAACTTCATTGTAAGATTTGAAGCTATATACTCTTTAGAAATGCTTTCCTCCTGCTTGATGTAGTCATAACACTGCTTCAACATGGACTCTGAAAAATCAAGTGCAACAACAAGAGAAAACAGACCACTTTTTGCAAAAAGCCTCGAGAACAGCCCACTAGCACAACTAGCATCAATAATGCTTCCTCCAATTGCTGGCTTAAGATAATCTTTCATCATTTCAAACTGTAAGTGAATAGTAGCAAACTCAGATCAAACTTTATATTTCCACTTTTCCACCTCATAACACATGGCTATTTATTTGAATTAAACTCTAGCATAGTAAACTTTAGTAGGAGCAAAGTGGAAGGATGGGTAATGGGTTCATATATAAAGCGATAATTTTTTACAGGCTGGGTTGAACCAAAATACTTCAGTTTGATATTATTTCTTTTGTAAATAGTTAGTGTGCTATATATTATCACAAAATCATATTATCCCAGTTATAACATCACTTTTATGTAAAAAAAGAATTAGGATGCATTATCCCAGTTATAACCACTTGACATGCTTCAAAATTTAAGATGATCTGTTATTTTACTACGTGACTCGCAAGAGGTTAATGGAAAAAACAAATTGATCTGTTTATTTTACCTCTTTCTCTGGGCCGGGGAAACCACCCCATATTGAAAAAGCCTGTCGCCAACCTCTCTCATACAAGAATGATACTAAAGGTAACCTGTATCAGCAAACTTATGATTTCCGTAATCTCATAAAGACAAATATCATTGTTTGTGAAACAAAAGATTTTACAAAGTTTAATTTGAAAAAGTTAGATAGAAAGTAAAAAAGCTTTATACACATCAAGCATGTGGCCGTTGTTATCTGGTTACCTCTCATACACAATATTTGGACAAATTTACCATCCTGTCACAAACTTGCATGTTTCTGTTTGGTTTTTAGAAGATACCTGAAAATCTCAGAAGAAGCTGGCATGTATTCACTATATTTCTTGGAGCCACTAGTTAATGTTAAATCAAGATGTGTTTGATTACCGCTGTAAGCCTTTTTACAGGTACTGCATCTTAAACTGGAAATAGGAGTAGAGTCTCTACAGAGAATATAAATGGAAGATCATAATTATAGTCCTACTTTGCAGAAATTAAACATAAAACTCACAGAGAAAACCAATTTAAAAGGAAGCATCCTTGATTCATGATAATGAAACTAAACTAAGTAAGTAACTTACACAGAGAAAACTGGATCACCATTCCATATTAGCATGTCATGACAAATGGGGCAAGCCAATAATTGCTTCTTTGCATTTGCTTCATTTTCATTTAACTCAGCAGTTCCCCCCTGCACACAAGTTACATCAATGAAACTGGATATGCCCATTAATTAATATTAATATTAATATGGTTATGGTTATGATACCAATAACTTCCGGTGGAATTTGTTCCTTCCAAATCAGATAGACTAACCTTACCATTCTCTTTGCAACTAATTAATACAGCTAATGAATGTATTTCTACCAATGAATCTACGTAATTTCGAGTCTTTATCTGACACCAATGCAAATCATTCATTCCGCAACAAATAGACTCAACTTACAGTTCCAAAAATCACAAGTAATAATCAACAACAACAACAGCCTAATCATCTGAAGGTCAATTCAGCCACGTAATCTACAAATGAAACGTAGTTTCAAATTACTTCCAAAATCATAATGCATACCGAATCGGTTCCGACGATGGCGGTCGCAGATGACGCACGGTTACTTGTTGGGGAATTCCGGCAACGAGATGAGGTCAACATCGACGATAGAGGTTTAAAGAAACCACGAGTCGGCGTAGAACTACTGCTGATTTGAATCGGTAGCGATAGATTGCCTCCAGCAGATGGTGTTGCCATCGGAGTCTCACTCGACGGAGTGAGTCGTCGCCGTGTTTCTGTACAATTTATATTTATATTAAATTATAAACCATAAAATAAATAACCAAAAAACAGACGGAGAAATAAATCATAGGTAACAAAATTGCAATTAGCTTTCTAATCAGTCATTACTCTTAATCCTCATCTTCGCCCAGGCCCATGTGGCCTGAAGTTGTAACGTCTTTAAATAAAAAAACAAAGTCAGAATCCGACCCTACTCGATTGACCCGACATCATTTGCTACATATTTAAATAAAGTTTTCGTAGAGTTTATAGCTTGTAAACTATATATAAATATATATATATATCTATTATACTTAATAAATCAAAATAATTGTGGGACACTTGTCACAAATCTAGAGCATCATCATATCACTTTTCCCGCTTCTCTCTCCTAATTAATACACAATTTTAATAAATACTAATTATAGAATTATATATTATCTATACCTTTTTTAATTCAAAAAAGTTCTTAATTTATATTAAAAAATAATTACATACTAGAAATAAGTACTAATTATATTATATATACCTTTTATAATTAAAAAGAATTTCTTAATATAGTTAAAAAATATTTTAATACTAAAAAACACACTTTTAAAAAATCAAACTACTATAAAATATAAAAATTTTCCAATATTTATAACTCACAAATTCCTTTTACAATTTATAAGTTATTATTATTAACTATTAATTTTTTTCTTTAATTATTAACTTGTGTAATAATAGATAATATCCTTTAACTTTGTAAAAAATGACATTTTCTAAAAAAACAACTTTTTTGAAAATGTAATGTTTAAAAACCAAACTTGGAAAAAGAATTTTTTTTTAAATACAATATTGTTATTTTATTTTTTACGTAATGTTGATCATGTTTTAAATCAAAAAATCATTTACAATTTTTAAATTTAAATTATTGAATAGTATTAATTTTTATTCAACACATGTAATACATGGGTTACTAACCTAGTATATATATATATTAGGAAAAAGTTCTCTTTTGTTCCCTGTTGTTTTACAATTTTTTGCTTCAAACTTTTCAAAAATGACTATTATATTTTCTGTGGTTTGACAGTTTAACTATTTTGCTCCAAACTTTTGCAATATGTCTCCATTGATTATACTCCATTTTTCTCAAGACCACAGGAAGCAAAAGGATTATAACTATCAAACAATAAGGAGCAAAATGGTTGAACTGTCAAACCATAGGAGGGCATAATGGCCATTTTGAAAAGTTTTGAGCAAAAGGGTTAAAACTGTCAAACCATATGAAGCAAAAGAAAAGTTTTTCCAAAAGATTATAATAATAAATCACCAAAAAAAAACTTATTATTTGCAATGCGTGGTTGATTGTTTAAGTTATTGACTTATTTCTGATAATCATTAACTATCACTAACAAGACAATTAATTACCGTTTATTTTGGTTGTTATTTGTCATAATTGTTGTTGATCATACATGTGTTATTAATATATCAAGTTGATAGTGATAAGATAAACCTAAGCTCCTTATAAACAAATTTATACAACTATTTATCAATCGTACAAATCAATACTACAAAAAGACAGTGTTTGATATCACAATGAGTGATTGTGATTCAAACCCTATGATTTATTAGCTCTTAAGATTCATAAATGTTAGAATTCTTAATACTATTAAATGAGATATTCTATACCTTTTTAACTTATATAAAATGTTTATTCATAATTTACTTTAATATTAAACAAATCTAATTAACTAACATGACTTTATTAGCAAATTATAGATAGAAATTAACAACCCACCTAATAGATTATATTGATATATATATCATGACAACTGTTATATTTGTTTTAGTTATAACATTATGAATTTCATGCAAGTACAATTAGTTGGGTATAACATCCTATTTAAGACTGTAAAGAAGCCAAGTCAACTAACTAATTACTCGGATCTAGAGCTCAAAGTGACCCGGGGTTAATCAATCATGAATCTTCAACTAAGCCCAATTTCACTTGTCAAAACTAAGGAGGCTTACAAGTGTACGCTATATATATAGTTAGATAATTTTTATTTAATAGATTAATTAGCATATATTCACCTAATATATATTATTATTTAAAAAATATGATAAATAACTAAAATTTATATATAAGGGTATATACAAAGTTAGAATTACCAACATTTTAAAAATTTTAAAAATATGTATAATATATTACTAACAACTAACGAATAATAGATGAGTCAACTCAAGCTTTAAGAATAGATATCAAACTAGCAGAGCTTGATCCTTGATGAGTTTTATTATTTATAAAGCTTGAGTTTGACTTGTTAAAACTCATGCCCAACATGTAGCTACCTTTCCAAGATCGAGATCAGAATTACTTTTCTAAGCTCAGCTCAGCTTGACTACTTATAATATATATAAAGTTTAAAACTATATTTATATTCAAATAAAATGATAAAATATTTGTTAAATTATAATGAGTCAAGGGTAAAACAAACTCAATCTTGAAAAAGTAGTCATGTTCCGAGTTTGATCTTTATAAATAGAGTTTCAAAAGGAGCCAAGCTAGATCCTAGACAAACTCAGGCTTGGTTCGGTTTTTTACATTCATAATTGAAATAAACTATCAATCAACAAATATAAAAGTGTAATTATACTGGGTACGTGTTGTTGTATCAATCAACAAATAATTTAAAAAGTTAAAAAGTTGTTTTTATGTAAATGCTAAAAAAAATAATTGTCAAATAAGTTTAAAACACGTTTTTAAAAAAAGTTAAAGAAACGTTTATATGTAAAAAACCAAAAAAAAAACATTTTATTGTTAGAATGGATTATTTGTCAGAGCAAATTAAATAATTAATAACAGTAAGAAAATATCAGTAATATCATTACTAATATAAAATTACAAAAAAATTCTTTTTGATTTTAAGAAATTAAAGGTTTATTTTTTAGAAAGAAGAACATTTTGATCATTTTTTAATGATTAACGAAGTAACAGTACTTAGTTTAGAAGATGCAACGTACGACAAATTTTATAGATAAATGATAAAATTAGCGTTTTTATAAATAGAGTATGAAATCTACAATTTTATGAAAATTGATATGATATTTTCTATGATTTTGTCCAAAAGAAATATAAGTTTATATTAAAATAGTAAATGTAATTTTTCGTCTTGTTAATATGATACTTGCATTGTGTTGTGACAAGTATTATCTTTCGGAAATGTTAGAATTATTATTTAATTTATTTATTTTTTAAATTTAAGAAGTTTTGAATGGTCGAAATTACCCTTACGCAAGTGAGATGCAGAAAACGCTTATGGCATGGGGACAAACACGCCAAGACGCAACATGTTTGTATACATGCTCTATGAAAACAATAATCACATGATTATTTACGAAATCTTTATTTTTTTAATTTTTATAGTTCAATACTTTATTACTATCATAAGATAGGATAGGATAAGATTGGATTGGAATATTGGGTTGGATATACTTTTTTGTTTATGTTTTATATGACATCTAGTTATGGCCCAAAAATACATCTTGACCCACAAACTACGTTGGGTTTCCTGATCTGGCTTATGTAAACCCACGGCCCACCCATTCATTAAGACCTGCTATATTTTATATAATATTTTGTTTATAATTAAATAAATAAGTAAATTTATAAGAGGGCATTGACCACATTGCACTCGAGTTTTTTACCAAATTAGTGTTGAGGGAAAAAATATTTACCAAAATAGTGTTGTTTAAAAAATAATTACCAAAATAGTGTTTTCAAGATATTTGAGGTCATATTTTGCCTTTGACTTTGATTATTTACATAATTATTGATCTTTTTTTCTTCATATGATTTTTCTTAACTATTTAAATAAAAAAAATTAATCAAGATTTATAATTCACTGTATATAATGGTAAAACAAATTCTTTATTATAAATTCAAATGTATTTTATAATTAATATTGAAAACATTTTTGACAGCAAAAAATAACACTTTTTGAAAAAGATAAAAAAACATTATTTTGGTTTTATTAAGCTTTGTTTTAGCTCTATACGTTTTTTTTTTGTTAATGAATTTTAAAAAAATATATTTTCTTTTTTGAAAAGAGTGTTTTTTAAAGAAATTATTTTATATTAAATATCAAACTACACATAGTGATATGTTTTTAGGGTTGTTCACGAGCCGAGCCGAACCGAACCGAGGATGGTATGCTCGTGTTTGGCTCGTTTATAAACCGAGCGGCTTGGCTTAGTTCGGATTTGTAAAATCAAGCAAAATGTCGTGCCCGTTGCTCGGCTCATTTTAAAACCGTGAGGCTCGACTTGGTTCGGTTTGGCTTGGTTTAATAATAAAATTTAATGTAAACTCAAAATATTTATGTCAATTACAAACTCAATAATTAAATAACAATAAGTTCAACCACGTTTAAATCTAAAACAAAAATAAAGTTCGTAAATTACTAATAGTAATAATACGAAAACATAAAAAAAGTTTAAAATGTTTACCTAGGCTTGTGTTTGCCTCGTTTAGAAACCGAACCAAGCGTGCTCGGCTCGTTTAAAACCGAGCGAAATTCGAACGAAATTTTTTCGAGCTTATCTGAGCGAGCGTCCAGCGACGAACATTTTGGATAACCCTATATGTTTTTACACATTCTACTTTATATAAATATTAAAATAACTCTTTTTTATTAATTATATATAATAGTTTTGTGTAAAAAAATCATTAAAAATGAAACGTATTTTGAAATTTTGAATTTAAAAAAATTTCCGAGAAGATTTAACTTGTTTCCTTCTAAATTTTAGTCAATATTAATTCTATAGTAAATACGTAATAGTAAAAGTTTTTTTTTTATTTTTTTATATGTATTAAAAATATATATAAAGTGAATTCTAAATCTTGATTAGTTTTTTATTATGTATTTTAAGAACAAATGAAAAAAAATATTTACAAAGAGAACATAACTAATCAAAGTTAAACTCAAATAGTAATCTTTGGCAAGAAAACACCATTTTGGTAATTACTTTTCAAAGAACACTATTTTGGTAAATATTTTTACCACAAACACTAGTTTAGTAAAAAACTCCATTGCACTCTCAGGTTATAAATTTTCTTTAATTTTCTAATCTCTTTTTATCTTAATTAGGGTTTTTCTTAGGTGTATATATATGAGACTACATGTTCTTGATTAGTTTGATGAACATCACTAATCACGAATTCTTCAACCTAAGACTTTGTGACCCTCTAAGCCTCTTTAAAACATGTTCATCTTAGTCAGACTTCATGCTAGAAAGTAGAAATCATGTCAGTAAGACAGCAATCAATAAGAAAGAAAGACGAGAAAAAATATTTTAGAGTTTATGAAAAAGTGACATGTATCTACTTTAGTTATTCTTTTTATTAATATAAGGATAAGGCGAGGATTTGATGAAATTTGGATGTTCTTAATTAATTGCAGGAACATAAGTCGAGGGTCATCCACATGATAGCCTAAAATTTTTGAATGATAGCTTAAAAGTGTATTGTCATGTAGTTATTCTTGTTCTTGAGGTTTTGGGATTTTAAATTTTAATGATGATGATTTGACAGCTAAATTGATTTATCGGTCATGTCTTTTTTTTTTTTTAACGGCTAAGCTTACTCCCACATAAATTACACCTAACACTTTTAATTACACCCTTGCATGGGATTGAACCCATGACCTCCCATTCTAAGAGGCAAGCCTCTACTAAGTGGGCTAGTCCCACATTGGCTATCGGTCATGTCTTGATAATTCGAATAAAGACTAAGAATATCCTTGCTAATGTCCAGGTGACTTCATCTTCTCCTTAGTTTCATTTAACTTAAAATTACCATGTTTTATATAATAGGTCTTAGTTAATGGCATATGATCATATGTAATGATACTTCCGACCAGTTTACTTATGAATGAGTCAATTAATTTGAGTTAATCTTATTTTGAATAGGTAAAATGGGTATAAAAATAATAACAAAAAAAAAAGAAGAAAAGAAAACACATCAAAACAATTATAATGCAAAAACTTTATAATCATAATGCTTGAAAAAATCAGTTACTATTGTTTTTTTAGACTATATTTGAGACACTGACTTGAAAATTTTTGAATGATGGGGGTGATGGAGCTTTTTGACCAAAATCTAAATATGATTTGTGTAATATTCAACTTAATTTATTTTGGTAAGATGCAATGTGATGGGGTTCTTAACGTATTATAGTAAAACGTAGATAGTCAGGTAGTTTAAGTTGGCGGAGCTTGGTTCAAATGTTCAGTGGGGCTGAAAGATATAGGTTAAAAAAAATTTTTCGTAATGCTATGTTTCGGGCTAAAAACTCGGGTCGACAAATGGTAATTCGGGTCGGGTCAAACAATTTAAAATTTTAAATCTAATCCTAAATCCTAAAATAAATTAACTAATCAACAAACAAATAACAATCAATAAATAAACTTGAAGCCTCTTAACCTCTTTTCAACTTCACAGTTCACACAATCAAAGTAACAAAAACAAAAAATTAACTAATCAATAAGCGAAGAAACTGGTTACCTGGGTTATCATCGGTCACGTACTCGAACTCTTGAAGAAGTGAAGATGCTGGACAGCTAGGTCGACCGTCGACCGTCGACGGGTCGTGGTCGTCACTCGTCAAGTGACTCAGCCACTCAGGTCGTGAGCAGCTGAACACTCGTCACTCGTGGAGTCATGGGCCTCATGGTTGATTGTTGAAGACTTGAAGAAGATTAGAACTTAGAAGAAGAAACAGATGTTGCTTGAAGCTTGAATCACGATTGAATTTGGAATTTGGAAATTAAGGAACCCTATTTCCTGCTGCTGCTACCCGCTCTGGCGCTCTGCTATTAGATTAAAATAGGAAATGGGTTTCCTTTTGATTTGAACGTTTAATAAGCAATGAAATATTTTAGTGGCCCAATTAAATTTCAAGCCCACCACAAGTTTTAAAGTTTAAATGTAATATCGGGAAAAAATGAGATAACAACCGATACTGTGAACCCTTAAAGGTTTCAACTTTATTATTTTTTAAAATCCAAGGGGGGCCCTAGGAATTTTTGAAAGAAAACCCGAAGGGGCCGGACTCAATACATAAAAAATTTTCCGACCGAAAACTACTATATCGGGGCTTTTGTCCAGAAAAACAGGGGGCCGGGGCACCCCCGGGCCCCTAAGATCCTCCGCCCCTGGTGTAAGTAACACACACACACACACACACACACATATATATATATATATATATATATATACTACTATATAATACATATAATCTAGGACCAAATGGATAATCACGAACCAACAATTACGTACCAAGCATAAAAATCACGGACCACGTAATTTTTTTTAATAAACTATAACAATATTATACTCAAATTAAAGATAATAAAATTCTCGATTTAATGGTGCATTTTTTTTAAAAAAAATAATTAAACGTTTAAAAGTTATTTGATTTACAAGAAGATGGCGGAACTTGATTTACCCATAAAAAAATCAACAAATGTAGTCAATTCCTTTTTTGCCCTTTTATCTTTAATTCACGAAAGTTTTAAACAAAAAGTGGGGACCACTAGATCTAAACCATTGATTTATTTGTTCAAAGGTTCACAATCATTCCTATCCTTCTCACGTTAAACATTCATTGTATTGGATCCGCCTCCTATGTCTATCTATTATAATAAATCAATGTTTTCTTCTGCCACGTGTCATTCAACGAGATAGGTTTTGGGATTCTTTTCCCGCTCATTTTATTAAAAAAGTCTTCAATATTTAATATAAGAATTAAATGTTTAACAAATTTTATGATATTAACAACATTACCATTATTAAAATACATTAACTTGAATCAATTTATTAACATTAAATTTATCATATATAACGGTAAACATATCTATTTATTCTAATAAATAAAAGTTTTCTAAGGACACATGTCATCTTCCTAGAGCATCCCAACTTTAATTTCCACCTCCCTCTCCTATTGAATACATATAATATTAAATATATAAAATTTTAATCACATACAATAATTAAATATTTAAATTTTAATTGATAACTATTTATCATATATTTTATTCAATCCGTGTAATATACGGGTACTAACCTATCTACCTACTCTAATAAAATAGTATTTTTAGGAGACATGTGTCATCTTCTAATTAAATGTAAAAAAGTTTTTCCCTCCTCTCTCTCTTTTAAAAATATTAATAATTTTTATTAGTTAAATTATGCAACTAAATATTAATAATAAAAATCATGTTATTAAAATTTATCAATTTACTAAAAATTAATAAAATATATTAAAATTTTAATTATATCTAATATGTTTATATAATTTTAAAATTATTAAATATTTATAATTATTTGTTATATATAATTTTTAAATATTCATATTTCTTATTTAACCAACAATTGATAAATGTAACATATAAATTTTTATATAAATCATTGTTTATAACATATAATATTTGTTCAACCCATGTAATACATGGGTTTCTAGACTAGTATATATACATATATCTCTTAGTCGGTTTCAATTTTTGTATTTAGTAGCTAGTATCTCTTATTTAGTTTATTGTTGTTAACTAATATAATCTGAGTTTTGTATGAAAAGTTTTAGTATGTCTCGTTGTAAACTTCATTGCTTTTAGATTTAGATATGATGCATGCATGCGTTGGTGGATACCAATACCATTACTTAATATCTGTAAAACGTGTCATCAACATATATGTATAATATTAGTGGTTAGTATAGTGATCGAGTGCATACATACAGATACACATGGGCGGATCTATAGCAATGGGAGTAGGTTCACAGGAACCCACCGCATTTTGAAGATTTAGTAAGAATTTTTTTGTTTTTGAGACTTAAAATATAAGATGAATCCATTAATATTTTTAAGGGTGAATCCTTTTATTTTTAAACATCAATAAGGGTGAATATTTAATGTAATTTTTCTAGTAGTTAGTCAACTTGAGTAGAGTAAGTGATATTTGTTAAATGAATCTCAAAAATCAATGCTTGTATTTTCTGTATGATAGTGTTAAGATCACTTTTTGAAATCAACGAATTGTCCGTATGTTCTATCGATTTCCTCTTTGTAATATATCACCAAGTTAAATGGTAGTTATTGGCGGGTAAATTCGCGAGTTAAGTTAATGACAGTCATATAAACTTAGCAAATTTTGTTTAAGTTTCGAGACGTTGCTCAGAACCCCACAAGGTGTGATGTCCCCTTGACGGTTAGGCCCTGCCAGGGACTCTGTCCCTAGGACCCCGCTTGAACTTTTTAATGACAATGTTTTTTTAATTATTGACTTAATATATCGCATTGTTATTACATGATGAATCTTAGAAAACCCGAATCGTCAAACCAACCCACAAATTTTTATGTCAGGTTCTATCTAATTGAAGCATCCGATAATAATGAATCCACTCAAAAAAATTTCTGGATCCAGCACTGCACACACACATACACATACATATATATAGGCATACTTTACAACTAAATTTCTTATTGTTCCCATAACCTTGGTCATATAACCAACTTGTAAACATATAACCTTTCTTATTCAAATTGAACCGAAACCGAATTGAAAACCAGCGGAAAAAATTTACTGAAACCGAAGCTTGGTTATCGGTTTCGGTTGAGCCTAAAATTGAATTGAGTACACCCCTAGTTGTTGTAATGTTCAATATTGTGTTTTTATCGGTTGTTTACAATGTTCTTTAGTTGTTTCGTAACAACTTAGAATAAAAAAAAATCGTTAGTATATTATCTGTCACAATCAAGTGACATCAGCAGTATGTTAATTCTTGTATACATAGAATGATTGTCTCTTTATAAGAAAGTGATTGAATGGGCACATATTTTATCAAGTGGAAGATTAGTTGTTATACATACTAATGAATTTAATACAATTTGTTTCATGAATTGATTTGCTCTTTTTTTGGTTCATGTGTTCACTTTGATCATTAGTTACTCAGACTTAATCATGTCGATTATCTAATCTAACAATTAGAATCAGAGCCTAATTTATCTTAAATATAATTTAACAATTGATTCAGAATTAAATCACGCTCATATTGATAATTGATTGTTTGCAATTCTAGCTCCACTTGTAATTTTGTGAAATTGATTAATTATTTCTCAATTCAACAATAACAAACTTCGATCCGCGTAACACCAGATCCCGGATCTGCTACCAAGCCACCAATATTGGTAAGAACATAATATAACATTTGGTAGCGTCGAATGACACATTTTGTGTCTGATCTAAACACCAACAATTGGGGATCTATAATGTTTAAACCTCGTCATTATATACTAAAGCAAAGACGAAAAATGACATCATTACGAATTTTTTTAATTAAGCTACAGTGATAACAGTTGTCATTATATATGTAATAATTATTTTTCCACTAAACGGTAGCGACATGTCGTCACTAAATGTTAAAATAATATCATTATTAGATGTCGCTAATAATTTATTAGTATTTTCTTTTATTTGTTAAAAAAGATTATATTTTATTAAAATACTTTTTATATAAGTATTTTGCAACGAGATGTTATTACGAGAATATAGAGAATTATACAGAAGAAATTATAGTGACTTCTCACTGTAGGTAAAAAAAACTGTAGCAACTATATATCGTTACTAGAAATCTCTGCAAAAAGGTTGGCAAAGACCATTTTGTTGTACTGTTATTTCATTTGAAACTCACAAGGTAGACTCAAGCTTTTTGAATACCCAAGGCATATACAAAAATCGTGTTCTTAAATTTTTTTTCCTTATAATGAAAATTTGTGGTTCGCGTATTTGGAAAAAAATAAAAAGATGTTAGTTTGTCTCTATTTATACACTAGGTTATAAACCCGTGTTATACACGGGTTGAATAACAAATGCAAAAAAATTAACAAAATTATAATAATTTTAAATGACTGAAGAAACATATTGTAACATGAAATAAGCCACAATGAAAAATTACAAAAAAATTCATCAATTGTTAATTACTTTTAATATATTACAACATTTATCGAAAATTAATAACTTTAAACCTTCTATATTTTTAGCCATAAACATTGTAACGTATAATTGATCATGTGTAAATACTCGATGGTTTAAATACAAACCAACCTAGGATAACTCACCATGTTACAATAGAAGCAATTTTTTTGCTAATTGTATACGTTCTTAAAAGCGGTAGAATTCGAAACAAAGGTTGAAATATTTAATTATTAAACGTTTACTATTCAAAATACTTTTCAAAAATGCTAAAAAATTTACTAAGCAAGTTAACCTGCATTCTTGTAATATGAAATAACATTAAAAAATAAATGTTAAACAATAAAAAACTTATTTTAAGAGAAAAAATAATTGTTATTCGAGCTATGATCTTCAGCTAATTAGTGAATGAGGTAATTTTAAATATTGTAATAACTAATAACTAAACATTAATAATTGAATTTAACTTTTCTATAAAATTGAGTATACCAGTTAATTGAGCAAATTATTGAAATTAGAGTAAATTACACATTTCGTCCTTTATGTATAGTGTTTTTTTCAGCACATGTCCTTTCCCTTAAAAAATGACTAAAATCATCCTTAATGTTTAAAATTATTGCGCCCTTTATCCTTTCTGCCTAACCCCGTTAATTTTAGACGGTATAGCCAGTCATGTGCCTCCATGTGAGGGCAAAATAGTCATTATCCTCCATTTTTGATTCCCCCTTCTCTTCTATTAAATATATAACCCTAGCATCTGAAAAAACCCCCATGTTGATGGAAATGCCATCCCCACCACGAAGAACACATCACACCATCGATTTGACGCCGGAGGATGACTGTGCAAGCAGCCGGAGGATGCTCCGAGATCTGTCGATGCGTGTGAGGCCGTCTCATGAAAGAAGTCGTCTATGCCCACCATCACCTCATCGCCGCTCACTCCTCGTCGACATTCACTCCCACTACTGCGGTCGCTAAAACTCACCGGATCCACACTCGCAACTTTTGTTTCTAGCAAATCCGTTTCTTTCGGTCGCTCAATGTATATTGATGTATCTAACAGTTGACTTTTTTGTTTACCAGGTCGGATTAACAGGCTTGAAGATTTTGGGGTTCATGATTTATTGTTGATTTGGGCAAATTAACCGGGTGGGGTTTGCTTTGATTGTGAAAACATTCAATGTAAAGATGGGAACAAAGAACAAACTAAAGGTAGATAAATGTAAAGCTGATGTCGAAACAAAGCTAGGAACAGTTTCTAATGGTAAATCTGTAAAATTAATAACATAAAAGGTAGATAAATGATATTATGGCAGGTTGAAATCAGTAGCAAATGAAGCTTTGGTGTTGATGATGGTGTACCCAATTTCTTGCTTCAAGTGGTGGGTAATGAACCCTAATTCCATTTTCAATCTTTCAATCTCCACCACCCCTGTTCCTGTTATCAAACCGTTCCTGAAATCAACCTATCTACAAACCCTCTTCAAGGCACATCATCACTAAACCCTCACCGCTCGTCTGATCCATGAAACGCCGGTGGTCTCCGTCGCGCCTTCGTCGTTTGGTTCCGTGGCGATCTCTATGCTCCTGATAATGTCAGAAGTTTGAGACGACGAAAATCATACATCCTCCGGCACTGGATCTGGCTTACGGGCGACTTCGGTTGCCGGTTGCTTTCTTGGAGCCTTTCCGGCCATGTATCTGCGAGCTGTTTGCTTTTTTGTTGTGCCATTGATGTGTTTGTTAGCAATATGATTTGGTAGGTGCATAAATTAGGGTTATGCAGGGTGATTTAGGGGAGTGAGGAAGAAGACACAGATAATAAGTATGATAAAAGAAGAATGAATCACAAAGGTAAGAATAATGACTATTTTGCCCTTACATGAAAGGCACGTTAATGACTTTTCCGTCTAAAACTAACGGAGTTAGGCAGAAAGGACATATCATACAAAAATTTTAAACATTAAGGATGATTTTGGACATTTTTGAAGGAAAAGGACATGTACTGAAAAATACACTAAACATAAAGGACGAAACGTGTAATTTACTCTTGAAATTAAATTTAATTGAAATAATAATTATTAAATTCGAGTGAATAAATGTATACACATGTTTACATGTCCATGTAAATTAAAATTGAGATTAACTATTCTAATTATTGAATGAACTAAATTAAAATTTTAGATCAATCATAGAAAGATTGATTTATTTAAAATTTTGAATAATTTCTTATTTAGAGAATGATTAATCAATTAAATTTAAAAAATTAAATTAATGACACTTATTAAATGTGGTTGTCTTATTGATTGACATGTGTCAAATAAGTATGTTTGTATTGACAAGTGGCAAAAAAAGATTTTTATTTATTAGAGCAGTAAGATAAGAAGTTTACAAATGATAATCATAATTTTTAGTTTCATTACCACATGTAATCTTATTAGCATAATCATTAAATATATGTACTTGGTTGTAAATTTTTAATGACTATGTTAGTGTGATTGTATAAACAAATGTAAAATTTGAGACTATCAATGGTTAAATTATTAGTATGAATTATTATTGGTCAATAAATCATCATTTGGATTATAAAAATCATTTATTTAAAATAAATACACATAAACAATAAATGACTAAAGAAATAATATTATAAATTACTCAGTTGTTTTTCTTTATTAGTCAGCTTTATCACTAAAAAGTATGTCAAAATCTTTCATTCGTGACATTAATGTTTATTCTAACACAAAACAAAGATGAAATAAACACAAATTAAAGGGATGTGATTATTTGAAAACAGAGAACTATAAACACACTCTCTTTTGAGATTATAAAAAAGTTTTTTGCTTTTTCAAATCCAAAACAACATAAACACAAAACTACAACAAATAACTTGTAAGCTTGGACCTCCAAAATTTAGGGCTAGCCTTGTTTTTCCTTGAGCTGGCCCTGGTAACTAACACTAATTAAAATTGTTTTTGATCATTATTATAATTTTGGTGATGGTATTGCAACGACCATGATGATGAGTTTGATCATTATTATAATTTTGGTTATGTGGATAATTTTACTTAAAACTCCACGCCAATTACATTTACATTGATTTTGTTTAATTGACACCACCATCTCCACTAATCCCAAATAAGATATATGATGCTTTTATAGAGATTATTAATAGTCGATTAGAGCCACCTCAACAACACACAAATTAATTTATAGGTTAACATGAGTTGATGTCTCCTTGAAAGTAGAAGATTCAAACGTAACTTTAGGCTTTCGCATATAGATTCAGGCATAAGTTTAGGCTTTCATATATAATAAATATAAAAGTTCGGTCCAACAACCTACATTAATTAATATTGAAATATAATAACTATTTTCAATATATAATTTTAAAGTTACATGCTTGGACTTTTGCGTATACTTATTATCAGTTCTTTAGGATTATATCAATTATAAAATCGGACATGTTAGAGCACAAGGAGTCGTCTAGGAACTCCCCACTTTTCCCCGTTGCCACATCAGCGCCACATCAGCTTTCCCCACTTTTCCCCATTTTGCACGGTGTCGTCCCACTTTTCCCCATTTTCAAATCTTATTTTTAATTAATTATTTTAACAATAAATAATAATAATAATTAAATAGATTCATTAAAAATAAAATATAAAATTACATTAAAATTTAAAAAGATATTACATTAAATTAAAAAGATATTACATTAAATGAAAATACTAATTATTAGGGTTATTGACGTGATATTGTTGCGATAAATGCTCCAAATGCTCGATAAGGTCGGCTCGAAGATTTTCGTGCGTTGTTCTTGATCGTAGCTGATAAAGAATGTCTTCTTCAGGCTGTTCATCGCTAGGAGGGTCCTCTATGTGTTCTGGTGATATTGCTGACCCATTCCATTTTAAAATCATATTGTGTAGAATGATACAAGCATACATAATTTTTCGTAAACTTCGTGGATGCATTTGTTTTGCGGGACGATGCAATATATTCCACCTTCCCTTCAAAACACCGAAAGCTCTTTCAACATCTTTTCGTGCAGCTTCTTGTGCTCTCTTGAATCGACGACGTTTTAAATCATTTTCGGGAGGATGCTGGAACGATTTCACTATAGTTGCCCAACTAGGATAAATCCCATCACCAAGATAATATCCAAGCTTGTATTCGACGCCGTTAACTATAAACGGGCACTTTGGAGCTGATCCATCAAGTATGTTGCTGAAAACATACGAACGATCAAGAACGTTGAGGTCATTGTTCGAGCCGGGAGGTCCAAAGAAAGCATGCCAAAACCAAGTGTCTTGTGATGCCACCGCTTCAAGCATCACCGTCGGAACCTTGTAATCACCCCGTGTGTATTGTCCGCGCCATTCAATCGGACAATTCTTCCAAACCCAATGCGTACAATCTATACTTCCCAACATCCCCGGGAATTTGTGTCTTTCAGAATGCGCTTGGTATAGCAACTGAACATCATTGTAAGTGGGTTTTCGAAGAAATTCTTTTGCATACAAAGAAATAACACCGTCACAAAAATGATCGAGGCTTTCACGCGACGTTCTTTCAGACATTTGTAAATACTCATCAAGAGCATCTGGAGCGTTACCGTATGCTAATTGTCGTATCGCGGACGTGCACTTTTGAAGTGCAGTAAAACTTTGATAACCTCTTGCATTAAACGATATTTGAAAGTATTGATAATTCATTTCAATATCGTCTACGATACACAAAAATAAATCTCTAGGCATACGAAATCTTCTTTCAAATAATTCGTTGGTGAATGTTGGGTTGGTTTCGGTGTTAAAATAATGATCGACAAGCCTCTTGTGTGATTCGGCACGATCGTCCCGACATATATACCTTTTAAAAAAATTGTAACTTATATATTGTAAAACACATATAATAAAAAAATATAAAATAACAACTATACTAAATAAATTGTGTATACCTTCTCGAAGAGGATGCGGTGGATGCAGACTCGTTTAAACTCGTGGCGATGATGGTTGACAAAAACTCAAAGTTTCGTTTTTTGATATTGATCTCGTCTTCTTCTGAACTTGACGATTTACTTTCAAATGTGGGAAGCTCCAACGTAAATGGATCCATTGTTTTAAACTTTAAAAAATTTGAGTGAAAAATGAAAGATTGAAATGAAAAGTGTGAGTTGTGATTGTTTTGGGGTTGTTTAAATAGAATAAAAATTAGTTTTTTTTTTTAAATTCTCCAACGGTCAATCGACCGTTACCCCTTTCCCCCACATCGGTGCAAAACGGTGGAAGAATCCCGATTCACCCCACCCCACTTCCGGGGGGGTGGTGTTCCCGGTCGGGGCCGATTTTTCCCGGCTCTCCCCTCCTCTCTCCCGGCTCCCACTCCGAGTCCCCTTATTAGTTTACATGTCACATCATTCTTAAAAACGGGATGATTTTACGAATACTTTAAAGATTTACAAAAAAAATAACACATGGTATATTATTTTTTTTTCAAACCATTAAATGTTTGTATACCTATTTTGCTCTATCTAATCTACGTCATAATTAATTTACACTAGTTTGTCATGAGTAATCATAACGAAAATAACTTCCTTCTACTTAATATTTAACATCCTCATATATATGTGTGTATACATACATATATATGATGCATGTAATCTTTCATAATCCACTCTTATTGTACTAAACAAAATAACTCCACTAGGATGAGTGAAAATCTTTGATTTTTATAACATCATATCATTGTAACATATGTTAAAACATTTTCTTCTTATATGTGTTATTGTAAATTTACCACCGTTTAAAAGTTAACAATGTTGAGAGTTTTTGAGTTACATTACTGTAATTGTGTAGACCAAAAAGCTTACAACGTTGTTAACTATTAAAAGTTGATAAATTTACACATAAACGTAAAATAGAAAAGTGTTCTACATTTGTTACAATGATAGTTAGAAGAAAAAAATCAAAGATTTAAATTGATCTTGTCATAATTATTTGAGTTAGTATAATAATAGTGGGTTATTTTTTATTTCCAACCCTCTCTCTCTATAGTTTTATACACACAGGTATGTATATATATATGTATGTATGTATGTATGTATGTATGTATGTATGTATGTATGTATGTATGTATGTGTATGTATGTATGTACGAAAACTCAATCTTAGTGAGAAAACCCTTAAATCCTATGTGAGCCATTTATTTGAAATCTTGAAAATAAATATGTGGTCCACATTAATCCATATTAAAAATGATTTGTTTATTCAAAACCCAATTTTTTATTTAGGTTTAATTTGGATCACATATTTATTTTCAAGATTCAAAATCAATGGCTTACATAGGGTTTAAATGTTTTCTTTCTAAAATTGAGTTTTCATATGATTCGGTCCCTATATATATACATATAGTTATAATTATAAGAGACTTTGCTATTAAGCTATACCTCCCATTTAAGACGGTATAATTTAATTTGTCAAGATCAATTTAAGAAAAAAATCTTACATGGATTTTACCATGGTTTTCACAACTAAACAATTTTTCAAATTATCATTTCACTTGTACCAATCTCTATAAATAAATATATATAGACACACTATAACTATAAGTGACTTTGCTATTAAACTATACCTCCCACACTACATGGTAATTTAATAACCAAATTAAAATTGTATAGTACTTTGTAATTGTGGGTATGATGTTAAATTAGTTATCTTGTATTATTTCTAAATGGGTATAACAAGAACGCATTAAATGACAGAAATAATTTAAAGTTTCAAAAAGATGAAAAGTCCTATACATAGTGGTAAACTGGTAATAGTCTTGTATTTAACGACATTGGAATACTTTGTTACAAAAAGTAACAAGAGTTCAAATCATTACAAAGAAAGTAGATAATTTAGAAGTCTATATAATTGTTCTAACACCAATGATTGAAGGGAAATCATACACGAGTATATATAATTGTTATAGCACAAAATGAGTTTAAAATACGTGTAAAACTTTCAAACGGGTCCTAAATTTATTTAAATATTCACTTATAAACATAAATTGACCAAAATTACCTGTTATCTAGTTTTTTTATCTACTATTAGAGCATAAATTTAACTTAAGTTAGTTAATTGAAACATAACAAAGTTTCAATGATTTAATTGGAACAAAACCAAAAGTTGGTTATGTTTTTATTATATTTTTCTTTTATTAATAGAAAATTGATAGTTTACATAATTATAAGTTCGCATACTATCAAATTGAAGTTACAGATTAACAAATTTACGATGTGTATAAACAATGTTATTCAATTAGGTTTTTTATTTAATCACATCCATTGTAACTTTTAAAATTTTATTTTTTATTATTCTTAAATGTATTATAATATTCTATTCCTAATAAACAACTAAGTAAACCGTAACATGTTAAATTTTTTAGTCACTTTTGTCATATATCGTATTATTAAACTTATATTTAATTCTCTCACGTCAAAATAGTAAATACTCTTTCATATTAAATAATTAAATTAATTTTTGAAGAACAAATAATTAAATTAAATATTAATGAATAATAATATTAATTATGCTTTTTTATATTAAAAATGATATATCTTTACCAAAAAAACGCGATAACAATAAAATATAAAAATTAATTGTTCTTGAAAAATAAAAAAATCATAGTTTTTATGATAATGAGAATTTTATATAGAAAATGTCCGTTTTTCAAAATAGTTTTTTTAAATGAAAAACAAAAAATCTTAAAAACAATTAAAAGTTTAAAAAGATGATACTATTCTTTATTATTAAAATACTTATTTACATGTAACTTCAAACATATTTTATCTCAAAAAAATGTTTTATAAATCTTAAATTATTATTAAAAATTGAATATTTTTATATAAAGGATATTTACTTAAAATGATTTTGGACGAGTATATTAAAACTTATAGTAGAAAGAGTTAAAAAAAAAAAATTAGAAACTCGTAAACTTGCTTAAGCGAATTGCAATTGATTTCATTTCAGCCGCATTGAAATGACTAGTCAAATCTTAAGCCCGAAATTTATATCCTAAAACTAAACCCTGAAAAAAACAATGACGAGCAAGACACAAAGACGAGTAATGAGGTAGAAAAACGTAATTGTAAAAACGAAAAACAAATCTTTTAGCCTAAACTGATAAGAAAAATCATAAAACAAATATTAAATCATAATGACAAGCATGGAAGGGTCGGGCGGGGCAAACCCTCCCCCCCCCCCCCCCCCCGATTGTAGTGTTGATTTTTCATACTTAAGGTTTTTTTTTTTGAAGGAACCGATTTCGCTCTAGTAATACAAATTTTACATTTATTTTCAACCCTGCTTTAAAATTTAACATGCATTATATTTGTGTTTTCTTGAAAAAAATCATGAGTAGTTTTAACTTTTTGTAAAATAAAAAAAGTATAATAATCGTCTTCGCACTAAGAACATTTATTTTCAACCCTGCTTCAAAATTTAACATGCATTATATTTGTGTTTTCTTGAAAAAAAATCATGAGTAGTTTTAACTTTTTGTAAAATAAAAAAAATATAATAATCGTCTTCGCATTAAGAAGTCAAATGACTATCTTGCGAGTAGTTTGGTGATTTCAAAAGAAAAAGAACTTATTGATAACTTAGATCCGGAATCTATTATATACAACTCAAAAATCTTAAAGGTAATTGGGTTTAGTTGTAATTTTCCTTTTAGGTACTCACCCTTACCCACGACTCACGCTAAACATTTGGGTTTTTGTTACAATAGTCTCTATATTTCAAGAAATCGTGTATACAATCACTTGAATTAATGTTGATGGTTTAATATAGTTTGGTCCAACCTTACATGAGTCACCAACCCGAATATTTAACCCGAGACATAGTAAGAGGAAAAAAAGGTTGCAAGTTTTGGAAATTTCAGTCCCTTTTATATTTATTCAATTGCATTCACTAAAAAGGAATAAACAAAGACTGAAAATGTAAATTTGATAAGATAAAGTTAAACCTTAAAAACGAAACCCTTCAAATCAAGATCGTAAAACTCGACAACCTAATTTTAATACTACTCCAATAAGTTCAATCGTTGGATTGAAACTATTTATAAGCGGCTAAAATACCTTTTCCGCTTTGATTATAAAATTAAGTGCTTTGTAATGCTTATTTTTTATACAATCATATATAATACACATTTAAATAAGTTAATATATAATAATATAAAAGATACCATTAAAATTGTATTTCAAAATGTTAATTCAAAAATTAAAAGAATAACACGTGAATCCTAAAACTCTTTCATATGCTTTTTATGATAATAGGATTTTTTTTTTTACATTTAAAATCAAGATTATATTATAATTTATATATTAATATAACAATGTTGGTGGTCACGCAAATCTGGCACAGGCACGTGCCATTCCAATGAGGCAATGAGCTGCACATGCGTCCCCAATCCCCAGCCTGGCTAGAAAGCCTTGGAGCTCAATAAAATTTGAATTCAATTAATTTATAGTTTTAAAAGATGAGACAACTTTATAGCTGCGATTTTTTTTATGATGTGTTTCCCGTTTCATTCATGATCTGTTAGGCCATCCGTAGCAGGGGTGACTCTTATCGTGTGATAGACTTCAAGCCTTTGTCACGCCCTGTGACACTCCGTAAAATCTAGGTCAGCACCTCATTTTATTAAATGTTTATTTAATTGATATTTGTACACGTGACACTAGAATTAGTTTAATTTAGTGTGACACGTGGCATGCCGGTACAAACACTAACACAAACATGATAATTCGGAGAATTATCGCAACACGCACACACGTGTCTAAGAAAACACGAACGTTGGTGAACGTTTAACACTTCGTGTAACAAAACACTAGAAACATCACAAAACGCTCAAACATTGAACTTAAAAGTTCAAACGAGGTCGAACGATAGTCCGTAAGCATGAAAACGGCGAAAAACGGGCTAAACCCTTTAAATTGGGCTCATTGTGCTCTCTGTGGACTCATCGCGGTACGCGGCGGACCTCAGGGAAGTCCATGCCGGTACGCGATGGATGAGCGGGGAGTTTGAACTCCCAATTCATTCGCGGTACGCTGAGAGTATCCTGGACCCCCTCGGCGGTACGCGACGCCGACCAGTCGACAAAATCTTTATATAACCAAGACAAATCACATCCTAATCTACCCTTAATCATTTTCTTCAACCACGCACGCCACCACACGATATCTTCTTCTCCAAAACACCCTAAATCATCCTCTCAGCGAGCTAACATTGAAGCTTTGAAGACCCACATTGAAGCTTTGAAGCTTGCGAGCTGACAAAGAACTTGAAGAAGAAGGGTGTTGTAGCTTAAAGATCACCACCACTACCTTGATTCTACTCAAACCAGTTGTCAAGGAGCTTGAGAAGCTGCTAGTATCATCAATATCCCATTCTTGAACCTCTTGAGGTAGTTTTTATGGCTAAAATGCACTTTTCACACCTCTACACTCACATGCATGCCTTTGAGCACACATGCAAGCACATATATTGCACATGCACGAGTTTTGAATCTGGGTTTGATGATATTTATATGATATTTGATTATCTATGATGATTAAATGATGTTTCATGACGATCCATGGTGATAGGTACATGTAGAATGTGTGATTTGGTCATGAATGGTTAATATACTTGCATGCATGTATGATCTAAAGTGTTTTAGATGGATTTGACTATATAAAAATGATTCTTGATAATGTTTGAATACATTTGCAAGATTAAAACATGATTTTTATGGTTAAAATGGGTTATTTGAGATTCTTTCTATTATTAGTAACTTTTTAGTTACAACATGATGATGTGGAATGAATATGAACATGCATGTAAATGGATTTGTTATTAGAATGATATTATGATGATTAGAATGCTTAGAAATTGATTTGGGATTGATTCGCGTCATTTTGGAACTAATTACTATTTATAGTAACTTTTTATAGTTAAAACTTGTATTCAATAATTTGAGCTACATGGGTATGTTTATATGATGTTAAATGGAATTATATGATAATATTTGGCATAAGGATGGGTTATTAATGCTTAGGATGATCGTTGGAATGATATAGGCCATAGTGACTATTTATAGTAATTTTATTATGGGAAAACTCTATTCTTATGCATAATACATGATTTGTAAGTGTTAAATGGCTTGATATGACTCGATATGGTATTTGCATGCTAAGTTAGATGGTTTTTGATGATGAGCATGATAGATGTGGAAACTTTCCTTTTTAGGAAACTTTTATATGCGAAAATGACTTGTATGATTCTTTGACCGCCTATGATGATATGCTATGTGTTAACATGATCACGTAGGACTTAACGATCATGATAGAACTTTAAAAACAATATGTGTTGTGAAACTTGCTATAAATGGAAACTTACTATAAATAGTAAGTTGTCCATGAACGCGATTTACGCGTTTTGCACACGACAAGCACAAGCATGAATGTTACACGAATCACAACCAACACATGGTTCACCAACGGGTCGTTGACTTGACACGGTCAAACACGGTCAATGTGGGCCAACATGAGCAAACACGGTCAATGTGGACCGGCACGGACAAACATGAACAATCGAGGGTTGTTGAGCACAAACACGAGCACGAGCACGAACACGGTCACTAACACAAACACGGTCACGGTCACTTACATAAACTCACGTATGGTATACGATATAGGTAGCCGGTGACCGACACATATTCAAGCGGGAGCTTACGCATTTGTTTTACTATCATCACGAGGTGAGTTTACGGACCCTCTTTACTCTTTTACAAGCTTTTCAAATAGGTGGAGAATACTTGTTGAATCGAGTCAAACATTACTACTGTACAAACATTATTTGTGTATGCTGGTTTATTAGACAAACATTAAGTGTTGTAATCGTAACAAGCCTTCACAAAGTCTTACCGTTAATGTACAAACAACGAGGTGAGTTTGAATAGATCTATTTGGGTGTGACGAACCCCACGTGGCACAATACTGACTGGAGGTCGGGACACGTGAAATTTCGACCTATCTTGCTATGTTATTACGAGACATAGCGGAGGCAAGGACTAACAAGTCTAGTTCGGTAGTGACACACTGACACTTGGAGCCTAGGGCTCGGGACTAACATTTTAATAAACAGCATGACACATGTTTTCTTACTATTATGTATATCAAAACCTGTGAACTCACCAACCTTGTCTTGACACTTTCTTTTTAAACATGTATTATCAGGTAACTAGCTGCTATTGGATAAGGATGCACGTAAGGGTCGAGCATAGGAGCACATGCATTTCATTTCATGGAATTTTGATCAAACAAACTTATTTATGTTTTGTACTAAAACTATGTAGTGTCTGACATTATATTTTCCGCTGTCACACCCCGACCGGTGGCGGAATATGCCGGGGCATGATATGTGAAAGATTGTTTCAAAAGCTCATGATATAAATTCAAAGTTTCATAACTTAAATTACTAAAAGTTCAAAGTCTAACACAAACGTTACAATACAACATCAAAGTCAAATACAAAATTTAAGATATAAATAATTTGATAAACTATTTAGGTCCATTCTTCCTAGATTTGCAATATAGCCTTTCACTTAACCTGTCACACATGTAAAGTAAATGTCAACTAATTGAATAGTTGGTGAGTAGTCATATTTTTGATAACATAAGTATAAAAGTATGCAAACTTAAATAGCATTGAGTTTGAATATCATATAGTGAATGATACAAGCATGTGTAAATGGTGTACCGTCCCTTTTTAACACTAAAAGCGAAGAGAGTGCGACTCTCTTAGGAACTAAGTACTAGAATACGTGCAAAAATGCATAAGAATAAAATGTGTATACAAATACAAGTCCAACACTTAACAATAATTCAACAACAAAGCATTTCATAGTTTGCATAAGTTTCAAGAAGAGTACATAGTTTAAGCATTTGTAATAGAACATGTGTGACACCCCAAAATAATTTAAAACTAAAAGGGGATATGAAAACTCACTTGTTTGCTAAGCACTCCAAAAGTTACAACTTAAGCAAGTTGGGTAATAACAACACTTGTCAACCTGTTTTTGGAATAATAGGTATAAGGACATGTCTACAAGTTACTTAGTCTCTAAAATTCTAAGGGATAACACGAGCTTAGACTCATAAGGCTTAGGTTTATTAAATAAAATGAGTTCAAATAAATAAATTTATAAGTTCAAATAATTAATTTTAGAACTAAGCATTTAAAATTTAATAACTTAAGATTTTAAGTTAAAACACTTTATATAAATATATTTTATAAAATTTTCTTTAGAATATAAATAAAATTATATAAAGCTTACATAAATAATATTTGCAAATTTAAATATTGAAATGAACCTTAGTTTAAGTTTTATAAAAATAAAGTGATAAAATAATTTTAATATAAACAAAAGGTTTATACATATTTTTCTAAATCTTTAACACATTAATATGTTTTTTTATAAGTTAAAAATAATGGTTTTTAAACCTTTATTAATATTTAAAGAATCAATATTATTAAAAATATTATCATTAATTATTTCAGAATGTAAAGGATTATTTTTAGAATTTTCTAAATAACTTATTATGAATTATACATATTAAAATGATTATTATAAATAACTTAAATAAGGAAATAATAACACAATTAATATTCTGAAATTTATAAAAATTAACAGAACTTTTAAAATGTAAGACAAATATTTTATAAATTTTTTTTATAATTTTTCAGAATATTTAAATGTGTAAAAAAAATGAAAAAGAAATGGGTTAAGGGTAAAACCGGTTTGATGCTGTGTATGGGATTCGAACTCGCGACCCACCCCCTCCAGCCCGAGTGTCTTAACCACTCGGCTGGATGGGTTTTTGTTGAAACAATTGAAAAGCAAATGGTTTTAACTAAACCATGGTGTTCTTCCCCATTTAAAATTAAAAACCCTAGTTTCGAAATCCATTCAAATTCGATCTGAGAGGTGAAGGTTAGCCCTTGGATTCATGGGGCTTTCATTCAACGCATGGAGACGAGTAGTTTGATGATGATAATTACCTGGAATTGATTTAGGATAATCGGTTCGGGTTCGTGCTTAGCCGCGGCTCCCCTCGAGTTCGATCCGAAGTTCTGTTGCTCCTGAGATGAGTTTGATGCTTCGGGTAGTTTCAGAGATGCGTCGCGAAAGTGTGTGTGTGTTTAATTTGGATTTGGTGAGCGAGAGCAACGAATTAGAGTTGAAAGTTTGTTTAAACGATCGGTTAGGTGTAATCGTGGGTTAAACGCGTGATTAGGAGCAATTAAGGCAATAATTAGGTGGTTGGAAGTTGGATGGTGGTCGGCCGAACATGGTGGAAGCATTAATGGCTCGAATTCGGGATTGGGTGAAGGATTCGGTGATGGGCGGTGGCTACGCAGGCCGACGGGGGTGAGGGGGGCTGGTTTGGGTCTTTTTGCTGAAACTTTCGGGAAATGGCAGAAGTGGCCCCTCAATTTTTGCCTTGTAATCCCCCTTGACAAATACTCCATCACACACACATGATAGTTTAAGGATTTTGCAGTTTTGGCCCTTACACTTTATACCCTAATATCCTAAGCTATTAAAGCCTTTACAAGATTTATAAAATAAGTCTTATAATTATAAAGTCTTAAAAAAATTATTTATAAAACATATTAATTAATAAAGTTTAATAGTTTAAATAAATTTTATAAAGCTTAAATATTAATCTTTATACAAGTGTTATGATTATAAAATCATAAATAATGCTTAAAAATATTTGTTTTGCAATTTATTATAATTATTACAATTAAGAAAAAAAAGTTTATTAATCTTTAATGAATAAAATTTTAAGTTTGAAACACTTAAATAAATAATTGATAACACACTTAAATAACTAATTGAATATATATATATATATACATGTATATATACGTATTATAATGAAATGATTTAAAAAGAAATGCTTCTCATAACTACGTATTTAGGAATTACAAAAGTATTAATCGAAAATTTGCACATGTTACAGTCTCCCTTACTTTAGAAAATTTCGTCCCGAAATTAATCACGAGGAGTCTTGATCAAAGAGATGAGGGTACTTTGTCTTCATCTGGTCTTCTCGTTCCCAAGTAAGTTCTGGTCCGCGTTTAGATTCCCAACGCACCAAAACTATCGGGATACGCTTGTTCTTCAACTTTTTGACGTCTCTGTCCACTATCTTCGCTGGCCTTTCTATGAAATGCATCGAGTCATCAATACGAACTTCCTCAAGAGGTATGTGTAAGTTTTCATCGACTAAGCACTTGTGTGTGTGCTCTCTTCTCGATCAGACAAAAAAGAGGCAATCGCCGACGGCTTGCAACGACCGATGATCATGGCGGCGATGAGGTGGTGTCACAACGAAGCCATGACGTCATTGTCGTTGTCGCAACAGAGGCAATAGCCGTCCAACAGAGGCTATCGCTGTCGCTGATCCGCCCTAGTAACCTCGAAAGCCGTCGCCGATCCACCCTCATAACCTCCAAAGCCGTCGTCGACCCATGTCTCCCCTGCATCGCCGACGTCAATCGCTGACTCAATCGACGCCGCACGACTCAATCGACGTCGCACGACTCAATTGACGCCGGTAACGCCTTAACCATAAGACTCCATCGGCGTCGATAACTCCTTTACCGTGACGACGACAAAATCGGAGATTGTGGTGGTGAAGGATCTGATCGGAGGAGCAATTTGGGTTGCTAACATATTTCAGAGATTCAAAAATGGGGATAATAAAATGGATTAGGGTTGCAGATGTCACAACCCACGCCGAGTGCGGAATCCACGGCGCGTGACTATGTGTTCATGTGCCAATGTTGGAGAATAACCCATGATTAACTATGTTTCATAAGTTTAAGTTCATTCAAACAAACATAACATACATATTATACAACCAGCTTATCGTAAGATAATTATTATACAATACGATGTGTTTGTTTTCTTTCTAGGTCAAACTATTTCTGCTGTTGATCCTGACCTAGATTGCTTTATTGATGCTCCCGATTACCTGAAACATGTAGATAAAAGTCAACTACGAATAGTTGAGTGAGAAACATAAGTTTTGTTGATGTAAAATAATTGTTTAAACAATGATTTTCATGATATAGTAATCACAAGTGATCAAACAGGTACTTTGAAATTGAATCTAATTGAGCATGCAAACATCAAACCTAAAGAATAATGCTAACGTTTGGCTACCCGCCAAACGCCGTAGTTTCAACGTCCAGCTACCCGCCGGAACGCCGTAGTATTGACGTCTAGCTACCCGCCAGAACGCCGTAAGTATAAAGAATCTTGTGTTCCCGCATATGATCATACCAGTACTACCAAGGGCTTGATAACAAGTTAATGATGTTCACATAAGAATGTGCCCAAATAGCCTCCACATAACCAAAGTTCCCAAGTGATACGCTTGTTTTTAATGATTTGATAAATGATTTGTTTGATGATTGTTGACCATGATTTTCCTGATAATACTGATATATGATTTCATGGTAGTTGATAAATGTTTATCATGACGTTCCTCATGATAATGATATAAGATTTCATGGTAGTTGAATAATGTTTATCATGACGTTCCTCATGATAATGATATATAATTCCACGATGATTGATAAAATATGTTTTGAAAAGATATCTACATGTTCCACCCCGAGTTTTGGAAAACAAAACATTAAAAGGGGAAATATGAAACTCACAATTATATGCGGATGATGATGATCTTGATGTTCAACTGATAGGAAATCATATATGGTTCCTATAACAATTTATGACTAACTGAGTTAATCATAACATTTGCGGATTAATCAAATAGATGTTGGTTGTTGATTATTCACTCAATTCCTAGATGAATTTCTGGCTTAGGAATAGTCAATCCTTGTTATTGATTATTTAGGTATCATGAAACATGAGAATGTGATATTAAAATAGGTTTAATAACCATGCTCAATGTACTAATCTGACTGTTATCATAAACATCAGATCGTTATTCTGGTGATTATCTGCATGCTTATCATTAATTTGAAACACTTGGATGAAACCTAGCATTTCAAGAAATGATCAAAACATTCATAATCATTGTTAAAATCAAATGGTTTAAACCATTTTAATCTAAGATATAGTTTCATGAAAACCGGGCATTACAACGGCTCAAAACAAGGATTTATCCAGTAGAACATGATGTTCTTTGTTTAAAATCATTCCTAGCCATCATCTAGGCAATAATCAACAACCCTAACTATCTCACTACGTAAAAAAACAAGATATAACCAATCAAAATCAAACTAGAAGGTTAAAAACGAACCGTTACCTAACCAGACGGAGTTTCAACTCCAGAATAACGATCAGAACTCGTAGATACGATCCCTGGTGCGATCCACGCGATTAGAATGCTTCAAAATGGAGTTTGGAAGATGAAAATATGATTTGGGAGGTGTTTTTGAGTGTGAAAGATCGAAATTAAAGGAAAAATGAAGTTTTTACGCGTTCTGATCTTAAAACTCGTTTTTCAGCCGCCATACACCCCGGGCGCATTGCCCCAGCTGGAACGCTGGGTTGGGGCGTACCGCGCAGATGCCAGTTCGCAGATATTTTGGTTTTCCTTCGTTTCGCGATTCCGGGAGCATACGAACTCCGTTTTGCGCACGGTTTTCGCCTACGTTCACGATTTTTCGAGCTCTTTCCAATGGTTATAATTTCAAGACCTGAAAAATTCAAGATATATGATCTCTTATTTAACACTATCTTCAACTCAGGGTATCTTGAAATCAGAGCCTCGTTTCGTGATTCCGCTTACACTCATTTTCTTTATTTCCGAGATATTATTCTAACCTGAAAACTTTGAATTGTCACAGCAGACGTTAAAAACAATCTTTTTTTAACAAACGGAAGATGTTTTGCTCACCTCTTATGCTACAGAAGTTTGCAGACGTGGTCCACAGACTACAGATATTTTACCTCTGAAAAAACAAACACAACCATAGTCTTAGAAACATTAGTTCTATGTTCGGTCCATAGCATTTATCAAACATGTACAAGTTTTACAATATATTTACAGATCATGGATGGTGTATCACATTTCTCAACCTCTTACAATATATTTACTGAGGTGGACTCGTGCGTACGCTCTAGAGTATCAAATATGAAACGACTGTTGAAATATCGTTTAGGGTGTCGTCGTTTTAAGTTGTTAAAAATGATAAATTATTTATTTATTGAAAGTTAGGTTATAAATAAAAACAAGAGTAAATTACTGATTTTGTCCTTTAAAAATATAGCAATTTGCTGGTTTCGTCCTTTGACTTCGAAAATTACTAGGAGTGTCCTTTTTTTGAAAATTTTGCACGGGTTACGTCCTTTGTCACTAACCCCGTTAATTATTTCCGTTAAAACCCCCATGTGCCTGTCACATGAGGGGTAAAATAGTCATTTCATCATCATCTTCTTCCCCACTTCACTAGGGTTTTCAACCACCACCATCACCACCACCATCTGTCACCAGCAACCACCATCGGCGGCAGTAGAGTCACGCGGCGGCCGGAGGCTGATGGCGACGGTGGTGTTAAGCGGTGGCCGAGGACGGCGGGAGAGGGAGGGGACGGCGATTTGGGTGAGGCTTGGACGACGGCGTGGGGGATTGGTGCTTCGGTTACCAGCGGTGGTGGTCAGTGGTGACGGCATCGACCTCAAAATATGCAGAAAGGGGTTTGGTGACTGACTTCATCAATGGCAGATGGTGGTTGCTGGTGGCAGATGGTGGTTGCTGGTGGCAGATCGAATCAGCAACAAAGTCAAGGAATGAGGCCCGAGAGCAAATTGACCAGAGGAATTATGAGATCGCGATTGAAGTATCTCAGCTTGAATCAACAATTAGTGAACTTAGAGAAGATGTCTCAAAGAAGGATTCTGTAATTGAGGGTTTGCAGAAGTCCATAGCTGAAAAAGATGAAAGGATAACAAAATTGGAAACAGAGGCATTATCTATGGAAAGGTTAGTTGGTGATCACGATGTAAGGCTGAAGAATTTTGAGTTGCAGATTGATTCGCAAAGACCGCTACTGGTTGACCAGTTAAATTATTTTCAAAACTACTTGAACAGCTTTGCAGTGTTATCAAGATTCTGGATGATGATGATGAGAAAAACCAGTCTATTTTGTCTGCCGCCGATGGTGGTTGCTGGTGACAGATGGTGGTGGCAGATGGTGGTGGTTGAAAACCCTAGTGAAGTGGGGAAGAAGATGATGATGAAATGACTATTTTACCCCTCATGTGACAGGCACATGGGGGTTTTAACGGAAATAATTAACGGGGTTAGTGACAAAGGACGTAACCCGTGCAAAATTTTCAAAAAAAGGACACTCCTAGTAATTTTCGAAGTCAAAGGACGAAACCAGCAAATTGCTATATTTTTAAAGGACAAAATCAGTAATTTACTCTAAAAACAATTTAAAGAATTTGGAATTAGATTTAAAATTAAAATTAAACTACTTGTTAGTTTTAAAATTTTTGAGTTGGTGTAAGAATATTAAAAAAATGTAGTCATTTGAGTGCCTCAAGGTTAGGCTATGAATGATGGAAATGCGTGTTGTGTTGAGGGGGGCAAAAGGGTAAATATTTGAACTTGTAACCAGAGAGAGAGAGAGAGAGAGAGATTTGAACTAAAAGGGCACTTCACTTGCTGCAACTTTCTTTCTAATCAAGTCCCAATCCATCGCATAGATTCTGTATTTATAACATCACAACGTCAGATCCTTCACCTTCCGCTGTTTCTCGAAGCACAAATTGTTGAACAACAATCTCCAATTCAACCAAAGGATATGAACAGGAACACGCCGGTGAGGAAGCCTCACACTTCCACAGCAGATCTGTTGACCTGGTCGGAAAATCCTACCGTTGATTCGCCGGATACAGGATCTGCTGCCTCAGCTGCTCGCTCCTCCCTTCGTTCTCATCAGGTACTCATATTGCGGCGAAATTGTTTCTGTTTCATTGTATCTGTTATTCTTCTTATAAATTATTTTGGATTTTTTTTTCTCGTTTGAATGAATTCAACAGCCTTCGGATGGGATCAGTAAGGTTGTATTTGGAGGTCAGGTTACTGATGAAGAAGTCGAGAGTTTGAACAAAAGGTTCGAGATCTATGTATAATGCATTCCATTTCAACGATTTACATGTTTACACATTTTTGTTGCTGTTAATGGATCAACGATGCATATATTTCTGAAACAATCGATCTGCAACTGTGATCCAGTTTTCAGCATTAGAATTTCATTAGACTTGGTAACTAGTTAAGATCTGTTACCCAAGAGTTCGTTGCAGATCTACATTTTTTTAAATATTAAAGCTATAGTAGTTTTTATCGGTAATTTGATGATTACAGCCGGAGATTTAATCATACTATCTGAGTTTTTTAAACTATAAATGAAATACCTCACTGTCACTTTTGGGACCAGATTTGCATACTAAAAGCGTTAGTTTAACTCTTATTAGCCTGTAATTTCTTTTAAGACCTGATGTAATTGATTCTGTGTGAAAGGAATTCCGGCAATCATAATAACGGTTATAAATGAATCGAACGTTCAACGAACAATTGTGAATCTTCGACGACATAAACAAATGTTTCATTTGTGTTTGTGAATGTCCATAAATGGGTTCCCTTATGTTTGTTTGCGTTCGTTTATTATGTTCATTCATTAAAGTGTTTTATATTTTAAACTAGGTTAGAAAATCCGTGTATTACACGGGTTGAATAAAAAAAAATTGTAATTAACAATGTTGATTTAAAGTTAATAAAACGATTAAAATTTTAATTGATAATAAATAAAGTTATATGGAATTACTTGTAACATATATGTTAATGGTGGTGAGAAATGCATCCCCTTTGACATGATTCTGAGTTTTGAAAGTAATTTTGTACCCTTTTGATGATTGCAGGAAACCTGTTTCAGGGTACAAGTTAAAGGAGATCACTGGCAGTGGCATATTTGCGGCTAGTGGAGAGAATAATGTAGAAGAAGCAGATGCTGCAAACCCCACCCCAACTAATAAAACTGGATTACGAATGTATCAGGCAACTATTTCTATCCTTTCAGTGTGCAAATTACTCCGTTACTATATTAATAATCAACCTTAGAATATTCAAATTTGATTTGTTACAA
The DNA here is from genome assembly GCA_009363875.1 of Mikania micrantha. Taxonomy (NCBI): domain Eukaryota; kingdom Viridiplantae; phylum Streptophyta; class Magnoliopsida; order Asterales; family Asteraceae; genus Mikania; species Mikania micrantha. The sequence goes on along the minus strand of CM018695.1, from coordinate 92,777,061 downwards.
ATATATTAGGTGGCCTGTTGTGTGTAGACACAACCATCACTTTTGGTTGGAAGAGCTGAAACGATCATTTTTTTTTCGAGAAATAAAATTGTATTATATAGATTTGTGATTTGCACTCATGAGCTTTATTTGTATCAGCAAACGGTAGCTGGGATCAGTCAAATTTCATTTGGTGGGGAAGAATCAGTGTCTCCTAAAAAGGCACTTTCTGAAGCTAAGCAGCGGGAGTTAAGTGGTACATTGGATAACGAGTCAGATTCAAAATTGAAAAAACAGTTTTCAAATGCAAAGAATAAGGAGCTCAGCGGACATAACATATTTGCACCACCTGCTGAGATTCAACCTCGCCCATTGACTGCCCGTGCATTGGCATTGAGAGATAGCATAAGCATTGGTGAATCTTCTCCAAATAATGTACTATGTTCTTTCATACTTAATTACATGAAGCACACACAAATAGCTCAGGTTACTTTGGCACATTAAATCATAAAAGTTTCACTTTAGACAACTGGTTAAAACCTTGGTTTTAAAAGATTAAGGCGCATTGAGGCGTTTATGCCTCAAATGCTAAGGCGTGACGCATGAGGAGCTGCTTCGATTAAAACATTGGCCCAAACTTGTCCATCGTTGATCACATTTGACCTTGATGTTCATAAGGCGCCATTTCAAGGCCCTGAAGCGTTTTCGTGCATGTGCCTCACGTGTCATGCCCCAGGCGCTATTTTTTTAAAACCAAGGTTAAAACAACCGAAATGGATAAAACCCATTTTCAAGCCACGCCGATCAATTCCTCCTAAAAACCAGTTTAACAAAGTTTGACCAACCTAACCGAGTTTCGACTTAAACTGGTGGGGCCTTGGTTTTAAATTGCATGCATCTTGTGCTCATAAATGCATAATGCAAACTGATGAGGTATCTAGAACGCAATGCAACGGTTGTTGTATCATATGATGCCCCAATGTTGCGTCGTGCTTTGCAAGATTTGTTGCCATTGCAAAATGGGTTTGATGTGTGCAACATGATTTTTTAACCAGGTTAGATTTTTTAATTAGACATTGTGAGGGGTTTTTTTTTTAAGCATTTTAAGTCTATATTCCAACTTTTTTTTAACCATGAAGGAGACTTTCTTCTACTTTTTTAAGCATCTATTAGATTTTTATTTAATTATTTTTATAATTTAGTATTACGTTGTCAATGTATATATTTTTAATGTTTCTTAAATTCTTGTAAAACGTGATGCTTTTATGCATATATTATATATAATCTTTAATGTTATTTCATTAACAAATGCATCACTTACGTAATCCACTCTTATAACGCATCAAAATTTTGAACTAAGACTATCCACAGCGGTCACCCCACTGAAAATCCTTCCCCACCGAAATTTCCTGCCACGTCATCACCCCACTGAAAACCTTAAACCCCACAGTGGTCACCCCACTGAAAACCCTTTCCCCACTCAAACCCTTCCCCCACATGGGCCATGGACGAATCAGAGAGGATGAATCAAGCGGGGAGCGGGAGCCGTCAAGCTGCTTTGGGCGGGGCCGCTGAAGGGAAGGGGCGGTGTTCCCGCTGTGGCCGCCGAAGGGAGCAAGCCCGCGGGAGAGGGCGGGGCAACCACTGCGTGTGGTCTAAGGGCATGAGAGGGCATTTTACAATTTAAAACCAAGTTAGGGCCCAGACACGTGATATGTGCACCTTTAATCAAGTCATTCATCGATAAATAAAATCGGATTGAAGCTAACACCTTCTGGTCTTCAATCATCGTGGAGAGAGGTGTCACTTGTCTTGAATATTAAGCATACTCTATACTTTAAAACTGTAGTGTCAGAGATAGCATGTTAGTTGTTACACACCAGGTGGCATTACTTAATTGATTTAAAATTTAAATGGCTTTAAAAAAGTATAAAACAAACTGTCAATTCATGCTTTGCATCCTGACACCAAAATCATTTGTTTTTTTTAATTCTATTTGATTGATAATTCCAACCATTTTCTATGTTTTTTTTTCTTGCTTTATGGGCCCCATCATTGAACTTCTAAAAGTCTTGTTTTGCATGATCAATTCCTTGAAACATCCGCATAATTAAGTGGACTTCTATTAAGTTATGAAAGTCTAAAGATATCATCTTGCCAAGGGAGGACTTGTAGCTCATTTTAGCTTTAGTCGATTGATTTTTCTTTGCATCGCAGAAGAAGTATCCATTGTTAATCCACCTTAATTACATTAACCTAAATAATATCGACAAGATTAACCTAAAATTTTAGCTTTTTTCGTAACTTTTATTATACATATACAAGACTATATTCTTTTATGTGCAAATAACTTTTATTTGTACAAATACAAAAAAAATATAGTCTTGTACATGTAAGATTATGAAATAAAATCCAAAGATTTGGTTTGATCTTGGTGGAGTTTTCTGGGTTAATGCATTTAAGGTAAGTTATTATAGGGGTTGTATAATGTGAAAACCCGATTTTATAGAGAAAACTCTTAAACCCTATCTGAGTCATTGATTTGAAAACTTGAAAATAAATATATGGTCTATATTAACCCATATTGAAGTTGATTTGTTTATTCAAAACCTAATTTTTTAATGAGGTTTAATGTGGATCTTATTTGTAAGGCTAATCTCTAATAAAAGAGTAAATATTTTGCTACATGTCAATTTATAAGGCTATTATTGCCATATGTCATTTTTGTAATCTTTACAATTTTTCTCTCTCATATTAAATGATAATTGTAATTATATTCTTTAATTTATTAAAGAATTTTAAATCTAATGACTAATGATTTTATATACCTTTTTTTCATATTAAAAAATAGTTTTAACAAATAAAAAATGAAATCTTTTTTTTATTAAAAAGCACACTTAAACCAAGTTTACAAAATATGAAAATTTTCTAAAAATGAATTTTTTTAAAAAAAATAAGAATTATTTTAAATTTGTAGTTTTAGGAAAAATAAAAGTTCTGTAAAAATAAGTTTTATATAAAAAACAAGTTATTTAAAACAAGTTTTCTTACGGAGTATATAACATTTCAGTTTTCAACCCGTGTAATACGGGATTTTACCTAGTTCCAAATAAAAAAGATTGGGTTATAATAGGATACGGTGTATATATATATTGTCAAGGGGTAGATATAGAGTTTTGGAAGGCATTTTGGCGGATTTATTTTTGAGAGTATATTTATTTATTTATTTTGTTAGAAAAATGGTGAAGAAGGCGTGACGAAGACAGCAAAAAAGATCCCGAGCCAGAAATTGACAGAGCTTTCAGGAAACAATATATTTAAAGGTGAAGAGGGCCCAGTATCAGCAGAAAAGCCTCTGAGCTCAGCAAAGCTTCGTGAAATGAATGGAAGCAACATCTTTGCCGACGGGAAAGCGGAATCTAGAGACTATCTTGGTGCTCGCAAGCCACCAGGTGGTGACAGTAGCATTGCTTTGGTTTAGTTTCCAACTCATTTATTATTCTCAATCAAAAATATAAAATCATTGTTTTCCCACTCCTTCCCCTTCTTTTTTTTCTCTTTCTTTGTGATTGCTACTTGCTAATATAGATCTGACTCTTTCTAGGGTATTATTTGATAGTGGCTTATTAGGGGCTTTGTGTTCATAATTTAATTACGTCTCTCTTCTGCTTGAATTTAAATTTTGTGTGTTTCTAATGTTTTATTTAATTCAACTTCTAAAAACTATCCTTGTATTTTACCAACAATCCTCTTTATCATGAATCATTTTGAATTGAGTTATTCATCATCGTGCAACTTACTTTATTTATCATGAATCATTTTGTTTCGATCTAATTGTCTAAATGAGTTGTAATGAAACAAATAGTTTATTTAAATAATTTTTAATGATTTTATCATTAAATATATTATTAATTATTCTTGATTGAATAAGTTATATTCTCGTAGTTTTTAAGTTATTCATCTTGACTCGTATTATGTTAAAATATTACTCAACTTAAACCATTTTATGTTACAATGTTTACTCATTTCATCCCAAATACAATAATTTTTACCCATATCTACCCATGTATGGGTTAAGATTGTCCGGCTTAATTATTATTTAACAGCAATCAACATACTCAATATTTAAGCCAGGCTATTAACCTTTAACTAAAGGCTACTGTCACACATAACAGCCCAAACAGAAGCCAGCCAGATTAGTTTGTCATTTCTTCAAACAGTGGTCAGTCGCTTGAACCATCATTTTCATTTTCATTTTCATTTTCATTTTCGTAAAAGCCAACTCCATTTTAGTTGGTGAATATAAACAGAGTCATCAATTCAGGTCCAAATATATTGCAAATAAACAGGGCGGTAAGCTGTAAACTGAGTTTTTAGTTTGTAAATGACTTGAACGAGTTGTATACATGAGTTTGACATAGAGTGATGGATTAGCTGATTATTTATCGTATTCTGTTTTACTTTAGTTTCTTGATTGGTTCTAATTCTATTTGGAAACCAGACAATAGCCTTTGAACATCAAACATGATTGCCAATTCAAACAAAACTGTCATAGTATCATATACACACACACTCGATACACCAACAAGGTGATCGACTTTATTATCACAGAAATTGAAATTAAGCAAGAAAAAACACCAGAAGCCACACATATTAATCAGAAACAAGCTCATATTAATACGATACATACCAAACACCATCAGCAGCCTTCAGAAGGTGATCTTTAAGCCTCTCCACATCCGATGAGAGCCAAGAGCATGTCTTCATAATCTCCTCTAGTGTCCTTAGCAATGGCTTTTTCTAAAGGGACACTGTTCCTCCTTTGATACTCTTCCTTTATGTTCTTCATGTCAACTTCAGCTCGTGTTGCAACAACACGTGTGAGCGCACCCTCGTCTGTTCCTGTTTTGTTAATCGCTAACCTAACCACCTTCTCAAAGTACTTCTCAGGGTATGTTAAGCATTTTATGGTTGCTCTCAGTAATGCAAGGTACTCGTCCTTTGGATCTTCTTTCAAATCCTACACAAGAAAATATTCTCATAAATGTTTACAGATTCAGACAGAGGTAGGTTTCAATCATTTGTTTGCAGTGATTATGTAGTATTGCATACATAACCGAGATTTTACGTAAGGGTGGTCAATTGTTTGAAAAATTGTATATATATATTCACGAAAGTGATAAAGAATAAATAATGTGGGACTAGTAGCTTAATTAAATAATAATAATAATAATAATAATAAAATGGATGCCCCCACCCCACACACACTCACTAATATGATACAGAAAGATGTTGTGAGAATACATGCGTACCTTATTGATATCTTTACCAAACTGGTTTTTGTATTGATTCAGTGTTGCATTGATCTGTTGTTTGCTCCTGGTAGCAAGAATCCTGATAAAATCATCATCACTGTAACATTTGTCACATATTTTCTCATGGAGCAACTTAGCTTCAGTTTTTGCAAGTGTCATGTTCACTTCACTTCCTTCATAACGATAAGTTCCCACCAAAGGCAACAGCAACTACAATAACAACATTTTCAACTCATTTGTACCAAATTTTATACACTGGTTTTGAAAAGAATGCACGTGTACCTACCTTCCTGAAGTCTCCAGTTGTGTGATATGCAACATCTTCTTCAATGGATTTCTTAAAGCAAGCATGATAAGCTTGTTTAGCAAGAAGCAAATCATGTGCAGATCTCGTGCAAGCAATTTCCACAAGAACTTGATTACTTTTGGTCCATCTTTTTGTAGCTTCGTTGGTCAGATACGCGTCACGTTCAGATGGATCAAGTGTCCAAAGATGAACAAGCCTCTATAAATCGATAAACAAACTAGAAAGTTTGATCACGTTTATTTTAGATTTAAACTACGAAAGATTAAGATTCACCTCAAAATCATTTGAGAGCTCCTTATCCAGTGATTTGAGAAGATCTTCATTGTATGTTGAAGCATAGGTTTCGCGAATATGTTTCCGTTGTTCAGCAGTTCGATGGGATAAAATTGAAATGATCAAACCCTCATTTGTTCCCCATCCTTCAAGATTGATCATAAAACAGTTTCAAAACTAGGCATACATAATAGATGATCAAACCTTAATCTATTTGATCAGTTTCTATGCGTATATTATTAGAATTCTGATTAATCCAATACGAAAAAATATAATAATAAATTACCAAAATTCATCTTCTAGTTTCTTTATTAGAGAACTAAATACAGATCGGAAAAACAGGGTATGTACTAACAGAGATGAAATTGGCATTTTAACAAACAGCTATTTTACATAAACAGAATTTTTGTTATAAACAAGACTCTGAAACAAAAGATAAAAGAAGACGATGGATTCAAATGCTATAAAATTAACTTACGGAAATCAAGTTCATAAAAAAAAAAAAAAAAAAAAAAAAGGCCATATATCAATCCACATGAGACGTGTTATCTGGTTCTACAAAACCTTCAACATCGCAAAAAGTAGAGTTGAATGATCGGACATTAATTAGAAATTGCAAGATCAGATTTATCATTATACTTTTCTGAAGACTAAATCAGACTTAATTCAACTCCATAGATTATCAAGAATTTCTCCCACGATCAGATTTTGTAAAAACTAAGACCAGGCACAACAACAAAAACATAGCAGCAGATTCAGATGCAATCTGAATGGATATCGTTACAAGATCTCAGACTTATTTCAACGAGACAGTTTCACCTTTTTTCGTCGGAGATTTCTCCACAGACAGATTAAACTGAAACAGGAAATTGAAGAATGACACACGCTAAGATCAACCAACGATCATGAAATCAAACCAAATCGGATATAAATCATGAGTAAAAACACAGTTGATATCATCTATAAAATCGGATATAAATATTTGAACGATACATATTTATGTGTTTATTTTTTTGCCACAGACAGACAGACAGATAAAAACTGAAATAGAACACTGAAGATGAAGCACTGGTCATGAAATGAAACAAAATCGGATGAGAGACACATTTCAACGCATAGCGGAAGAGATACCTGAGAAGGCTTTACGAAGCTGTTCCACATCGTCGGCGACGGAGGTAGCATGTGCCGGAGTGATGATCGTCGACATTTTGGTTGCTGCTCCCTGTGCTCTTCCGAGTTTATTAAAGAGAAAAGAAAGGAAAAAAAAAAGGGTAAGAAACGAGAGGAAGGAAAAGAAAGATAATTATTTATTTCCTTATAAATCGAAAGGAAAGAAAAGCTTAAGCTAGGTAATTTAGCTTAGGTTTCTTTCTATTTTTCTTTCTTTCTCTTCTTAAATGAAACCCAGGAACACGACATGTGTTATTTTTTTCCCTTCACTCGTTAAATGAAACTCGAAAACACAAAAATGTTTCTTCTTTCCTTTCATTTCCTTTCTTTTCTCTCGTTAAATGAACTCGAGAACACAGCGTCAATGTTTTTATTTTGATTTATGAATCAACGCTCCTATTCCTTCATTCAATTAAAATGTTACTTATTTTAATTACGCCTGAGTGTTTAATTACAAAAATGGTCCTTATGAAACATGAATAAAAGTATCATTTTAATCAATTTTTTTGTCGACACAAGCAATCATCTTGTTAATTAGAGATTTAAAGTTTGTGCACTTCAATTGTCGTTAATTTTATTATTATTTTTTTAACAACAAAAATGAAAATTTTCATTAGAAACATAGAGATCAAGCCACTAAAACCCAACGTAAAAAACTTAACAACCAATCACCCAAACATTTCTTTCTAAATAGAAGAAAACACACATTGCTACGACTAATATTACTCTAATTCAATTTATTAGATTTCAAAATAAGAGAGAGAGAGAGGTATTCCAAGAAAACAGTTGATATCATCTTTCTACATGCCTTTTGATTTGTTAGGGAACCTTTCCTAATTCTTTTGTGGTGTAAATGATTTGTTATGTATTGCCTTAACTAATAAATACATTTGAAAATTTTTTTTCCTTAATTGTCGTTAAATAAAATGAAAAAACAAGTAATCATCATCGGAATAGTTACGAAGAAGAAAGGATTTATTTAACAACATACTATAAATAAAAAACAATATAATGTATAATATTAATACTAATTCAAATCAAAACATTTAGACGCAACTTATGTAAATAATAATTTCATTTTTTTTCCGTCGACGTCGAATGTGTTACACGTTAAAAGTTGTGTTATCTTCAATGTGACCGTTTAGAATAAATAAATAGATAGATAGATATACAGAGTGGGGTTATTGTACAAAACACTAATTTTGTAAAAGGTGTGAGAAACAATCTGTACCATGGATGTGCTAAGATCAAGGGCTGAATTAATTTTGGAAAAACCTTTTAATTATCAAGTGATTACAGTTATCAAAAGGGCAGTTTAGGGATTTAATTAATTTTGATATGTTGATATCATGCTCAATCGAAAAGAAAGGGATTCGGTTGCCGAAATTAAGAGTCAATCCAGGTTAAATTTTAAATTTAACTAACACCGTATAAGAGATGTGTTATTATGTGTTAGTATGTGTTATTACTGAATAATATATTGTGTTGTTTTTTTGTATACATTATGTGAAACATTGTGCTGTTATGATATTATAACAGTATTGTTATGCAACACACTTTGTTGTTATGTGTTGATATGGTGTGTGTTTTGAAAACACTGTGTTGTTATGTGTTGTTAATATGATGTTAGAACAATGTTGTTAGTATTGTTAGTAGCTTATAATGTGCTACGTTGTGTTGTTATCATGTTTTTTGCTAAATACAAATTGTATTTGCTATTAATTTGTGATTCAAAACCTGCAAATTTTTTTCCGATATTTTACAGATTATGAATTCAATTGGTTTTGATATTATGCGTTAAATAATTTAATTATGGAATATGTTCAATGAGTATACTGATTAACAAATTTCCTATTTTAATGCAAGATTTAAAAATCATTTCAAATGCAATTACCTATATTACCCATTTCTATTAAATTTCCTATAGGATTTGGTTCAAATAAGAACCCACCATAATTGTGTTAACCAAATAACTTAAATCTAATGGTTTTAAATTTTCAGATTTAATAAGATTTTGCCAAGTGTCACTACCCTTTTTAATTTAAAAAGGGCATCCAAATCATTTCACTTAATATAAAAAGTCAGATTTAATAAGAGAGTGACAAGTGTCACACTCTTAAAAATCTATCCATTTTTCTTTTTTTTTAAATCAAAGTTTCCCCTTTGATTTTTATACACTTATAACTTTTTTATACTATGTTATTTTTTTATAAAAATTACACCATTAAACTCGTTATATTTTTCTCGTTAATTCCATAATAGTCATGCCAATTTTTTTTTGAATTTTTTTCGAGCGTTCGTAATTACTCCAACGTAACGAACAATAAATACAATAATTTTCTCTCATTTTTTCAAAATCTATCCATCTTTAAAATGTTTTACAATTTATTGTGAGCGTTCATAATTTTCTCTCATTTTTTTCGAGCGTTTACAATTACATCAACATAAAATCTTTCCATCTCGTTACAAATTATTTTTTTTTACAAAAATTAGTTCATTAATATTTTAAAAAACTAAGAACACTTTGAAAAAATCCAGCTCCTTACATCAGTGTAATTACGAAAACTTTGTAAAAATTCAGCTCGTTACATCAGTGTAAAAAAGTTCATTTCGTTACGTCAGTGCAAAACTTCGTTGCATCAGTGTAAAACGTCGTTGCATCAGTGTAAAACGTCACTGCATCAGTGCAAATTACGAAAACTTTAAAAAAATTTGACAAAATTATACTTGAATTAAAGATAAAAAAGTGACAAATTTAATGGTGAAATTTTTATAAAAAAATAATAATGTATATAAAAGTTATGAGTGTTTAAAAAATTGGGGGTAAACTTTTTTTAAAAAAGGAATCAGGTACACCCCATCAAATGTCAAAAATACCCTTAAACAAATCTTATCCACTTGTTTTTTCCAGATTTAATATGGACCACTCATTTTAAACCACATTATTTAAAGAACCAATCAAATGTTGTTAAATGGTTGCCACACTTGGAGTGGGTTACCAATGGAACCTTTTCATATATATATATATATATATATATATATATAGGATTGGGTTCAAATGCTAACCCTCATTTATGGCACTAACCCATTAACCCTCATTAGCCAATCAGAAATAAACAAATGGCTTTTTCTTTTATTATTTGGTAAGGGTAAAGTAGTAATTTGCTATATTAAATACTTTACCCCCTCTTTTTTTATACATCCATAACTTTTTTATGCTATAATATTTTTTTATAAAAATTGCACCATTTTACTCGTCTTATTTTTCTCTTTAATTCCGTTATAGTCTTGACTAGGTTTTTTTATTTTTTTTCGTATGTTCGTATTTACACCAATGTAACAGGTATAAAAATAACAAATTATTTGTAACGAGTTGTAACGAATTTCGGTTTACATTGTTGTAGAATAAATAGGGTTTACGTTTAAGAGTGTAAACGACCCAAGCCGATCCCGAGCTAGTTAATTACGTTATATTCTTGACTAGGTTTTTTTATTTTTTCCGGATGCTCAAAAATTCGTTATATCTACAAAATTGTAAATTCATTTTAATACTATAAAAAAAATTATATTTACAAGATTGTAAATACATTTTAATACTTTAAAAAAAATAGTATAACATTTTGTTGATAAAAACCCAAATAATTCGTTACAACTCGTTACAAATAATTTGTTAGTTTTACAAATAATTCGTTACAAATAATTCGTTACAACTCGTTTACACTCTTAAACTTTTTTATGCTGTAATATTTTTTTATAAAAATTGCACCATTTTACTCGTCTTATTTTTCTTTTTAATTCCGTTATAGTCTTGACTAGGTTTTTTTATTTTTTTCGTATGTTCGTATTTACACCAATGTAACAAGTATAAAAATTACAAATTATTCGTAACGAGTTGTAACGAATTTCGGTTTACATTGTTGTAGAATAAATAGGGTTTACGTTTAAGAGTGTAAACGACTCAAGCCGATCCCGAGCTAGTTAATTACGTTATATTCTTGACTAGGTTTTTTATTTTTTCCGGATGCTCAAAAATTCGTTATATCTACAAAATTGTAAATTCATTTTAATACTATAAAAAAATTATATTTACAAGATTGTAAATACATTTTAATACTTTAAAAAAAATAGTATAACATTTTGTTGATAAAAACCAAAATTCGTTATATCTACTAGATTATAAATACGTTTTAATACTTTAAAAAAATTATATCTACAAGATTGTAAAGACATTTAATACTTTAAAAAAATAATATAACATTTTGTTCATAAAAACCAAAATTCGTTATATATACAAGATTGTAAATACGTTTTAATACTTTAAAAAAATTATATTTACAAGATTGTAAATAGATTTTAATACTTTAAAAAATATTATAACATTTTGTTGATAAAACCAAAATTCGTTATATCTACAAGAGTGTAAATACATTTTAATACTTTAAAAAAATACTATATCATTTTGTTGATAAAACCAAAATTCGTTATATCTACTACATTGTAATACGTGTTAATACTTTAAAAAAATAATATAACATTTTGTTGATAAAAACCAAAATTCGTTATATATACAAGATTGTAAATACATTTTCATAGTTTAAAAATTATATTTACAAGATTGTAAATACATTTTAGTACTTTAAAAACCAAAATTCGTTACAAAATCAAGAATATAACGTAATTAACGAGCATCCGGAAAAAATAAAAAAACCTAGTCAAGAATATAACGTAATTAACGAGCTCGGGATCGGCTTGGCTCGTTTACACTCTTAAACTTAACCCCTATTTATTATACAACAATGTAAACCCAAATTCGTTACAACTTGTTACAAATAATTTGTTAGTTTTATACGTGTTACATTGGTGTAAATACGAACATCTGAAAAAAAATAAAAAAACCTAGTCAAGACTATAACGGAATTAAAGGGAAAAAAAAGACGAGTAAAATGGTGCAATTTTTATAAAAAAATATTATAGTATAAAAAAGTTATGGATGTATAAAAAAAGATGGGGTAAAGTATTTAATATATCAAATTACATCAATACCCTTATTCCCTTTTCTTTCAAATCAATTATATTATTATATTATAGTTTAATATCAACCATTAGATTAGCATCTTCTAATTTGATCATTCAATATGGTTGGGTTAATGGGTTAGTGCCATAAATGAGGGTTAGCATTAGATCCATTCCCTATATATATATATATATATATATATATATATATATATATATATGTATATGTATGTCGGCACTGATTTCGCCACGTCTCATATATCAGATTTGGACATGTATCATTATTTTTTTGGAAGGATGTGATAATTCAAACCTTACCTACCAACTTTATTTTTTCCATTCAAATAAAAGTAATGGATCGGTTTGTTATGATAGCTAATAATAATAAATAGTGATGTAAAGTTTTAGTAATTAAATATTAATCTAACATACTTAGTTGAGAAGAAAATGAGTGATTATGAGTTTATATATGTGTACAAAGTAAACAAAAAAAAAAAAAGAATATAATTTAAAGGAAATTAGTATAACGAAATGAATAACTGTTGATATATGTATGTGTTTTTTTTGTTATCTATGGCTACGTCCCCGAGCCCTCATCAGAAAACCCGTGTGTGTGTTTGTATTAATATCAAAGAGAAGTTAGTTGTGTAAAAACAAAGGGGAGTGGCCTGGGTGGTGTTGTATATCTAGAACGAGCTTGGATTCCTAATTGAAGAAGACTGATTACAACACCTGTTTGAAATCACACCTGAAATTTCCAGAAACCAAAGGATTAATGATGTTAATGTTACAAATCCGATAATTAACACAACTAACCAAGCTGTGAATCGTAATAGTTACAACTTGTATAAGGAATATTAAATTCGCTTAATTTGATTAACCTATAATCATGAACAGATGTATCATTTATAATTGCTATAAATTATATACGAGTTTAATTACGTATAATGAATCCATCACAAATCGAGTAATCGTCGAAAAATGCAAAGTACCTCCCTCAATCGCCTATTTTGAAAGACCCATATTGACTTTTAGTTTTTGGTCAAATTTGATCTTAATGTCGGTTAGAAAGAACAGTGTTAATATAGAGAATCATTAAATCCTATCTGATCCCTTCAATTGTGATCTAGAAGATCATTATCATGATGGTATTTTAGCGTTGCATCATGCCTGATAAATTTAATAGTTATTTCTTTTTTATAGAATTTGAAGTAAAATGATGTTCAACAAAACCAAATTTCGTCACGTATGTTTTTAAATCCAACTATAAAATATTATTTTATTGTTGCCACAAGAAAACTTGTTATTGGTACATTACTTTCTTAGAACCAAACTCTTCCCGCAGAGCGTCTAAAAAAAATACCAGAAACCTGCAACAAGGTGATATTACAATCTTTTCACAAAACCGACTCATTTTTTTATAAAATCAGTCAGGCGGTTTTAATCATCGGACGAGGCCAAACCACAGGTAAGTAAAATAATATACAAAATTACTTGATTTTAGCAGATTTTGTGTAAACCAGCAATGTTTAAAAAGAACTCTAAAGCAGCGAGAACATGCAAGTAAATATATTAATAGAAGAAGTGCAATCAATCACCAGTTTGGTTCAAAAATACCAAACAAGGCAATTCTCAATCCAACCGGTAAGGTTTTGATAGCACTTCTCAATAGCTGCTTTCAAACAGAGATCTTAAAAGAAGACCATTCTGCAAAAAAATACAAATTACTTGTACATCTAAAATCAAACCATCCTCAAATGAACGACAACACTGACCAGATCTTAAACAAACAAACAAACAAACAAACAAACAAACAAAACGCACTTAACAACCCACCACCCAGGCCAAATTAGTGTTTATAATATTTAAATTTAGTCTTTTTTACCATGCTGCCTTTGTGACCCATTGGAAATCAAACCACCACGGAACTGGTAAACAACCATCCGTCACAGGTCAGCGACAACGAACAGCTACAAATAACGAAATCTATCACAGGTGCTGCATCATCATATCAACTTCAACCATCTTTTAACATCATCCAGCAACCACAAACCCCTTTTTATGGCCCAAAAACAAAGCAGCTGTAAGAATAACAAATCATAATGCTAAAAGCCCAAAACCTAAGTTAGACTTCAGCATTAAGGTGTTGGTCTCTTACCGCCCACAATGACAAAATCATCATCATCACAACCGTAAGAAAAGATATCTACCAACAGCTTAACGGCTGCTGCACCGGTTCTCACCAACAGCTTACGGCAACACAAACTCTATAGTCCAAAAATTCAGTTTGCCAAAATTAAGATTATTAATAATATGCCATGCAATGCAAAACCAAACAGTCGTAAATACCCAAAAGGAATAATCTTATAACACAAACCAAGCAAGAAATCCTTAGTGCAAAACATAAAAAACAGTACACATGCAGCAAAGGATACAACGGAAAAGAAAATCAAATTAAAAAAAAAGTTTTAACCTTAAAAATAGCATATGACGAAATGAGTTCAACAATTCATCCAGCTCATCACAAAAAGGAACAATGTTTTTTGGTTCATGACAATACATGCAGTCTCCAAGGATCAACTGACCTTTTTCACTCCTGTAAAACAAAGTCACCTCTAAAAATATAAGCCCCAGCCATGTTAAAACATATAAATATATAAATGAATAAATAAATAAATAATATACTCACATCAGCATCAGATCGTTGTGGGGATGGGCTTCGAGATTCAGACCTACCACGAGGGGAAACACTTTTTGGAGTAGGTGACCGTTCCTTTTCATCACGAGCCATGGGACTTCTGCTTCTAGAAGGTGTCCTACGCGGGCTAGCGCTCCCCCGAGCAGGAGGAGAAGCACTCCTATATAAGTCAATTTAGCATCCATCATATTCTTGACAGTTGACGTACCCAGACCCTACTTTCGTGGGATGTTTGGTTGTTGGCATATTCTTGACAAAAAACAAAAGAAAACAAAGTGTGCTTGCTAAAAGAGCACTGTTTCTTTTATTCATTTGCTTAACATTTTATTGACATTACTACAGTTTTGGTACAACAGTTGTACAGATTATCTTACACTCAGATTGGAATTCTATACACCTTATGCTCAAAGTTTCAAGGCAAATCACATCAACTTGACCAAAAAAACAAGCAATTGTCAAAACAGCTATTAACTTGTTCAAAATTCCCAAATTCGTCCCTGGACTATTTTGACTTGGAAAATTCCTTTTAACTTTAAAAAATATTGAAGAGACCAAAATCCTCCACTTAACTATCAACACCAAAGAAGGGGTTGAATCACTAAGACATTCCAAAACTTGATAAAAAAATATACCTTTTTGTATCATTAAGTGGGTTAAAAATTTTTAAAGACCTTCCTCATTCATTAAACTTTAAAAGCCAAATAAAAGTCTGGAGACTTCAGTATTAATTTAACCAAAGTCTATACGGCTTTTCTCACTGCCAACAGAAACAATAACTAAAAATTAACGAAAACAAACATCATATATTAAGTCAACTCAACCAAATTAATCAGGCTGTGGAGAAAACAAAGTTGCTACTCAATTTGAACCAAAAATGTTTGTTATTTTAAGATTAGATACCTGGGTTTTAAAAATCAGCTAAGGAACTCAACCAAATTAATCAGGCTGTGGAGAAAACAAAGTTGCATACTCAGTTTGAACCAAACATGTTTGTTATTCTAAGATTAGATACCTGGGTTTTAAAAAGAGCTAGGGACATAAGGGAACCTTAGACAAGGATTTTTGCTAATGACTCAAAAAAGCTCAAAGCATACAAAAGACGCACATGCACATAGCAATTAGCAAGTAGTATAGAAAAAAAAGCTTGAGTGCCAACCTTGAGGCACGGAAGGACGCATGAGGAGATTGTACATAAAGTTGTTTTAGTCGCACGCATAGGCTATTTATATATTAAACCATCTACAGAGCTTATTTTTGCCTATATTTTGGGCAAGTGATGCTTAAAACTATTAGATATAAAAAAAAGTATACAAGTGCATTGGCCTTGCATACAAATATTGTCACGCTTCACTTTGAACCTCAGCCATAAACCACATCACTTTTGTATAGTTTTTTAAAAACCAAGCAACATACATATAAATATATAACATGAAATACATATACAAGTGTATAGACGTACCTAATAGGGGACCGACTTCGACCCTTATCATCATCATATCTCTCTCTTCTGCGTTCTCTGCGATAATCAGGACTTCTGCTGCGACTTCTGCTTCTGTAACGATCCCTGTCCCTACCTCGATGCCTCTCATAGTCAGATCGGTCCCGACTTCTGCTACGGTTTCTCCGCCTATCTCGGTCCCGATAATCATCTCTATGCCTAGAACTTAAAATAATAATTAAAAAAATTAAATGATTATCAAAATAAGAGATACTTTAAAATTTTGGGTGATTATCAAGAAACTGAAACCTAAAAAAAATCGAAGATTAACGAGTTCACATTCTACCTCATAACATGTATCCAATGTCCACATGTAACAATTTAAGGTTAATACACCAACAGGTACTCATATTTGAAATTTGTTTGATAATTGCAAAAAATAACTAAAACAACAATTGTAGGTCATACTACTGTTACTAAAAGAGTAAAACCGTACAAGTTCAATAAGAAATAAATAATTCAATTGAAACAGCTGAAAGACAAGAAAGGTAAAGCTTCAACACATACAACTTTGAAGAAAATCTCCTAGAGATTCATTCTCTAGTAGCATCTTTTCAATGTATTCATTGGATAAATATTAAGACCATGATCAGCAAGCAAAGCTATCAATTAACAATTTGCAATTTCTTACGAACTGCTATAAAATGATACAGAGAACCTGTTTAATAATAAGGAAAAACTTTGAAATTTCCAATACATAGGAAACATGCCTATGCTTGCACAATAGGGATCTTTACCTTGGCCTGGGACTTCGACTCCTTGATCTCCCCCTTAACTTTTCTACAGGTTCCACTATCCTTCCCTTGTGTCTAAAAGCAGAAAAAAGGGAATAAATATACATTCAAGTTATTAAAAAAAAGAGTTGGATGAAAATATATAATGGTTAGTGGTAAGATTATATATTCAAGGTACAAGTCAAAATCAAAATAATAAGCATAGTTGTCAAAGAAGCAAGGTGCATAAACCGCAAGCGTAGGTGCAAAAAAAAATCGAGAGGCCGAGTAAAAAAGGCACATATAAAGAAAAATTGTTTTAAAAAACAGTGTGCTATAAAAATTATTGTACATATATAATTATAAAGCTACTATAATTAGCATATAAGTTCATCTAATTTATGCCAAAGTTTTAAAAAGTATCAAAAGTTTAAGAGTACCATCTATTAAGGGATAATTTGTACATTTTTTTACAAGTGTTTTTGTCAGAGATTCTACTGGGTGTGTAAATTATTATAATTTTACAAGTGTTTGGGAAAAAAACTTCCTTTTTAGCTTAAAAAACTGAGCACCTCTAAATCATAGCAAACCCTAAAAAAAATATACGACTTACGACTCTCTAGTCTCTCCTTCAATTTACCAAATCAAGAGCATCAAGAAACAAGAACTTTTAATCAGAGAAGAATCAAGAACATGTTGGTGTTCCATTTCAATAATTACGATTTACGACCCTATCTCCTCCTAATCAAGAACATGTTCAGTGTGTTTTTGTCCGGAATCTTGCATTTTTGCCGGAAACTTGTTAAAGCCTCACCAAAGCTGTGCCTAGACTGCTATTAGGCGTTTTTCTTGCACCACATTGCGCCTGAGTGCCTAGGCGAGGCGCATGCCTGGTGCGCCTAACATGGCCAAAAAAATTATCAAAGCACACATTTCATAATTGAAATCAAACTTTTGTCAGACAATCAAAGGTTAGCACTTAGCACATCAATATATGAATATAAGCATCTCATCAGTAATGTAAGTGACTCACATTCTTTCAGCATCAGGACCGTATTTGGCAAATTGAACCATTATCTCTCTGCCATCAACAACTCTTCCTAGAAAATCACATAAAGAAGTAAAATAAACACAAATGACTAAATCTTAAGCATATCAATGATACAG
The DNA here is from genome assembly GCA_009363875.1 of Mikania micrantha. Lineage (NCBI taxonomy): Eukaryota > Viridiplantae > Streptophyta > Magnoliopsida > Asterales > Asteraceae > Mikania > Mikania micrantha. The sequence goes on along the minus strand of CM018695.1, from coordinate 92,758,928 downwards.
AAATAAACATAAATGAAAACGTGTGTGTGTGGGCACAAGGGGCCACACACGATGTGACAACACAGCTTTGATTGGTAATTTTATGGGTATGCAAGGTTCTCTAATTGTTCTTTTGAAAATTTTATTTAAAAACAAACTGAGGAAATATATTCTACCTTTTTATTCTTGAATCATTCTTTTTGTTAATTTTGATTAGAGACAAAACTAATTTTATTTTACATAGTAAAGCATGTTTAGTTTACAAATTTAAGTTGTACGGTTTTGGAAACTAAATTCATAGTGTCAAAAGCCCTTGAGCACTCGCATAGGCGAAAAATAAAGCCAGGGGCATAAAACGCGTCTCGTGGCAACCTAGGCGCACTCCGTGACTTTCTAGCAAGATTCCGGCAAAATTTTGGAAAATCCAGCAAAGTTCAAAGAAATCCAACCATTAACCAGTCTAAAATAACCATAAAAAGGTTTTAATATTTAAAAAACTCAATATAACTATATTATTAATTGTTTTATAATTAGGCTTTATATATTTAAAAAAAAAAACCTAAAACATGTAGAACCTCTAAAAATGGTAACTTAATACTACTCGCCTAGTTTAAAAAGCTCTTGCTGTTTTTGCGCCTAGGCTCAGGGCGCGACTTATGCACCTTGAGTGAGCCTTGTGCCTTTTGACATCTATGACTAGACTAGCTCAAGCCAGCTCATGGCTCGTCAAACCAACTTAACTTATCAGATTTTATTATTTAACTGAAAAGTACAATTTAGGCTAAAAATCCCAACTTGAAATAACAATTGTGACAAAAGAGCCAAATGTACCAAAATAATCAAAAACTGGTTCATTTGATTTAAGAGGGTTTTTCCTTTCATTAAAAATTCTATCTCACTTCTATTCTTAAAAGCACCAACATGAGACAAACTAAAAGGTCAAAAAAAAAAAAAAACAAAAACAAAAACAAACAAACAAAAAAAAACTTTAGTTTAGCTTTAAAAAGTTGTACATTTTGCTTTAAAACTAGTATTTAAGTGACACTCTTAGATTTTGGAGAAATTAGTTTTCTACCCTTTCAATATGTATAACATAGTATAGATAAATACATATGTATATACACATATATACACATGCATGTGTGCATATATACGTACTTATTTATAAATATAGATGCATCTATATCCTGCACTCACCATCAAGCTTGTCCACTGCCTTCTGAGCCTCATCTGCATATTTGTACCTAACAAAGGCAAACCCCCTGGAATCCCCAGTCCTGCAAGCATCAAAAGAATTACATAGAAAATACTTCTTCCAGTTTTACCAAAATGAAGGCTTCAACTATTGCTTTATACTGAATAGTAAAATTATATCAGTTAAAAAAACATTAATTATGCATTACAAAAGCATCTTGGCTTCATATGTGATACATGTTACCTCTTTTCCGAGCGGAATTTTGAATCTCTAAGCTTAACTTACTCACACAATGACGAATTATAACAAATAATGTAGGAAAAAGGGTGCTAATATCTTGACAAAAAAGCCAAACAAATTACGGTTACACGGGGTGCGCGTTTAAGACGGCTTAGATCTTCAAACACTAAATAAACGAGAACAAAAACTTACAAAAAACACACGTCATGACGTTAACATAAGAATTCAACTCTAACACAAATGAAATTTACCAAATCGCGATTAAATATACCTGCGATCTCTTGGGATGAAGACATCAACAACCTTTCCATACTTATCAAAAAGAGGAAACAAATCATCAGCAGTTGTACCTGGAAGGACGAGATCAGTTAGACAGAATTGGGTATTTTGTAAATAAGTTCATAAGATTGAAATCTTACGGAAAGTGATATTGAGAACGAGTAGCGAATAGGTGTCTCGGATGTCCGGCGGGCCTGCTCTTCCAAAGTGCGACATGATTAGCCGTTTATCCGACGAGCAATTTTAGGGTTTCTTGTGCTAGGGTTTGCGGATATGTGATGTATAGCTGCGATCGAACGGATAAATAGTTCCTTCTAGAAGAGGTTGGATAAATAGTATATGATAATTTTTCCGAAAAGCCCTTAGAAGTTTGTTTATTTCTAACATTAGTCCTTGTAAATCATTAAAAGAGGATGTCCCTTCATGTGGAGTTATGAGATTGTTTCCATTTTTTCATTTTTTAAAAATGAGGATGTTCTTATATTAATCGCGTCCATCAGACATAGCTAAAACATATGCCTAAACACTCAGCCCCTCAGGATAAATACTAGGCTGACTATTCACCCATGACCTATTGACATCCATTATGAAAGGTGAGAGCCATAACTATTAGGTTGAGTTTTCATGACATGAGATTGCTTCCATTTTTTGGGTAAATACTTGTTTAGTTATTAATATGTTATCTTAGATGAGACTTAGGGTCGTTTGTTTCAAAACAAACGCATCTAAATGAGAAGAAAGGCCTCAACGAACCTCTGAATGGGTTTGAAAGGGAAAGGAGATGTTTATACCCCCAATCTCGTCGTCGTTTGTCCGCACCCATCGCCACTCGTCCGATGCTATTGCTTGTGGATTGGGATTCTAAGATGGGAGAAATCATAGATGGGAGATAGGAAACAGTGGAAGAAAAGATGGATTAGATAGAATATGAAGTTAGGGCTTGTGGGTTAATTTTAAGGTGGTTATATAATATGTATATAAAAAATAATATATTTAGTTAAACAGACCCCGAAACAAAATTCGCATAGTACAAACATAAGAATCAATTTAGAAGGTTAAAATAGTCATTTTCGTTCGGAGGCTCGACCAAACAATCTTAATTGATTTAGGACTTAACGGTTCAGAGCCTTTTAATCATTCAGACATCTTATTGATTCAGTACTTAATGGTTCAGACGTTACCAAACGGTCCCTTATTTTTAAAGAAATGTGTAACAAACACCCAAATTCATGTTTGTTTGGAAATTTTTTATTTAAATTATACCTGCTAGTTTTTTGCAAATAAAGTGTGGACCTTACATAAGACTGCCCGCAATGCGCATTTAAGGGGTGCACGTCGCTGATGTGGGGGCCACAAGTCAGAGGTGCTCATTGGGGTGGAAGGGAGAGGAGGGCGCACATCGGTATGTGCATGTGGGGAAGTGCAGTCACATGCGGGCATTTAGTGGTGTCGGTGGTGGGTCCAACATTAAAATAAGTTTCATTTACTTGTAAATAGACATTAATCACTTGTATAAATAAGATGCACATGGGATGGTTGTGTTAGAGTTAAAAAGAGTAGAGATGATGCATATGGGAAGAATGACTAATAATGCTGATGTGACAATGATGACTAGTGTCACACCCCGACCAACGGCGGAATATGTCGGGGTGCGAGCTCGACTGTTCATTAGCTCATGGTGCTATTAATAAGTTTAAATAATTAATGCATCATTATTACAAAATGAGCACAACGTTCAGTTAAGATAGTAACCAACATTACAGGAATTGAAATGTACAAAGTGTTACAATTTAAAATACTAAACATTGGTTCAATTAACCATGTCCACTAACTTATCCTATATCTTCATCATATCTTCACTTTAACCTGTTACATATGTAAAAATGGTTTTTGGGTCAACTATATGAATAGTTGGTGAGTATAACATACAATTTAAATAAATGTTTTAAATAATTGATGCATAACAATCAGGTTATCTAAAATTATAATCAAGGCACGTATAAGTCATGTTTGCATATAATACGAATATAATAGCAATACAGTTTCTCAAACAAGTGTAATACACAGAACTTAGTCAAGACTGATCAAGTCATAAACTAAGAAATTTAATATCACAAGTTTGCAATAGATAACAGTCTCTCAAACCAAATTCAGTAATAGTATAAACTACTGCTTCAACTAAGTCTACAATAGATGACAGTCTCTCAAACAAGTTTCTATACTAGCATAACATCTAGTATGTCAAACTCGTTTGCAATAGATAACACATGAATAATGAATAATAGATTTCAAACAAACAAGTATACACATAGAATGAATTCTAACTAAACATACTAAGAGTTTTGCATCGAATGATTTTGATTATGAATATTGTTTTGAGTAACATATGTAACATCCCAAAAATATGAAAAGTAAAAGAGGGAGTATGAATGCTCACTTGGATTTGATTAGCTGGTCCAACGTGCTTGATTGAGTTATAAGTCAAGGATCACACTTCAACCTAAATTAAGTTTAAGGAATAGCTTAACAAACTTAGTATCTTCTCAAGTTCAAGTTTTGCATATACGAGTCTATGGCATTTTATGGAATAGTTATGTTTATGTCTAAGTTTGAGTGAAAACATTTAGTATATTTATTTAATAAATATACTTGCAAGTCTAGCCAAATAAATAGAATATTTCATTTTGTTTTCTATTTAATTAGGTTTGATTATAATCTTTTTTTCTTTTCTTTTTTCTATTCTTTGAGTGTAATGTGGTTGCTTGTAACTAAAATAATTGACATTAGTTGATGGTTTGGGTAATTCCATGTGATTTAGGTGCGTAATTATGCATTATTATGAGTTAAATACATGGAATGTGGTGATTGTTTGTGTGTTTTGATGATTTGCAGGTTTTCGAGCGAAGAATATGGATGTTTGATGTTCAAGGATCAAAGGGTGGTTGAAGAATGGTTTTTGGAAGGCCAAAATAGCAGAAAATGAAGATTTCCATGAAGTGGCGTATCAAAACGGCGTATTGGTGGTGTATCACAGAGGAAAAGCAACCTGGAAAGCATGGCTGGCGTATCATACACCAGAGGGGGGCGTATGATACGCCGGGGGCACCAAAAACTTCGGATTTTTCCCGTTTTGCCACCTATTTAAGCCCAATAACCTAGGGTTTCGACTTATCTTCGACTTTGACGACTTTTGGAGGTTCTAGGGGGCTTCCAAGGCTTGGGAAATCCGAAATTAACCATTCCAAACACCTCGGAGATCCCGAATTGATATTAGCACGTGATCAAATGCAGATGTTAGGCTAAATCCCTTGAGATCAAGCCCAGGTGAACGGTTAGATAGGGATAGGGATTTGTATGGTTTTGATTGTAATTGACTTCAAACATTGTGTGGTTTATATATCTTACATTGTTTGGACATTGCTTTTCGTATCAAATTGAATGATTTGTCTTTTCTGATTCACTTAGATGTTCATCATTTTTCAGTTTATAATTGTAGAACATTGAAATCTAATTGGGTTATCACTTTCAAATTGGTGTTTGTAATTGACATCCTAGGCTTAACATTAGTTGGTTTTCATCAATTAATTTATAAAATCAAGATTTTCAATTATAAGTGTCCGTTCATACGAGGAGTCACAAGTCATGTCTATGTGATTGTCGTAACCAATTGAACCATAAGATTCCTACTTTCCTTCTAATTCAAACCCTGGGTGTGATTCGTTTATTTAATTGAATTACAAATCACTTCATTTTCATTGTTACTTAATTACAAAGTCATTTTCTCAATTGTAACTCAAACAACCATCAATTCACTTTTATATTTTTCTGCCTAGCTAAGTTAGATTTAAATCAAGTAATCATACACCATCCACCTAAACTTTTCGCGGTTCGACACCATACCTACCCTACTAGTTAAGGTAGCTAGGAACACACTCATTAACTCTTATTTGATAGGTACTTCGACGTTGATCATTAGTATTTCACCAAAATAATTTAAATAAAACATTTATCAAAAATTTATCAAACATCAATTGTAATAATTTCAACCTTTATTTATAATAGAAATTAAACTTCTACTTCATATTTTATTTGATTATTACTTTGTTTATTAAATGTTAAAACAAACATGGGAGATTTAATTTACCAAAAGAGAGTTATAGAATATATATTACTGTTTGTTTTTATTTTATTTTTATTATTAAACCATATAAAAAAAAGATAACAATAATTCTGTAATATTTATTTACTTTGAATAAAAGTAGTATACATTTATTATATATATACATATATTTACGAAAATTTGGTAAAATAAAAATATAATTATGTATGATATTAAAATAAAAATATTCTGAGATAATAAAAGAATAATTTGTATTTTATTATTATTATCTTTTTTGCAAATAATTTTATAAATAACAAAATATATGATTAAAAAGTTTCTTGAATTATAATTGATTAACAAAATGTTCTAGATTATGTTTTGATGTTTTTAGAATTTTTTATAAATTTTTGTATAAAGTAAAATAAGTTAAAACAAGCTTAAAAGGGCAAAAACCGGTTTTGAGGTGCTACAGCCGGGTTTCAAGCCCGGGTCAATCCCCTGGCTCGGCAGGTGTTTAACTGCTGGGCTAGGGGTTGATTCGCTGAGAATTCTCGGTTCCATCTTTTTTTATACACCTTCCAAATCGGCCCCCAACACCTAAGAACCCTAACCACTGATTTGATCAAGTTCGTTTAATCCAGTTTATTTCCTGCTTTGGCTTTTGTCACACCCTAACCGACGGCGGAACATGTCACACCCCAAGCCGGCGGGCCGGATCGTGTGTCCCGCCTAGCGGAAGGTTCCCGGGGCGCGATATCGGGAATGATAATCAGAATGATCAGATTGTTTACGTTGCACATGATATATAAATGAGAAGCTGATAAATGAAAATAGAATTATAAAGTTAAATTACATCAGTTTAGTTCATAATTTAACAATGTAAATCTACTATCAACATCATAAATCTTCTATCTTGTATCTGCACAAGATATACAAAATAATTTGTAAAATGATGTTTCAAAAATAAGCAGGTCCAAAAACACTAGGTTCTATATCCGATATCCTAGTCCAAAAGTAATAACTCCTTAGTTGACCTGTTCGTCACCTGAGAAGTTATATAAAAAGATCAAGTCAACACATGGTTGGTGAGTTCATGTAGTTTTATAAAAAATGAATTTGAATAACCTTCTGAATGACAACCTTAACCTCACCATTAACCACATATACCATCCAGTTCAATATGCTTATATATAGGGCATATGTAGGGTCGAACTTACCGCCCGCCCAGCCACCGTCCCACCATATACTAAACCACATAATATATTGTCCCTGGTGATAATTAAGCATTTCATCCCTTACCTCTGATTCATAGCATTTGATTACCCTGAAATTGTTTACCTTGATCCCCCAAAATGACAACCTTAACCTCATCAACGACCACATATGCTATCCAATCAAGTATGCTTATATATAGGGCATATGTAGGGGACAAGCCCCAGCCACCGTCCCACCACATACCGGACTGCTTAGCATATTATTGTTAATGATAATTAAGCGTTTCACTCCATTCACCTTCATTTTAGATTTTAGATTTCCACAAATTGAATCACCTCTGATTTCTTGAGTTCGTCATGTATCAATGATTACCTCAAAACACTTGTAGAAAATAATATTAAAGGTTTAATTAAGTTAATAATTAAGCATTTAAATACAACTAAGACATGATGATTGGGCCTTATTTGACTCAATCAATTAGACTTAGTTGTTGGTGGTTGTCCAAGTTGTACCATCTCACACGTGGCTCATATCAGGCATGACCCAAAATGAGTCTACCTGTATGCGTCGGGACTTTCATGATTTGCCCATATCAGCTTGACCCTCTGGCCTGCTGTACATGTCGGGACTTTAGGATATCCTTTGATTCTTGATTCTCATGATTTCGTTTGATCGTTTTAGTTATGCTCATATAGCTTGACTACAAGAGTCTACTATTGTGACAGGACTTTCCGTGTGTTACACGTGGTCTTGATTTACATACAACTGACATCCACCTTAACTTAAGCATTAATTATTTTATTAGATCTTAATGATTTCATTATTTCAACGATTCACACACGGTTATGATTTCCTTGATTCTCTTGATTATGATCTTTAGAATTCTATGATTTCCACAATGATTATAGATTCTTGATTAGGATCCTTAGTTTACTGATCACACACATTGGATTAGATTCCATGGGATTTGATCATTAGCCTTAGTTCTTTTGATTTCACTTTGAATTTAGATTCTTGAATTTGAACTCGATGGACTAAGGGTTTGTTTATAGTTTAGAATTAAGGTATTACTCATACGAGTAATTAATTAACTTGTTAGTTCATTCTGCATAACAATTACCTAGATATGAGTCTAGGAGGATAAACAAGTACATAAAAAGCATACAATAAGTAAAAGCATTTACGTAAAACAAATTTAAGTAAAAAGGTTTATGCATGCTTCCCAGCCCCGCGTTTGAAAACTTAGAAAATGGGCAATGAACTCACCTGTGTTGCTCTGTATTGAATTACCACAAAATGCACGCTCGTTGTTGTAGACTATGTTTCTTCGGTTCCTGAGTTGTTTTAAAAGAATTCGAATACGATAAGTATTTATAATCGTCGTATCTAGGGTTTGGTCTCGGTGTGAAACTAAGTGTCCTATGTGCTAATGTGTTTCTAAGATTCCTTTTATCTAGGCTAAACGTATTACCCATTAATAAACCTAATCACATGATTATTCATTACAAGTATTTAATTAAGACGTTTTTGAATTAATTCAATTTAAGTTAAACATTAAGTTAAAAATCATTTATTTTAATTTAACAAAACTTACAATTTAATTTCTTTTATTAAAAAAAATTATTTAATGGAAAAGTATAATTAACATGATGGGCTTGGGTTAATCCCATTCGATTAACCACGGCCCATTTTGGATCTTGCTTGTCCAGCGATTCCTGATCAACTCTTTGAATAGCGATTCCTGATCAACTCTTTGAATAACTCGTCCTAGATAATTCAAATGAATCATCTAGAGGAGTTACATGTTCTTATGAATTTTCCTAAGGGTTAACACACTTAGCCTTAGTTTATTGTTTTGATCCTTGACCAGCTTCCAAATGTGTTGAACCCAAGATGATTCCCACAACCTTTGTTTGAATGCCATTAGGATTTTATGAAAACTATTTTTATTGAAAACCCTATTTCATGATTGTTCGAAATGGATTCATGCCGAAGGAACTGCTTGGGTGACAGAATGAAGGCTGGCCGAAGGGAAGCCTTAGCCATTCGGCCGAAGGTGGCAGCCTTAGCTCATTCGGCGAGCTGGGCTAAACCCTATTCGGGTCCTCGAACTCCAACAGCCATGGCAGCCTAAATCCCACACTAAACAACCAAGATCCACATGACCCTTGTTCCTGCAATTTCCTACATGATTGTGAGGTGATTTCCCTAAGGTTTTAAGGTGGTTGGGCCTGTTTCAAGAAGGGTTCAAACTAGGGTTTTCAAAACCCCAAAAACCGAACAAAATTCATGGATTTACCTCGAACCTACCGGTTAGAAGCTTAGATCTGTTGTACTTTTGAGTTTTATGAGTTGTAAGGGTCGTTTTGACACCAAAAACACTTGATTTCGTGAAGAAACAAGAGAGTTGTAGTGTGAGGTTCTAGAGAGAGAAAGTATAGAGAGAGCTAGAGGTTGGGGTGGAAATGGCTTGTTGGTGGTGGTATTTTTGGCATTATTTGCCACATTAAATGGGTTAGAAATACCCGGTTATGTTCGGGTTCGTTCGTTTTTGCTCGGTTTCGTGTAAAGACGTCGTTTTTCTTCGTTTTCATAACGAAACGGCTTGGTTTTAAAACAATAAGTTTTAAAATTATTTTAGGTGGTAATTCCTAGTAAATTAACTAAATATCTTCCATTTATTTTAAATTTTTAGAAATATTTAATTTACAGTTAAAATCGAATCGTATAGTCGTCGCGCGTATTCGTTCGAATCGTCACCCGTACGAATACGACGATAACTACACTTTTCAACATGGTTTTATAATTATTGGACATCATTCAGAATGTTAAACTTTCAGATAAATTCTTACAGATCGTCACCTACACGAATAATCCGTCTATTTAGCATTCTTGTAACGACGTCCGTTATTGTTTTGTTCTGTTCAACCTCGCATACGTTTATACAAAATAGCATATTAACAAGCGTTCGTGTGTCAACTCATTGTTATCTCATATGTTTCTGACTGTTAAACCGAAAGATTTAATCAGTTTGCTGAAACAGTTGCATAATAGTTTAGTGTCAAGCATTACATGATAATAGCATACAAATAGTTCACATAGTTTGTACCTGAGTTTCTGTGCAAGTTACTGTTGAGATCACTGTTCCGGTAATGTTTCAGGCACTGATGTTACAGAACACGTCGAGGCGTGAGTTGTAATTGTCCAAAAGCTCATGGTGCTATTTGCAAGTTTCAATATTTAAACATCTCGTTTAAATTAAACATAAATGCCATTCAACATAATCATTCAACATCATACAAACCAATCAATACATCATAAATTTAAATACAATAAATTGATTAATAATAAATCAGGTCTTATACTTTCTATATGATCTTCATCTAAAACTTTAATACATTACACATGTAAAATATAGTTTGATCAACTATTTGCATAGTTGGTGAGAACTCATAAATTTATATATATATCTGTGTGTATATATATATATGAAAGATGATAAACCAGATGTTCCTAAATGAAATAGATTCAAAGTATTCATGTTTACAAGTCAACACAATGTTTATGTCTTCAACCAATGTATCAAAAAAAAAAATGCCATCACAATGTTCAAATATTGACTAGTTAGGTCATAGTTTTAGACATGTAATTCACAAGTTTGAGATATGCACACTTTCACTTGTTTATACAAAGACCTAAGTCTAAGTGTGGAAGATATCTAACCATTCCAAGCTACTAGTGTATGTTTATGTATAAAAATCTTCTATCCTAAACCATGTTTGCAACAAGTATAGCACTTATGACATTCAAACATGTTCAATCTATAACTAAGGCTTTTGTATTTACAAATATTTTGTATCAAGAATGATAATGTTTGTATATAAGGCATGTGTAACATCCCAAAGCAAAATGAAAAGTGATATGAGAACTTGTCACACCCCCAAATTCCAACGTGCGGTGTCAGACCGCGCGGGTGTGACGTGGCCAGGATCACAGCTCTTGGTCATATAGAATGACTCTATATGACTTACATAAACATGCAGTTTTGTAAATAAAATATGTTTCAATAATACGCAACGGAAATGTTAAAATGTCATTCAGCGGAATAGAAATTAACGGTTACAACGGAAAGTAAATTGTATCAGACACTACATAATTGAAATTGTTTAAAAAGACATGAACCAAAACATAAGCCTAGGACAAGAGTCTAAATGCATGAGACTTTCCACGTGTATCCTCCAGTGTGTCCTAGCTTGTGCCACCAGTTACCTGAGAATACATGTGAAAACATGTCAACTATAAAGTTGGTGAGTTCGCAGGTTTAGACAATAAGTAAAACAGTAAGACAGACATATACTGGGTATGTTAAGTTGTTTGTTGGATCTATGATCAGTGAGTGTGTCAGTTCATCTTACCGAAACTCGACTGTTTCCTTTGCCTCCCCGGGTCATCGCTGAACCCAGCAATTAGCATCGATATTACACTCGTTATGACCTTCGGTCAACATTGTTGCCGAGTGGGGCTAGTCAAACCAGTAGTACTACGTAATAACGACTCGTTTGTTACACAACTAATGATAAGGATATGTGAGGGCTTAATGCGATAATAGTTACACTCAAAATAGTTTTACAACATACCAGTCATATATCTAAAATAGTTGCATTGTATTCTCACCCCAAAAGTTTAGCAAAAGCAATTAAAGAGTAAAAGTGGGGCCGTAAACACACCTGAGTTTAGGTAGAGTGTGTTCAACAATTGAACGGAGTTGTGTGTCTGCTAGCGGTTACCTATATCACATAGGTGTCATGAGTTTGCATTTACATATGTGTGAGTCTCACAGGACCGTGTTCGTGTCCAAACAACTCGAAGTTGTTATGTGGGCCACGTTGACCGTGTTGACCATGTTTGACCCAACGACCTGCTGGTGACGTTTTTAGTTCAAGTGATCGTGTAAAATGCGATTTAGTGTCATGTGATGTGTGTGAACACCAAAGTCGCATCAGTGAGGTAACTTACTATTTATAGTAAGTTCCTATTTCGGGAATGTTCCCATTTGAGGCAAATCATACAAGAAATCACCTTCCGATTATTCTAATATGCATAGTTAACCTAAATGAGCATGCTATCACATAGCACAGAGTCACACTTAGTCGATTAAACACGTTTTGCGTTCAAAAGTTACTATATATAGAAAGTTCACTTTCTCATCATCCTAGACACTTACAATAATTCCTATCATGTTTCTAAGACTCTTGCCATTATCATTATAACTCAAACTTGACCAAAGCAAGATATTATGAACAAATCTTATAACCAAAGTTTCCATTTATGGAAACTTGTATCAAATGCTCATATTACCATCATTTTAATGAATCAAAACACCTAATATCCATCATGTAATGCCAAATAATCATGTTAACCATACCACATTTGTCACACCCCACCCCCTCGATCGCCCGTGGATGCTCGTCAGAGCTTGTGGCGCGTTGCGAAAGCGGTTTATAGGACGTCGTCATGGGTGGGTGCGACTTGCTTTGACGACTGGTTCATAACACAAATGGTCTAGATATCATACCTGAATTTTTGAATCATGAACGTCTCTACAAAACTTAATGATATACACATGTGGTTTCCTGAAAAGGTTTTTAGTTTCAGAAAGGATCAGCACAACGTGCTGGTGAGTTCCATACAGTTCACATGATAGTTCAAGTAATCACAAGTAGTTCTTGCCACATGAGTCACATTACAATGAGATAACTTACTGAATAAAGACATACATATATGAATTCACTAGATACTGAACATGTAATCTCAACCAACAATAGTCAATAACCTGAATATAAATTCACTAAACATGCACCACCAAAATACCTCGAACACCTCATGCAACAAATATCACATGCTTGAATACTAATAGATACTTAGACATATCATGCATTTTGAAAAGGGTTTGGTAATGAATCTCCAAGTTTTAGAAACTGAAACATTAAAAAGGGGAGTATGAAGACTCACGGATTAATAATAATCTGATAACCGTCCTACTCCAACCTGCAGCTGAATATAGACGGTAGTCTGGTTCTAGTCTGAACCTATTAGGAGTGCTTTTCTATTAAATATATTTTTTATATTTTAAAACATATAAATAATAATAATACAAATATAAGTATTTGCAATGCCAATAGTTTTAGACAATTGGGCATTACAATGGCTTATGGGACTGAGGTTTCGTATAATTGTTTTGGACAGAGTTTCTGCTTATAAAAGTGAGGTTTTCAGGTTTTAAGTCGGGCAGAACCTCAACTTATAATTCTTAAGTTTCCTAAAAGCAATTGGGCAGAATCTCTACTTATAATTGTTTGTTTCCCAAAAACTAGTCGGATAGAACCTCGACATGTTTTTGATTAAATACAAACAATTAAACATAATCCTATTATATAATAATAATAAGATATAAAACAAGTATTATAACAAATTGAAATGATATGAAACTAGATTTTTACCTTACAGAAGTTTGGCAACACCTCGTGTTGAACACTAGATGATTGGAGGGGTTACATGTGGGTATCTGGAGGTGTAAGGTCGGGATTTGAGGGCTGAAAAGTGAATTTTCGCAATCAGAATCGAAAATCTGATGTTCTGCTATTTATAGACGAAATCTGGGTCCGGGGCGCATAGCCTAGCCCTAGCGTTTGGCTCGGGGCTATGTGCCTGGAAGTGGCATGTTGCATGTGTGCCATATGTCTGGGGCGCATAGTGTCACACCCCGAGCCGGCGGGGTTGGATCGGATTCCCCGTCGGGCGGAAGGTTCCTAGGGCGCGATATCGTGAGTGATAATCAAAATGATCAGATTGTTTACATTGCACATGATATATATATAAATGAGAAACTGCTAATATAAAATAGAATTACAAAGTTAAATTACATCAGTTAAGTTGATAATTTAACAATGTAAATTTACTATCACATCATAAATCTTCAATCTTGTATCTGCACAAGATATACAAAATAATGGTGTAATGATGTCCAAAAGTATGCAGGTCCAAAAAGCTAGGTCCTCTATCTGTGACCTAGTCCAAAAGAAATAACTTTTCAGTTGACCTGTTCGTCACCTGAGAAGTCATGTAAAAATAAAGTCAACACAAGGTTGGTGAGTTCATATAGTTTTATAAAAATAAGTTTGAATAACCTGACTGACAACCTTAACCTCACCATTAACCACCTATACCATCCAGTTCAGTATGCTTATATATAGGGCATATGTAGGGGAACAAGCCCCAGCCAACATCCCACCACATACCAAACCACATGATATATTGTTCTTGGTGATAATTAAGCATTTCATCCTATACATTTGATTCTTAGTATTTGATTACCCTGAAAATGTTTACCTTGATTCCCCGAAATGACAACCTTAACCTCATTAACAACCACCTATGCTATCCAATCAAGTATGCTTATATATAGGACATATGTAGGGGAAGAAGCCCCAGCCAACATCCCATCACATATCGGACTGCTTAGCATATTGTTGTCAATGATAATTAAGCGTTTCACTCCCTTCATGTGACAATTCGCAATTCCAGGTTAGAATTTCGTGTCTTAGTCTTAATTAAGTCCTATTAAGATTAAAATAATCTAAACAAACAATTAGAATCAAATAAAAACTCTTGAATCATTGAATCTCTAAGTTCAATAGGTCAAATTGCGAAAATCTGCGAAAAGGCAACTCGGCATGCTAAATTGGCAGATTCATGACAACTCGAACTTCCTAATCACATTAGAATCATAATGGGATGTAATTGGAAGCATGAAAATGAGAATTGATCATTTTTAGCAATTCCTGAAATTATACACGAAAAGCCGAACAAACAATTGCGAAAACGGCAAAATCAAGCAAACCCTTGATTTAATTTCATCCTTATCCTATTGCCCCATGTCTATCCCATCTTATCTGATAAAAATAAGATATTTATGAAGGAAAATAGGTGGACAAATGTAGACCACAAATCAAAAGTCATATATGGCCAAAATCTTGACTTTAACCAACATTTTCAACACTTTTTCTTTCTTCCCAACCCCTCAAATTCGACCAGGCCATCCCCACCACTTTCTGGATTTTCAAACACATCTCAAACATCATTTCTAAGTAGATCCAAGAGGTACTCAAGTCCAAGATCAAGTAGAACAAAGAATCAAGCTTTAAAAGTTGATTTTTAGTGAGTTTTCAAGCCAATCCTCAACCAAGTAAGCTCTTGTGTCAATTTTTGATTTGAATAGATTAAGATAGCTTAAACAAGTGTTATGAAGCTTGTTTGAACATTGGTTATGGGCTGGAAATCATCAGATCTTGAAAATCCATGAAAAAGGGCAAAATTGTCCAAAAACCCGATTTTTCAAATTTGTCTAAATCGAGATTTTTCTTCACAAAACTCTAGATATATGTTAAATATTAGGATCTGGAGATTTTGGCCCGGAAAAAATGTCAAAATATTGATTTGGCCCGCAAAAACTACGTTTGGCCTGTGTGTCTCGGCCAGCGGCCCCAGGCGGCCCCATGCGGCCTACGCGTCCCGGCCATGCGGCCCCATGCGGCCTGTGCTGCGGCCCGTGCGGCCCGTGTCGCGGCCCATGCGTCCCGTGTCGCGGCCCCTATGCGGCCCCATGTGTCCCGGTCGTTACCGGGAACGCTTGGCCAAAGGACCAACCGGCTAGCCAAGGCCAAGGCCAAGCCAGGCCGGCTCGAGCCCTTGCCCAGCCAACGGCCCAGACCACCAAGCCACCACCCAGACCACCGAGCCACCACCGGACCGCCGCCGTTGACCACCGTTGACCGCCGCCGGCCGCCACCACCGGCGACTTTTCCGGCCAAGATTCCGGTGGATAGGAATATTCCGGCGAAAAGGAATATTCCGGCGAAAAGGAATATTCCGGCGACTTTTCCGGCCAAACCCAAATTTCGTCCGTTTTGCGTTCTGAACTTCGTTTCGCGATCCGATTCGCAATCCGGTGATCCGATTTTGATAAAAATGACATATTTTTAATCGATTTCGCGTTTCGGACTCAATTTTTTTGTCCGTTTCGCAATTCGAAAATCCGATTTCAGTCTGAAAACTGATCTCGTCTCCGATTATTACACGAAATTCAGCTTTCACGTCGGTTTTCAATACAAATAACCATTTTCAGTCGATTTCGCATTCCGGACGCAGTTTTGCGATCTGTTTCGCAATCCGGAAACCCGATAATCGATTTAGAAGCAGATTGGAGTTCCGATTGTGACCGGAATTCAGTTTTATTATCGGTTTTCAATATAAAAACCTATTCCTTGTCGATTTCGCATTCCGGACTCAGTTTTGTGATCTGTTTCGCAATCCGGAATCCCGACAATTGATTTAGAAGCAAATTGGAGTTCCGATCGTGACTGGAATTCAGTTTTATTATCGGTTTTCAATATAAAAACCTATTCTGGGTCGATTTCGCATTCCGAACTCAGTTTTATGATCTGTTTGGTAATCTGATAGTCAGATTTCCACCCAGAAGTCGATTGAGAATACGGATTTGAAAACAAAGTAAATTTCTCACCAAATTAAGTGCAAACAACTCACCGAACTTTAATAAATTACAGATTTGGAATCCAGGAACTAGCAATACGAACATTGTATTCTGTTTATTGAGTTATAGCAACTGAGGTGAGTTCACGAACCCCTTTTACTGTATCTTGGTTTTTGAACTCGGGGAATGAGAAAACATAAAAACTAATTTGGAACATCTTGATTATTGTAAAGCTTTGAAATGCTTATGAAACATGAAATCTGATTTGATCAGGTGGAATTCTAAAACGCTTTCGATGCATTTTGTGAAACATGAAACCTGATTTGATCAGGTGGAACTCTGAAACGCTTTCGATGCATTTTGTGAAACATGAAACCTGATTTGATCAGGTGGAACTCTGAAACGCTTTCGATGCATTTTGTGAAACTTGAAACCTGATTTGATCAGGTGGAACTCTGAAACACTTTTGAAACATTTTGTGAAACATGAAAACGAAAGCGTTGTAAAACATTTGGTTGAAACACGTGACAGTGGGGAGAACACATGACCAAACTTGTCATTATTTCACGGGTTACACATTTGTCGCTAAGTCCCCTATTCTGTAACCGTTAACCGTGGGGGGGGGGCGTGATTATTGAGAATAGATTCTATTTGTGATTGACAATCCTCGCCCGTGGTTCGTAGCTAAAACCACGACTGGATGTCGAGCGGGCGCTCAATAAGGCTATAACACACAATGTCTTGCGACACGGACATTGGGAAGGGGCAAACACTGAACTCGTCAGCTCGGTTACGGGAGCCCGGGAGTTATAATTGGACAGTTGGTCGGGAACTAAACACGACATTGTTGGAAGGAACAATGTTCGCACTGGATACCAATGTTTTACACCCAGTTTGAGACATGAATATTATTTAACTTATTTTATGAAAACATTTGAATTGTTTGGATACATTACATACGTTTTGATAAATAAATTTGTGAACTCACCAGCAATATGCTGATTGTTTTAAAATCATGTTTTCTCAGATGCATAATGATACAGGGGTGGAGCTGGGAGCTCAATCTTTGGAGACCTATTGTAGAGTCTATGAGAGATAGACTCAACAGTGTGATACATAGCATATTATATATGTGTAATAGCATTATGTATATATGTGTGTGAAACTCAGTTAAAACTATTATTACATTAGGCTTGTGGCTAATGTAGTTGTAACATGGGTTTGTAATATAGAAACATATGTGTATTTTGTTATAAACAATGACTGTGAAACCTTGAAAGTCACACGGTACGCTTCCGCAACGACAAGGGTGTGACACTTCACCTTTCTTTTTAGATTCTGATTTCCACAAATAGATTTACCTGTAATCTCTAGAGTCACCATGTATCCATGATTTCCCCAAAACACTTGTAGAAATATAATATTAAATGATTAACTAAACTAATAATTAAACATTTAATTGCAACTAAGACATGATGATTGGGCCTTATTGGACTCAATCAATTAGACTTAGTTGTTGGTGGTTGTCCAAGTTGTACCCTCTCACACGTGACCCATATCAGGTATGACTCACAAGGAGTCTACTTGAGCGTGCCGGGATTTTAATGATGCCCATATCAGCTTGACCCACTGGTCTACTGTACATGCCGGGACTTTACATATATCCTTTGATTCTTGATCTCTTTGATTCTCTTGATTTTGATTTTGATTTTATTTGATAGTTCACATTATTGCCCATATGGCTTGACTACAAGAGTCTACTATTTATGCCGGGACTTTATGTGTGTTACACGTGGTCTTGATGTCCATACAACTGACATCCACCTTGACTCAAGCATTAATGATTTCATTAGATTTTAATGATTTCATTATTACAATGATTCACACACAACTACGATTTCCTTGAGTCTCGTGACTTTGATCTTTAGAACTTCATGATTTCACAATGATTATAGATTTATGAATAGGATCCTTTGATTCTGATCACCACATTGAATTAATTATCTTGAACATGATCTTAGATTTAGTTCCTTTGATTTCACTTTGAATTTAGGTTCTGAATTTGAGCTTGATGGACTAAGGGTTTGTTTAGAGTCTTAGAATTAAAGTATTACTCATAAGAGTAATTTTAATTAACTTGATAGTTAGTTCTGAGTAGTAATTACCTAGACAGGAGTCTAGGAGTATCAACAAACACAAAAATATAACATACAATGAATAAAAGCATTTAAGTAAACAACTTAAATAAAACAGTTTACGCATGCTTCTCAGCCTCGCGTTTTAAAACAAAAATGTTCAGAAATGGGGCAATGAACTCACTTGTGTTGCTACGTACTGTACTATCACAAAATGCGCGCTCTTTGGTTGTAGCTTAGGTTTCTTCAGTTCCTGAGTTGTTTTAAAATAATTCGAATACAATAAGTATACGTATTAGTCGTCGTATCTAAGGTTTAGTCTCGATGTGCAACTAAGTGTCCTAAGTACTAGTGTGCTTCTAAGTCTTAACCTTCTAGTCTAACTTAGATACCCATCTATAACCCATATCCCATAATTATTCACAACAATCCTTGATTAATATGTTTAATTAAGAAATTCCATTTTGAGTTAAACATAAATTTAGAAAAATGATTTAATTTAATTTAACAAAGTTCATAAACCATTTTCTTTGATTAAAATATAGTTAATTAACTTAAAATAATGTATTAATGTTTATCATATGATGGGCTTTAATAACAACCCATTAGGCCCAATTTGGCCCATTGATAGTCTTTGACTTCCATTTGATCACAAATCAAATTCTTTGAATGATTCGACATAGCCCATTAACTTATCTAAGTTAATTATCCATGTTAAGACTTTTTCTTAGGCTAGTGTTAATGATTAAATTAACACCTCATACTTTAGTCTTTTGTTACTTACTTGACCCCATGTACACACACATTCATGAGAACATCCAATCCCATGCATGCATAATTAGGGTTTTCTTTTTATTCATGCCCCCATATATATCTTTTCTTTAAATCTTGACCCTTTGTGTAACACCCCGACCGATGGCGGAAACGTCGGGATGCCACGAGGGATGTGTAGATTGTTCATAAGCTCGTGGGCATCTAATTTAATTCATCATATATCATTTAATCAACCAAATTAATTACACAAAAATCATGTCTATCATGAATTAGTTACATCAAATACAAAAGAGATTTAGCTATCTAACTAAATTTTAATCGCCAGAATTTCAGTTATTTAGCTAAGTCCAAGATCCTACGTGATGATGTCCCAAAAGAGCGTAGAGCTATCTTGCCCTACCTACTTGTCCTCATTCCCTGAAACATGTAAGAAAATCAAGTGTCAACTACGAAGTAGTTGGTGAGTAATCATAAGTTTTTATATTTAAAAAGGTTTTTCAAAATGATCATAAAAGTTTAGAGTTTATTGAGAAAATCCACATGAGTACCTGTGAGAATATCCAATACAACATCCCAGCACAAAATCCAAATACATAAACAACACATAATCACATATCTCATATAATCATAGACAATTATAGATAATCAACCACATAACCATTCAACAAATCTCATACATCAATATTCTTAAATAGTATATGTGACAATACATGAAATTTATATGATTAACATAAGTTAAAGACATGATCCATGGAGTGGAAGCAACCCATGTGACAATACATGAAACCAATGCAATTTACCGAAGTCAAAGGCAATGTTTCATGGAATTGTGATAATCCAAGTGGCAATACATGTAATCATTGTTAATGACCGGAGTCAATGACAATGTTACCAGGATATATGATAATCAGTGATAATTCATAAATAATGATAATCCCATAATATGAATATCATCTTGATAAACAGGTATCATCCATGTGTTATCAAAATAATATTTAAAATTGGTAGACATGTTTTACCTCCTAGTTTTAAAACAAAACAGTTTAAAAGGAAGGTTATGAGAACTCACCTTAGTCCTTAGATTATGTGTGTTTGAACAATGCGCGCTCACGTATACAAAATCAGAAGCACTCAACAATCTGTAATATGTTTTTGTTTTCATAAGTATTTACTTTAAATTCTTAAGTGTTTAGTTAACTTAGTTTATTTATTCTAAGTTACATTTTAACACCTAAGACTTTATCACGATTTATCCTACGTTTGTACTTAAAACTTGTCATTCTTCATTACCCGTTACATGATGTTTTGAGTAATGTAGCAAAGGTTTAAAATTAATAAAGATTACAATCTTATACATTTGTATACAACTTTGTATTTTCCCACATGCATGATTCATTTATTTGACCACCTTGATTTAGTTGTAAAAATCCAATTCAAGTCCCAAGAGATTATATTCAAGTCCTTATCATCAAAGGTTCTCATTATGTAAAATCTCATAATTTAAGGTTCATATTATTAATGAAAAGGTGGTGACTATAATTGCTCATACATGCATGGTCTTGCATGTGTTTATATATATATATTCTAAGATGGTAACCCTAGTCACCTACACGTATATCATGCATGCTTAATCTTATTAATCACCATAAAGTTAAGAAAACTAAATTTAAGTTTGAAAGTTCACATATAGGTTATACATGAGAAAATTACATAATTCTTAGATTAAAACTTAGCCATTTTAGAAAATGTAGTGGTTCTTAAATAGATATTCATACATGCATGGATGTTTTCAAGTTCTTCTATTTCACATGTTCTTAGCCTTAAGCCTAGTTTCAAACATTTAGACTCGTTAGTTGCCATTCCAGCGAACCTATTTAGATCCCCACCTTAGGTTCGGCTCCCATAAGTGCAAGGTTCGCGGTCTAGGTTCGTTCAAGGTTCCAAGGTTCGGTTCCCTTGAATGGTTCGGCCATCATGGTAATGTTCGGCTAGCTCGCAATAGGTGCTACAGGTTCGTCTAAGAGAAAGAAGGTTCGGTTAGTACATGGGTTCGTGGCTTGCATGATCGCTCCTAAGGGGTTCGGCTGAACAAGGCTCGCCGCCTTAGGTTCGGCCACTCCAGGGGTTCGGCAGTCAGGGTAGGTTCGGCAACCAGGAGAGGCTCGATGATACTAGGTTCGGCTGAAGAGGGGTTCATGGGGTTTATGTTCGTGAGATCCAGGAGGTTTGTCCAGCTCCTAAGGTTCGCCACCTTATCATTTCATGAGTGAAGGTGTAACAGCCGGCCATATTGGATATTGTCCGCTCTGCCCCACCGGGCTCACGGATTTGCTTTTGGTTACCCGGGTGAAAACTTCCCAGGGAGGTCACCCATCCCTGGATTGCTGCCACCTGAGCACGCTTAACTGTGGAGTTTTCATGTGCTCCACAGCCAACTAAGCCCAAAACGCGTCCAATAGAGAAGGTCTCCACTCCCTCTTATTAGGAAGTTTCGTTCCCCTTACTCAACCCATGTGGGATTAGCCAGCCGCACTGGAGTGGAATTCCTCCCCCACTGGGGAATCAGCGTCCCCGCTGATCACATGGATTCGGCCCCTGTCTCTGATACCATCTGTAACAGCCGGCCATATTGGATATTGTCCGCTCTGCCCCACCGGGCTCACGGATTTGCTTTTGGTTACCCGGGTGAAAACTTCCGAGGGAGGTCACCCATCCCTGGATTGCTGCCACCTGAGCACGCTTAATTGTGGAGTTTTCATGTGCTCCACAGCCAACTAAGCCCAAAACGCGTCCAATAGAGAAGGTCTCCACTCCCTCTTATAAGGAAGTTTCGTTCCCCTTACTCAACCCATGTGGGATTAGCCAGCCGCGCTGGAGTGGAATTCCAATCTGTCACACCCCGAGCCGGCGGGGTAGGATCGGAGTCCCCGTCGGGCGGAAGGTTCCCGGGGCGCGATATCGGGAGTGATAATCAGAAGTGATCAGATTGTTTACATTGCACATGATATAAATGAGAAATGCTAAATAAAATAGAATTACAAAGTTAAATTCTATCAGTATCGTTTATAATTTAACAATGTAAATCCATTGTAAACATCATAAAATGACTATCTTGTATTTACACAAGATATACAAAATAAATTGTATAATGATGTCTTCAAAAGTATGCAGGTCCAAAATACTAGTCTTCTATATGAAGTCCTAGTCCGAAAGAAATGACTTCCTAATTGACCTGTTCGTCACCTGAGAAGTCATGCAAAAAGATCAAGTCAACACATGGTTGGTGAGTTCATATAGTTCTAGTAGTTGAAAATGATTTGCAAACCTCCTTTGGTAAAGACCCTAACCTCATTAACACCACATGTAATATCCACATCGGTATGCTTATATATAGGGCATATGTAAGGGACAAGCCCTAGCCAACATCCCACCACATACTAACATGCATATGACACTGCTGTTAATGACAATTAAGCATTTTTACCCTTAACACAATCCCATAAGTTCTTCTGTTTGTTGTCCCTGTCATTACAATCATTTGAAATCCATGTTGATTTCACAAGTTCATCACACATTATGATTAACTACAGTAATTGTATAAACAGTTATAAATGCTTAATTAAATAAATAAATAAACATTTAATAAAAATCTAAGTCCTATTGATTGGGGCCTTTGGTCATACTCGAGTAGACTAGTCTGTCAATCTAGGTACTTAGTATTTAGGGAATCTGTAAATATCCTCAAACATATGACCTACAAATCAAACGGTCTAGCTAGGACTTCTTGAAATGTAGGTTTTTTCTTTCGTCTGTTTTGGCATATGTTATCTCTGATATTTCCCAGGTTTTCCCTTGAAAATGATTTATTGATTCGTCTGATTCTGTTACAAGATGTATTTGATTCGTTGATCATAGAATACTAGATTCATTGATCAAATGTACACTTGATTCATAGTTCAACAAACACTTGATTTGTAGAACATTGAATATGGTCTTTGCAAAGATTGTTTTGTTTGATTTGTTGAAGTCCCACACTTGTTTCACCAAAATGTTTCATTTGATTCATTGAATTCACCCATTTGATTTGTCAAAATGATTAGTTTGATTCCTTGAACTCCCACACTTGTTTTTGTCAAAATGTTTGATGTGATTCTTTTGAAATGTTTAGATCTGTCGAAATCTTTTAGTTTAAATCTGAATATTCACTTAATTTATAAGTAAACCAGTTAGTAAACCTGCATAAAATCTTCCTAGACATGGTCTAGGATAACATTTTTATATATATGTAAACATATAAAATTTAAAAGCATTTAAGTAAACAATTTAATAAACAGTTTACGCATGCTTCTCAGCCCTGCGTTTTAAAAACAAAATGTTAGAAAAGGGGCAATGAACTCACCTGTGCTGCTATGTAAATGTTATAACACAAATGCGCGCTCTTGTTTGTAGCTTAGGTTTCTTCAGTTCCTGAGTTATTTATAAGAATCCGAATATAATAAGTACGCGAAATAGTCGTTGTGCCTAGAGTTGGGTCTTGTTGTGTGTGCAACTAAGTGTCTTAGTGCTAAGTGTAGCTAAGATCTAATCTATCCTAGTTACCCTTTTTGATCCCAATCCCATGTTTATTATAATATCAAACATTTTTAGAAATTTCGGCAGAGTTTCCTTTGTTTTCTGTTAAAATCCAGACAATTATATTGCCTCTTTATAATCAAATCCCAACAATTAAATCACAATAAGTCTTTAAACCAAACATTACAATTAACTTTTATAACTAAATAAACTTAAAGGAAACCAATGCCATTTATAATCTCAAATTAAACAAGATTTTAATTGGAAACATTCGCACATTTCCATTTCAATATTAAAACATCATTATCAAAATTTAATTAAGTGTTTAACATTTGATGGACTTAGTCAAGTCCCATTGGGCCCATTTAAGCCCCATGATAACTCTTGATTCTTCTTTGATCATAATCACAAATGTTTGAACCATCTGACATAAATGTCTAAGTTATTCATGATAACAACTCATTTTAAGTTGTTAATATGTGTTAATGACCTTAGTTATAGAAATTCTACTCCACCTATGGCCTCATTATTCCTCATCATCTTTAACCGACTCTTGTATTAATCCCATGCAATCCCACGTGGAACTTAACCCCATGCTTGCAACTTTTACGATTTAATCATCATAAGAGTTTAGGTTAATGACTAACTAATCGTTTCTTATGTCCTTCCCACTAGTTATGAGAATGATAAACCCCATATTAGCCAAACCAAACAAGCATAGGGTTCGGATACTGATTAGGGCAGCGAACCTATTGCCCTAACCATTAGATTCGGCTGAACTTAGAAAAGATAAGGCTCGGCTAGCTCTCTAGTGGCTCTAGGTTCTTTCCTACTAAGGCTCGACTAGTTCATGATATAACACCTAGGTTCGCTGCTAGTTGTGGTGTGCAAGGGTTCGGTCCATGCAGGGTTTGTCATCTTTGGTTCGTGAGTTGCATGGCCATGGTTCGGCCATGCAAGGTTCGGCACTAGGTGAAAGGTTCGCGGTTAGGTTGGTGACCACAGGTTCGGCTGACAGTGAACCAGGGTTCGTCCTCCAAGTGGTCAGGTCTTTAGGGTTCGGTGCCAGGGTTCGTTGCAGGAAGGATGGTTCGTTGTCAGCAGCTTTGCAGGGTTCGTATAGGGTTCGGCCTTCACACTGTAAAGGTTCGGCTCTCAGGAAACGAACCTGTATTATCCCCAGCCCCATTACCCCCACGAACCTGTATCAAATCGTGTTGCATCACCTTTATTCTAACAATTCTCACCTGTTACAATGCAACTATCTTTTCCTATGTGTAACCCTATGTGTTTTGTGAGTGTTTAGGTCGATTACAAGCTTCAAGCAAAAACGAGTTCGTGTAATACCCTAAACCGAATTTAAAATGGATATTTACCTTAGATCTTGTGGATAGAAGCTCGAAATGCTTGTACTTCCGTAATCTATAAGCTGAAAGGATCGTAATGACACCAAAATGACTTGAATCCGACAAGAGATTGGTCACGAGCTTGTAGAGAGAAGGAGGAGAGTTTACCTTTTAGAGAGAGAAGGAGGAAAACGAAAATGATGATGGTGGGAGAGGTTGGTGGTGGTGGATGGGGAAATTAAATGCCCCATAAATGTTCAAAATATACCGGGTAGTTTAGTCTCGATCGGTTTCGCGTAAAATTTCCGGATCGTGTAGTTTTCGCAGTGATACGACACGATTAAAATTTAGAAATCATTTAATTATTCAAGGTTGTGATTCCTAATAAATTAACTAATATCTTCAATTTATTATAATATTTAAAACATAATTAACTGTTTAAATCGAAATGTACGGTTGTCGCGCGTGTTCGTCCGGATCGTCACCCGTACAAACACTGCGATAACTATACCTTTCAATCTTGTTTTCTAATTATAGAATATCATTTAGAACGTTAAACTTTCAGGTTTATTCGTACAGATCGTCACCTATACGAATAACCCGTCAATTTAGCATTTACTTAACGATATTCGTGTGTTTTGTTCTGTAACGCCTCACATACGTTTCTACATAATATAATCCTAACCAAATAATCACATGATGGTTCTGTATTGCCAGACAATTAGCTGACTCAAGAACCATTGTTCTGAACTGTGTTTCTGTTAAATGTTTCTGAATTTGTTCTATGATAACACAAAATGACAATGATAAATGATATGAATCTGAAACGTACTGAAATGTATATGATTCGTACCTGTTTTACTGTTCATGTACTGTAGAGATCACTGTTCCGGTAACGGTTCCGGCACTGATGTTACAGAAGGTTCGGCCGGCATGCAGGCCATCCACGAACCTGAAACTTCCAACTGTTCATCACCCTCCTCACCTAGTCCCACGTTGTTACAGGTCCAATCCATGGTTTTTCCCACCCTCAAACTACTTTGTTTTATACATTTGACATCCCTAACTCGTGGAAAAGATAGCAATCATACATACATAAACTTTTTAACAAAACCGAACAATAAAACTCCAGATCTACCTGAATTCGTTGTCCAAACGTGGGATTTCTTCGTGGGATTTCTTCGTGGAATCTTGTTCTCCTCGATCTCACGAGCACGTGGACACCAATATCTTGTAATTCTGTTGAGAGACGAGTGTGCAATCATAGAGAGAAGTTAGAGAGGTAGAGAGAGACGAAAATGTGAGTTAGAGAGAGAGAGAGGGTTTGTGAGAAATGAGGGAGGAGAAGGAGTGCCTCTTCCTTTTATTGTGTATCGTCCCCTGCATGCTCGGTCTCATTTTTATCACGATTAACAAAAAATAATTACTCGTTCTTCTCGTGAACATATTTAAACGTAAGTCTTTTAAATAAATATGTTTTTGTTGTAATAAAATGATTTTAAAGAAATTGTTTAAATAAAATGTCTCAATTATTTAAATAAATTAATTCGTTCGTTTTCGTTTAAGGTTGCGATTCCTAATAAATGTTTTAAATTTATTTTCCTTATTTTATAATCGTTTATATTATTACTTTATCTCGTCGAAACGCGTTACTCGCGTACGTATTCGTAAATATCGTCACCTTTCCGAATCCGACGTTCGTA
The DNA here is from genome assembly GCA_009363875.1 of Mikania micrantha. Lineage (NCBI taxonomy): Eukaryota > Viridiplantae > Streptophyta > Magnoliopsida > Asterales > Asteraceae > Mikania > Mikania micrantha. The sequence goes on along the minus strand of CM018695.1, from coordinate 92,731,838 downwards.
TCGTATTTCGATTTGATTTACGATTCATGGAATATTGTTTCAGAATATTATTCTTAATAATTATATTGGTGTGAATCGTCACTCACGCTAATATATTATTAAGTTAACAATTCTGAATTAATATTCGAGTTTAATTTATATTCGTAACCTCACCACAGCGCGTTTATTCCCAATATCTCTTTCATTAGCTTATTATCTTTAATATTATAAATCCCAAACCAAAACCCACTAAACCATGTCACTGACACATCCGTGATAGACCGAAATATGCATATGTATAGGGCATATGTAGGGGTTAGTCGCAACCGCCCCAGCCACCGTCCCACCGCTATTTCGATAAACCATGACCATGTGTCCTTGACTATGTTTAGCAACAAACAAAAACCAACTCAACTCCTTTCCATTTCCAAACCAATAATCCAATATCCGTGAATTTAACAGCGATAAACTCTCTGGTTCTGTTTAGTTGAGTTATAACTAAACTTCCCATGGTTTACGCGTATAATAATATATTCTCAATGTATACCAATTATCAATAATATCATCAAATAATGCATCATCATTAATAATAATATTCATATCAGGTCGTGACCGTACAATCGTACATGTGTGCGGACAACTCGAAATACAGTGATGTTACACTTTGTTACTTAAACGAACTCATGCACATGCGCTCAACCTGCATGTATGTTCTTCCATTTATCCTTGACCCTATGTATTCTTAATTTCATTCCTATGGTTCTTAGATTTAAGTTGGATAGTCCTCGATCAGATAGCTCCATGATTCGATTACACCTTGGTCCTATAGCCATAGGGCAGCGAACCTTTTGACCATCACCTTAGGTTCGGCAACCTAAGGTTCGGTGCCCCCCTTGGTTCGTGTCCCAGATCTTCCCAACTTCCACCTTATTTAAGTTTGCATTACTAGGGTTTGCATGGTCGTGGTATACGTACAAGCCTTAGGTTCGTTAAGTAATGGACCTGGTTGTCTAAAGATTTAGGGTTCGACTAATGAGGGTTAGGTTCGGCCGCTATGTGTCTTGCATGGCTTATGGTTCGTGACCATGGTACGAAGGTTCGTGGAGCTTGATGGTTCGTTCGCATCTATAGGTTCGTATCCTTAAGGATTCGGCTGAATGTTGGCCGCCTAGGGTTTGGTGGCAGTCGAAGGTTCGCCCTATTAAGGAGGGTTCGTGGCTAGGGTTCGTTCCCTGGTTCGTTCCATGGTTCGGCCAGGCTACTTGGTTCGGCCACATCAAAGGTTCGGCTAGCAGGTTGCTGTCAACAGGTTCGGCGGTTAGGTGGCTGACAACAGGTTCGGCTGGCAGCCTCACAGGGTTCGTGGGGTGTGTCAGGTTCGGCCAACTGTTGATGGGTTCGGCTGGAGGGTTTCTCGCAAACCTGTAGATTTCAATGGATTCCATCCTCATCCTAGAGAGCTCAAACCTGTTACAAACCCATTCCTATAGTTTCCTAATCGTTCACCATGATCTATTTCGAGCTTTCTAAGTGTGTAATACCGATTAGAACAATAATCAATACAAGGGTCGGGACATACACTACAAACCGAAATAAAAATGAAGATTTACCTTAAATTCACGGATGAAAACTTAGATTCCTTGTACTTTCGTGTTCTACGTGACTTGAGGGTCGTTTTGACACCAAATAAGCTTGAAATGATGAAGATTTGGAAGAAAACTCTTAGAGAGAAGGTAGAGCAAATCTTCTAGAGAGAGAGGGAGGTGGTGAACGAAAATGAGAAAGGAGATGGAGGGTGGTGGAGGTTGGTCAACATTAAATGACCTCATTTAATGTTTCCAAAATACCCGATGGTTCGGTCTCGTTCGATTTCGCGTAAAAATAACGGTTTCTCGTAGTTTTCAAAACAAAACGACTCGGTTTATAATATAAGACTTCCAAATTTATTTTAAGTTGTGATTCCTAATAAATTAACTAAATATATGTCGTTTAATTAAAATTTTCAGAAATATTAACTTTACTGTTCAAAATCAAATCGTACGGTCGTCGCGCGTATTCGTCTGAATCGTCACCCGTACGAACACGACGACAACTATACTCTTCAATATTGTTTTCTAATTATCGGACATCATTCGAAACGTTAAACCTTCAGATATATTCATACAGATCGTCACCTATACGAATAATCCGTCGATTTAGCATTCACGTAACAACATCCTCTTAGACATGTATATTTTATATTTAGAATAGATTTATTCTTTATGATAGAGATTTGTTTAGATTATATGAGGATTGTATTTCCTTTTATAGTGGTAGGGTTTTCTCTTATTTATAGGGGTCATTTGTTCATTGTAAGACACACAAGAGAATATACTGAATATCATAAAGTCTTTTATGGTATCAGAGCACTAGGTTCGGTACCCCTTCAATCTTCAATCTTCCTACCCTATTTTTTTTCCGGCTGCCACCATGACAAAAACCGATGATGTCCGACAACCGGCTGCCTCCCTACACCCCGCCTACTCGGTATCCAATATACAGTCGAAGATTCGCACCCTAGATGGCAAAAAGGTCACATACTCATCTTGGATCAAGTTATTTCAGTTCCAGGCCATCGCCTACAAGGTTCTTGATCACATTGACGATACTCCACCCCTGTCTCCACCGATCCCACGTATGCCGCATGGAAAGAACTGGATGCCTTAGTTTCTCAATGGATCTACAGTACAGTGTCCGATGACATCCTCATCCGCATCCTTGACACAAAAGCGACTGCCCGAGACACATGGCTCAAACTTGAGAAAATTTTTCTCTGCAACAAACAAACCCGTGACGCAGCCCTTGAAACCAAGTTCATAAACTTGAAGCTCGCAGCGTGCTCCTCCCTTGATGATTACTGCGAACAACTCAAAGACCTAGCAAATCAATTGGCGGATGTTGATGAACCAATCTCTGAGTCCAGATTGGTGTTACAACTGGTGCGTGGCCTGTCCTCTGAATTTGCTACGACTCCTCAACTTATCCATGCTCAGACTGGGATCTCGCAAGAAACATGTTATATGATGAAGTCATCCGACAGGAGGCAAATCAACAGCATTCATCTTCAGTCTTGGTTGCCCCCACTAACCCGCCTCCTAATACTGTCCCTACTAACCACAACCCTCAACCATCCCTTATTCCCAACACACAACCATACCCCTTTACACCTTATCGGGGCCAAGGGCGGGGGCGAGGCTACAGAGGAAATTTCAACCGTGGCCGAGGAAATCGGGGCCGACATTCAAACAACACCTCCCAACAACCCCAAGCAGGTCACCAATCATATCCACAATGGGCCTGGTGGAACACTCCACCGTGTCCTTATCCAACACAAACCAATTGGCACCCAAATCCAAACAATCCATACTCCAACCCACCCACCCAATCACACCCGTCGGCACATTTCGTGGGCAACCTAGCCTCCAACCACCCAGGTCAATCCTCCATGTCCGAATATGATGCCCTGAGCCCCTCTGACTTTAGTGCTGCCTTCAACACTATGCAGCTTAACTACATGGATCCTAACCTTGTCATGGATATAGGTGCTGATAAACATGTTACATCAAACCCCAGGTATGATTAAACTACCCAATTCGTTTCCAGTTTGCACTAAACTTTTGGTTGGTAATGGTCAAACCTTACCAGTTAAAGGGTCAGGCACTGGTTTTCTCCCATTACCCAACCGAAACTACATTCTGCCTCAAATTTTGTACAGCCCTCATATCATAAAAAATCTTATTTCAGTCCGTCGATTTACATGCGATAATAATGTGTTCATTGAATTTGATCCATTTGGCTTTTCTTTGAATGACCTATCAACGGGCAGCCTCCTTTCCCGCCACAATAGCACCGGCCCGCTCTATCAAGTCACTCCTCCAACACTTCCTCCTCAAGCTTGCTTCCTTACATCATCTTCCGCACCTTGGCATGAAAGACTTGGACATCCAGGAGCACAACTTTTAGATGTTCTTCATAAAAATTTTAATTTTCCTTGTAATTGCACTAACAGTGCTAAATTTTGTCATTCCTCTCAACTATCAAATAGTAAACGATTACCATTTTATGATTCGAATTCTTTCACATTCACTCCATTTGATATTATACATTGTGATCTATGGACGTCCCCTGTTCAAAGCAAAACCGGATACAAATATTATATGGTGCTAATTGATAATTTTTCTCACTTCATTAGGGTGTATCCACTGAAATTTAAATCTGAGACATTCCCCACTTTTGCAAAATTTCACACTTTAATCACCACACAGTTTAATCGCAAAATTAAAACTTTCCAATGTGACTTGGGAGGGGAATTTGACAATCATGCCTTCAAAAATTTCGCTGATCAAAATGGTCTCCTTTTCCGCTTTTCTTGCCCACAAACATCCTCTCAAAATGGCCGGGCTGAGCGGATGATTCGTCGCCTCAATGATATCATTCGATCCCTTCTTATTCACGCCAATCTTCCATCCTCATTTTGGGTTGAAGCTTTGCATACCGCTGCATACTTGCACAACATCCTACCATCCAAACGTTTAAATTTTTTTACCGCAACCTTCGCCTTATACCTTCGACATCCCACTTATGATCATTTGCGCGTTTTTAGATGCGCTTGCTACCCAAATACCTCAGCCATCCAGCTGCACAAACTCCATACTCGGTCTGTCCGTTGCATCTTTCTAGGGTATCCTTCTGATTGTCGAGGCTATCGGTGCTTTGATCCAACCACAGGGAAAGTAATCATATCTCGCCATGTCATCTTTGATGAAACTACATTTCCCTACACTATTCCAAACTCACCCACTTCATACAACTTTCTAGATGATCTTGTTCCACCAGGTTTCAACTTTTCCCTTCCACCTATCAATCAAACCAAACCTCCCAACCAAACCACAACATCATACCCCTTAGTGTATCACCGCAGACCTCGACCCACCCATGTCCCGCATACACCTCAACCACCTTCAACTATCTCACAATCCACTTCTCAGGTCACTACCCAAACCCAACATCAACCTATCCTACAGCCACCTGTTCAACACTTCCCTCCTAATCACCATCCAATGCTCACTCGTTCCAAGGCCAAACACACATTAATCTCCACAGCCATTTCACCCATTCCCTCATCCTACCCAAAGGCCTTTGCCTGCTCAAACTGGTTAACTGCCATGCAGGTCGAGTTTAGTGCATTACAGGACAACGAAACTTGGGACTTGGTCCCTCGTCCTAGCACCAGCCCAGTCATACGTTGCATGTGGCTGTTCCGACAAAAATTCAAAGCTGATGGTACTCTTGAGAGATACAAGGCTCGCTTGGTTGTGAATGGCAAGTCTCAAACTGTTGGCATAGATTGTGAGGACACTTTCAGCCCCGTTGTTAAACCAGCAACTATCCGCACGGTGCTGTCCATAGCAGTCTCCCGATCTTGGCCTATCCACCAACTGGATGTCAAGAATGCTTTTCTACATGGAACACTCAATGAAACCGTTTTTATGCATCACAGCCGGGGTTTGTGGATCCCCGCCATCCCAACTTTGTATGCAAATTAAAGAAGTCCCTCTACGGCCTTAAACAAGCACCACGCGCTTGGTACACATGGTTTGCAAACTTCATTACTTCAAAGGGTTTTCACAGCAGTACTTGTGACCATTCCTTGTTCATTTACACCAAGGATTCTCACACAACCTACTTATTACTTTATGTGGATGACATTGTCATCACGGCATCCACTGACTCGCTGCTACAGGATATCATTCGTACCCTTTCCTGTGAATTCTCTATGACAGATCTGGGAACCCTTCATCATTTTTTGGGAATCCAAGTACACCGAGATTCCAACGGGTTATTTCTGAACCAGTCGAACTATGCAAAAGATATTATCTCTCGGGCATCTATGTCTGCTTGCAAGCCTTGCTCCACTCCGGCTGATTTATCTACAAAATTGAGCGCCACGGCTGGTCCTTTATTTCATGATCCCACTCTGTATCGTAGCCTGGCAGGAGTTTTGCAATACCTCACGTTTACACGACCGGACATTACCTATGCAGTCCAACAAGTGTGTTTATTCATGCATGAACCACGTGACCCACATTATGCCTCTCTCAAACGAATACTTCGGTACCTACAGGGCACGCTCGATTATAGAATACGTCTAGTCCCTTCTGGCTCTCATTCTCTAGTCGCATACTCTGATGCTGATTGGGGCGGCTGCCCAGACTCCCGACGCTCAACAAGTGGCTACTGCGTATTCCTTGGTGATAATATTATCTCATGGTCCTCTAAAAGACAACTGACCATTTCTCGTTCCAGTGCAGAGGCGGAATACCGTGGAGTTGCCAATGCTGTGGCAGAAACTACTTGGCTTCGCAGTCTGCTTCTTGAGCTGCAACTTCCTCTTCAGCAGGCCTCCATAGTTTACTGTGATAATGTTTCAGCGGTGTATCTATCTGATAATCCGCTTCAGCATCAACGCACAAAGCATATCAAAATCGATATTCATTTTGTTAGAGAAAAGGTTAAAATTGGCCACATTAAAGTTCTACATGTTCCCTCCTCATTCCAATATGCTGATATCTTCACTAAAGGGCTTCCGCGCCAGTTATTTAAATCCTTTCGAGCCAGTTTAAGTGTTCGTCCGCCTCACGCTCAAACTTTGGGGGAGTCTTAGACATGTATATTTTATATTTAGAATAGATTTATTCTTTATGATAGAGATTTGTTTAGATTATATGAGGATTGTATTTCCTTTTATAGTGGTAGGGTTTTCTTTTATTTATAGGGGTCATTTGTTCATTGTAAGACACACAAGATAATATACTGAATACCATAAAGTCTTTTACATCCGTGTGTTTTGTTCTGTAAAGCCTCGCATACATTTATACATAATAAAATCCTAACACATAATCACATGATGGTTCTGTATTGCCAGATAATTATCTGACTGATGAACCATGTTTTCTGAGTTTAGTTTCTCAGAAATGATTTAGAATTCACTGTTTGTACATGAAATGATAATGATATTCGATATGAATGTGAAATTTACTGAAATGCATAAAGTGTGTATCTGATTACTGTTCATGATACTGTTGAGATCACTGTTCCGGTACGATTCCGGCACTGATGTTACACATAGCCTAGCCTCGGAGTTTGGCACGGGGCGGTGCGCGCGGATAGAATATCTTGCATTCGTGCCACGTTTTGACACGTGGCGCCACGAGGCGCGTTCGGGCGTGATCTGACTTGTTTATTGTTTTCGCGATAACTTGAGCATACGAACTCCGTTTTCGCCCACATTCACTATTTTTCGAGCTCTTTCCAATGGTTATAATTTCAAGACCTGAAGAACTCAAAATATCTGATCTCTTATTTAACGCTATATTCATCTCAGTGTATCTCGAAATCGGAGCGTCGTTTCGTGATTTCTCTTACACTCATTCTCTTTATTTTTGAGTTATGATTCTAGACATGAAATCGGTTGGCACCTATTTGAATAAGCATTAGGTGATGGATGTTTCTTTGCGATCTACTAACATCAGATTCTTGAGTAACTAAAAGTCATTAACTGATATGGTATGATATGTTTTGTATAACACGTGCCCTTAAATTATCAAGCTAGATACTCCTTGATAATTGGTACAAGTCAAAGTCCAAGTCATGTTTACTACCCAATGATATGATATGATATGTTTTGATCCTTCTGACATATATGTATCAATGAATGTGTGTATTATGATTCACTGGTTTTAGTCTGATATGATATGATATGAACATTGTTTTTGTAAAGACAAGTAATCACATTGTATAGCCAATCTAGCCACATTGCCCGATTCAGTTTGCCGTAAAATCGTGATAAAAGACAGTCATCATGATATGAATGTCATATTGTATAACCAATCTAGCCACATTGCCCGATTCAGTTTGTTATACAACATGATCAGTTTGTTTTGAGTCAGAAATACACCTTTCATGAAAAGTTTTTGAGTTCATGGTGAATATACACATACATACTCATATACGTATATAGCCAAAACGAATTTAGACGGATTGTCACGACATTATTAAGCTCATCATTCTTTAGCCAATTTGTAAATACAAAGTTACTGTTTTTAGAAATAATGGTGTTAATCACATCTTTTAACATTTCTAACAACTTAAATCCATAAAAAATCATCATGTCACATATAACAACATTTTAATATCAATAACAATGTAAATCAACATGGATCATGCATGCATGTGATTAAAAACACCCATTTCACCATAATCACCACAAATACATCACAAATCTCAATAACCTTATCATGGATCATTCATACATCCTCAAATCAGAGACATTCTCATCAAATAACAGATCCATAATCTCCAAATTTTGTGATTAAGGTGGTGCTAGTGTTGCATGTGGCCATTTTGGCTTGCATGTGTGTGTGTGAAAGCGATTTTAAGCAAAAATGGTGCTAGAACTACCTCAAGGGTCTTCAAATTCGTGAAATGGAGTTGAGATCAGTTGGTTTGGAGCTCCAAGGCCTACTGGTGAAGCCCCTTAGTCGAAGTGTGAAGAGTGGTGGTCGTGGGTGAGCCTCCAAGTGCTTCTTCTATGCTCCAATCTTCAATCCAAGCTCCTTCAATGGTGTATCAATGGCTTCCAGAGGTCTCAGATGGTGTATAATGATGATAATGGATGGCAATTAGCTTATGGGTTCGAGAAATGCAGAAGTAGAGTGGCTAGTAATGATTTAGTCTTGTTTTTATAAAGATTTTGCATGCTGGAGTTCGGGATTCGAATTCCCCGCCCATCCTTCGCGTACCGCTAAGCTTCATTCCGAAGGCCTTAGCGTACCGCGATGGGTCCCTGAGGAGCCCAATAGGCCCAGTTTTGATGTTTCGAATCGATTTTCGTGCATTTCTCGATTACGATCATCGTTTCTCGACATATTAGCATTGTTCTAACTATTTTAGGTTCCCCAGAACCTAATTGTAGTGCAAGTGGACTGTGGTTTGATTAATTCACCAACGTTCGTTATTTAAGACACGTGCGAGCGTTTTATGATAATTCCTCGAATTATCTGTGTGTTTGGACTGTTGTGCCATGTGTCAAGCTATATATCAATAATTCTGGTGCCACGTAAGTAATAATAATACACATTATTATTTAAATACAGTAATTGCTGACCTGGAATTTATGAGGTGTCACATAACTCATATGTGTTTGCTTTCCAAATGTTTTTGATAATTGTTTATGAATCAACAATCTGTATAAACCCTATGTGTTGTGTGACGAATATGGTTTAGATTCCAAAGTAGTCATAAAACTCTTATTTGAATGATAAAGAAATGAGTTCAAATAAAAGAATACTTGATAATTTGAATGTAAATATTTTTTAAAGATTTTTATCTTAAAATTTCAATAAGATTTAAATTATTATTTAAATACTTTAAATAAAATATATATTATTTGATAAATAAGTGTTTTTTGTTGTTTATGTAATAACTGATCTTCAGTGAAACTAATTGTTGTGACAACTAGTACTAAACCGTACGGCAAGTCCGTACGGTGTGTGTACTTTCACCATGTACTGTGTGTAAATACAGTACGTAAACAATTGTGTGACAACAGAACTCGGAAAACAAATCACAGCTGTATGCGTTTAAGTGAAAACTTAAATACAATAAATACAACAACTCAAGAGAAACAACGATGTACAAACGAAAAACAATAACAAATCGGTTGCGATCTGATATCCATAGATGACAGGAATCAGATGACCGACAATACAATGTGACAGCAAAGTGATAACAGGATGTTCAGTGAGTCCGACAGTGAGGAAACACAATTCAAATCAGATTCTGCAGTGTCGTTTTAGAATAATTAAACTGACAGCGTGTTTGCGTGGGTGACGATTCACACAAACATATCTGTGAGTTTAACGTTCTGAACGATAACTGATAATTAGAAAACCAAATCAGAAAGTGAAACGTACGATCGTGTTCGTACAATTAGCGCTCTGTACGAAGACGCGCGTAAGTGACACGATCTGACGAAACGAAAACGAAACCGACACGAACGATAATAAATTTAATTAAATTGAATAATTAACATTTTACAATTTTGAAACTCATCAAATAATTAAAATAAACCCTTCTTTTATTTATAACATTTAAAATACGCGTAATTTTCCGGATACGCGACCGAATTACGAACCGAGCAACCGAAACGAACCCGGACACCACACGGGGTATAAAAACCCAAAAATGAGAGGTTCTCTCATTTCTATCACCTTCAACCTCTCTCCAAAACCCAAAACCTGGCTATCTCCATTTTTAGGGTTTTCTCATCTTTAAACCCTCATAACTCCCTCATTTCTTGGCCAAATCACCTCATCTTTGGACCTACACGAAGGTATTGATCTCCTCTACACGAAAGTACAAAGGATCGGTCCCAAAAGTCACTGAATCGAAGGTAAATGGGCCTCAAAAGTAGCGAAAATTAGGGTTTTCATCACCCTTTTCTCGGACCTGTGGAGAAAACCGGTTCTAGCCAAACCCAAACCAGTCCTTGTAAGTGTGGTGACATGTGGGACAGTTATACGACCTTGGGCCATGAAAGGAGGAGCTCAGCTAGGTCGCCTCGGTGGTCGAATGACAGCCATTCAGGCCGGCCGAATGGCCACCTCCTCTCGACTGTCACCCATTCGCCGCCTAGCCATTCGAGGCTATCACCACTCGACCATGCTTCCTTAGCCTGAGCCACATTCGCCGGGCACCACCCTCTTTCGCCGGCCACTTCATTCGCCACCAACTCAGTCGACCAACCTTGTTTCATTCGGCCGGCACCCACCACATTCGCCCGAAGGTCTCCTTGGTGTGGCCAGATTCATGTGACCAGCTTAGCAGGCCAACAACCATGTACTCAGTCTCCTTAGCCGGCCACCCTTTCTCTTGTTCGACAGACTCACCATAATTCATTTGGCCAAGGAGTTAGTCAGTAACCAACAGGTGGCCCAACAGTGACACAGCCCACTCCCTTGGCCCAATGATATGTAAATGGCTAACGGCTCATCATTTGATCTAAAGCCCAATTTGTCTTGGGCCAATTCGACCCGGACATCTTGTTATGGCCCACTAAATCCATTTTGGGCTACAGTAAGTGATTAGGCACAACAAGTCTATGGTGGCCCCAAATTCGTTATTTAGGCTCAACAGACTTTTATTCGGCCCATCGACTCCTTGCTAGCCCAAACCAGAAAACCAAAAACATTAAGCAGGCCCAACAGTCTACTTAACAGGCCCACCTGATCCTGGCCCACTGTTTAGACCCAACAGCCCAAATCCTTGGCCCACCCTTGATTTCGGCCCAAAGGAGTGAGGCCCAGTTTGACCCATGAACTATTTTGGTGAGGGCCTAAGATAAAACCTATTAGGCCCAACAAAACAAGCTCAAGGCCCATAGAATTCAACCCAAGGCCCAAGGCCTAGCCGAGATGGTTTAATTGGCCCAACTCAATTTGTTTGGCCCAAACACATGCAAAAAGGCCCATGACTACCTTGTTTCGGCCCATTTGAACTAATTTACAAACGAAAACATAAAGGTCATTTCAAAAGATAACACGTATTGGACTAGATTCATTAATGCAAATTCAATAAGAAGTTGGTCTCATACATTCACAAGGCTTAAAACAATTAAGTGATAATAATAACGTTATAGTTATGTAATAAACCCTTTCAACTTAACAAGGACAACAATTGGTGTATTAAACTTTAAATCCAAAGTTAACATTTAGAATTGGTTTATAAGGGTCAAAATGTAATGTACTAGGCTTAACCCAAAGTAGTTGAGTACTAGTATGACGGATGACAATTAAAAATGGGCCGAACGATGACCGAGACCCACGCGTGTTAACCAACTTTAGGGTTAACACCTACACACACTTACATAAACATTATTCATAATTACAACTTACAAACAACGTGAAATCAACACATGATCGTGAAATCAACAACAAAGTACAAACAAGAGCGCGTGCATTCTCGATTTAGCTAAGTCAACTACAATCACTACAAGGTGAGTTCATATGCCCCTTTTCTTTAATCTTAACTGATTTTAAACTCTCGGGGCTGAGAAACATGCTTAACTTTTATTTATTTAAAAGTTTTATGTTTATCATATTGCTTACACTGTGATTAGATAATATTAATTGAATTACTATTATTTATCATTGTATGCATGCGTGCTTGATCATGATATGACAGAGATAACTCAGATGAATATGATAATATAATTTCATAACTCATCAACACAATAGAATAAACTAGTTGTAAGATTATATCACACAACACATAGTTATTCTTACAAGAATAAACATTGAGATGAACATAGATAAACATGATGACAAGGAACAAAACACATGAATGACGTGAAGATGACACATCTTTATAACATCATTCAGCACTAGAGTTAACTAAGTGTAATGAGTTAAGTGCTTACAACACTTAGCTTACAACTCGAAACATATTACAAGATAACATGGAATGACTATCAACTACCACCTGAGCCGATTAAGTGAAGTAAGGTTATCTCTTACAACAGCTTAGGGGCAACATGGTGACCCTATGGAATGACAAGGAATGATAATCATGATAATGCAACTTCATGATAACAACATCATTCACCACTAATACTAACGATGTGTGATAAGACTAGTTCTTATCATACATGGTCAAACACGAAAACATTTATCACTGAGAGCAGATGACTTATGAGACTACTACTTGTGACATCAAGGGTGACATCAGGAAAACCTAATTCCAAGATGTCATTCCCCATACAGGCTAACATTATGTTATAAGACTTGATCTTATAACGCCATGCTTGTACTGTAGTGAAACCTATGACACTATACCGGTAATACCTATAAACAAAAAAAGGTGACAGTGTTAGGGTTAGATTAGATCCGATTTGTGTGAGACCATGAACTTGTGACTATGTAATTAAAAGGTGATATCTATATGAATTTATGCAATATGATTCTATATGTGCCTATGTGATGTGACTATATGAGCCTATGTGATGCGACCATATGAGACTATATGAGACTATATGAGACTATATGAGACTAATGAGACTATATGAGACTATATGAGACTAATGAGACTATATGAGACCAATGAGACTATATGAGACTATATGAGACCAATGAGACTATATGAGACTATGTGATGAGACTATATGAGACTAGGGAATGGGACTATGTGATGAGACTATATGAGACTAAATGAGACTATATGAGACTATGTGATGAGACTATGTGATGAGACTATATGAGACTATATGAGACTAGGGAATGAGACTACGTGAGGAGACCATATGAGACTAAATGAGACTATGTGATGAGACTATGTGAGACTATATGAGACTAGGGAAGGAGACTATATGAGACTACGCGATGAGACTAGGTGAAATCACGTGGAACAAATGGGAAATGGATATCTCTAGTTGTACCGCAAGTGGTGTGAAACTTGATTGAGTATGTGGTGGGATAGTGTCTGGGCTCGACCCTTTCGTGATTCCCTATATATAAGCATGCTTGATCAGGTGATACTCTACTTGTACGTATAACTCGGGAAAGGCCATTGGGTGGAACAGGTGAATCAATCATTACAAGTAATCAGTATTACATTGTGACGGTGTGCATGAACATTTCAAGGTTTTAAATTTACTTACTTATGAACTCACCAACCTAGTGTTGACTTGTTTAAATGCATGTTTTCTCAGGTGACGGACAGGTCTAGATAACCAGTATCAGTGATTAAGCTAGAGGACTCTTAGAAGACCTAGCTTATTTTTGGATGCATACATTTTGATGACATTGTGAATCTATTTTGCATATCTTGTACAGTTACAAGATAGAAACTACACGATTCTTTTGGAATAGATTTACTTACTTAAATTATGAACACGTACTGTGTAATTTAACTTTGTAATTCTATATTATATGTCGTATTAACATTTCTCATTATTTATCATGTGCCATGTAAACAATATGATCATTCCGATTATCATTCAAGATATCGCGCCCCAAGGAACTTTCTGCCCGACGGGAAAACCCGATCCGTTCCCGTCGGCCCGGGGTGTGACAATTGTGTTTAAGTATTGTATAAAAACAATTATTTTTCTTAATTAAAACAACGTTCTTTTACTTTTTGCATTTCGAAATTATATATTTGATATAAAAGTTAAAAGAAAATATGTGTATAAAACGTTTGAAGAATTTATTTACAAAGAATTAAACATCTATACGTTTAAAAATTATAATAATAATAATATTTAGAAATTAGAAATTTGTATTTTTGGTTAAAGGAATATAACAAAATAAATATTTTCTAAAAAGAATATAACTTATCTCCTTAAAATAATTAAAAGAAACAAAAGAAAGAAAGCAAGAAAATATTTATATTTTTTTTATGAATTTGATCAGATTGTTTAAAATTATTTTTTAGGAATTTTATATTTTTTTGAGATTTTTAAACCATTAAAAAGGCTGACAACTTAAAATCCAGTTCTGGCGCCAATTGAAAGGATTAAGCACCTCGCCTCCTCTTAGTCCAGCAAAGGTCTTAACTGTTGGGCTAGGAGGAAAATTCTTGATAAGAACCCATTTCAAAATAGTTGTATAAATGTATTGAAATCGCCCAATTCTCATTAAGAACCCTAGTTCGAAATCGAAATCGAAATCAAATTCGATCAAATGAATGTTCGTGAGCTTCAGAAAACATAGGGCTTTGATTCCTACCATTAAATAGAGTATATTGATGTTAAAACTTACTTGTTTTGCTTTCGAATTGATAGGATTTGCCTTAAACCGTAGCCTTGTGAGTTCGAGAATTCGATCAGGAGATATAGAGATTATTAGAGAGCGATTTTTGTTTCTTTTGATTCATACCATTGTCGTTTAGGTTGTGTATTGTTTAATTTGAATTTGATTATCGTTTTAACCAGTTTTGAGTTACGAAATACCCTTGATTGTTCGGTTATGGTCCAAACATTGTAATGAGCATTAAACAATAAATTAATACTGCGTTTAAGTTCGGAAACATGATCATAACATGTGAACGTTAAATGTTTGAAGTTTGAAACGCATTTGAGCGAGGTTTGGCTTGGAACCGGGACTGAAGGGTGTCGAACACGATATGGGTTAGGAAGAGAATAAACTTTCGGATGTTGGCAATTCAGACCCTTGATCTTTTTTTTATATTAGTTTTTTTTTGTTTTAGCTTTCCTACACTCACAGTCAACTTATGATAATTTCAATCTAGCCCCTTTATTTCTTATTTTTATTATTTTATGTGAAAAGCTATTATAAAAATTTATAATAAAAGTTTATATAATTCTAATAAATTTTATTAATAAAACTATTTTGAATACATAAAACTTGTATAATATAATAAAGTCAAGTTTTATATTGTTTCTAATTAATAATATTTAGATTATATCTTGGGATATGTGATGTCCGTCATCGATAATATCTAGGGATGTTCAAAATATCCGAAACTCGAAAAAATTCGAAATCTGAATCGTATCCGAAACCCAAAGAAACCATATCCGAAATCTATTTCGGGTTATTCGGGTCGGATAATATGATTTTAGATTCGGGTCGGGGTTCGGATATGCAAAAACTAGTTTTTTCGGTCGGATATCCGAATAAACCGTCGAAAAAAAACAGGGTTATTCGGTTTGTTCGGGTTTTTCGGATGCGCGAATTCGGGTTTTTCGGGTCGGGTCTCTGATAGACCAAAAAAATTTCGAACCCGAAAAACTCGTTATCCGACCCGATGAACACCCCTAATAATATCAACATTACTATCGGGGTACGATCCAAAGAGTTACACTTTGGAATATATAATGTGATTATGTCTAAAATTTGTTTTTGACATATTCAATTTCACGAATTAAATAAAGCGGTGTTATTATTATTATTTATGAAATAGTAATAATATTGGAGGAATTAATTATTGTGATAATTAATTATAATTAAATTGATAAAATTTAATTAGTTAGACTTTAGACATTTAATTAAATGTTACTAACTAATTGTTATTTAGTAATATTGGAGAGTAATAATTAAATGGTTTAATTATTAAAAGAGTTTAATTTAAATTAGACGTGGAATAAAATGTGGGAATTCCAATTTTAAAATTGGTAATTCCAAGATCCTAAAAATGTGGATCTAGTTTTGACTATTAAAATGTCACACCCCCAAATTTCCACTCGTGGTGTCAATCCACGTGGGTGTGACGTGGCCAGGATCATAGCTCATTGGTCATAGAACGACTCTATATGAGTTCACAATCAAACAGTTTTGAAAAATAATATAAGTTTCATAAATACGCAGGGAAATATGTTTAAAATACCATAACAAAATTAAGTTGCAGCGGAAAAGTTAAAATACACAGCGGGATGTAAATTGTTTTAAACACTACATAATTTGAAATGTTTTCAAATGTTTTCAAAAGAATCAATGCACACAAGGCCTAGGACAAGAGTCTAATGCATGCGACTCCATAAAGCATCCTCGTGCGCATCCTAGCCTTTCATCCATTAGTACCTGAGAATACATGCGAAAAGTGTCAACTAAAAAGTTGGTGAGTTCACAGGTTTAGACAGACTGAAAAGTAAACAGATATATACTGGGCATGTTAAGTTTAGCTGTGGATCTACGATCCGTGGAGTGTGTCATGTCATCTTACCGAAAATCGACTGTTTCCGTTTGCCTCCGCGGGTCATCGCTGAACCCGACATCAACATCGATATTACACTCGTTATGACCTCCAGTCAACGTTGTTGCCGAGCGGGGCTAGTCAAACCCAGTAGTACTACGTAATAACGACTCGTTTGTCATACAATTGACGGTAAGGATAAGTGAGGACTTTATGCGATAAAAGTTACACTCGAAAATAGTTTTACAAAATACCAGTCATATATCTAAACAGTTTCATAGTAATCTCACCCCAATAGTTTAGCAAAACAATTAATGAGTAAAAGTGGGGCTGTAAACTCACCTGAGTTTGTATAAAGCGTGTTCTTACGAGAACGGTGTAGCTCACTGGCTAGTAGTCACCTATATCATATAGGTGTTGTAAGTTTGTGTTCACATATGTGGGTCTCACAGGACCGTGTTCGTGTTTAACAACACCAAGTTGTTATGTGAGTCGTGTTGACCGTGTTTGACCATGTTGACCGTATTTGACCTAACGAACCGTTGGTGACGGTTTTGGATCAAGTACTCATGTAACGTGCGGTTTTAGTGTCGTGTGATGTGCACGGATGCCAAAGTCATTTTCGTGTTTATATTTCAAGAAAGCTTCCAATTTAGGCAAGTCATGTAAGAAATCATAATCCGATTATTCTAACATGTATATTTATCCTAAGTGAGCATGTTATCACATAACACATAGTTACACATTGCCGGTTTAGCATTGTTTGCATGTAAAAGTTACTATAATTAGAAAGTTACAAAAATATGCATATATTACAAAGTCTAGATACCAATCTCATCATGATATCACCATCTTAGTCCTAGATAGCCATTAAATCATATTTGTTACAACTAACAAGTTATCATGTATAGACTTTGCAAGATAAAGTTACTATTTATAGTAACCTATGGCAAATGCACATATTTCATTCATTCGAAGACATTACATTCATAATGTCATCATTTTAACATCAAATAAGCATGCTAGGCATCCCACATTATCAAACTCATCATTTTAAAACAATCTTATGATAAAAAGTTACTATATTTAGGGGCTGTTTGGCAACCTCAGTATCATTAAGTGCTGAACCAGTAAGAGGTCTGATTGAATAAGAGGCTCTGAGTCAATTAAGTGCTGAATCGGTAATGTTGTTTGGTTGGACCTCTGAACCAATGTACAAAATGACTATTTTACCCATATGAACTGTTTAAAATTATCCATCATTATTCTATATCCAACGATCAAAATTAGAAAAAAAAATGGAAATGCTTGTTGCAGAGATGAACATGAAAAAAACCAAAAACCCCAACACTCTCAACAACACCTAACCAACAAAGGAATTCGTAGAGCATAAAAAACAAATCCATCTCTACAACAAGCAGCCCCAACACCACCTAACCATGTTATTCGATATATTAGTTCCATATCCAAAATACCAACACCACCTAACCAACAAATCAGCCCCAACAACACCTAACCAACAACAGATATGTAATTTTGATGAGCATAATTCGTACCTGGTTGACGAGAAGATATCAATGGGTGGCGGTGGTGCGTCAATCGGAAGATAGGATTCCGTTGAGGACGTGGATCAGCCGACCGCCGCTGGTGGTTTCGACAGCCGGTGCTGCTGGTGTTAAGCGTCGACCGGAGGTGGTGCTGGTGAATGCCGCAGTAGATGAACCAAAAAGGGTGGAAGAGGATGAGATCTTACCTTGGATGCCGAACGCCGGAGTTGATCGACGGTGGTGGTGGTGGTGGTGTTATGCGGCGGCTAGAAAGCTCTCAGTGGTGGTGGTGGTGTGCGTGAACGAGCAGGAAGTAAAAGAGGGGATGGGGAGGGGATGGGGAAAAGGGGAGAAAAAGATACCCCTTTTTCATTCAGACTCCTTCTTTACCTGAATGATCCAGACGTTTGCTGAACCATTAAGAGGCGATTTTAAGTTGAACCAAACACCCTAGCATCTGACCGATTCAGATGTTGCCTCTTAATGGAATCATTCAGATGTAAACAAACAGGCCCTTAGTAACATTCATAAAATCATGCTTTTATCAATTCTAACCATTCTAATACCTCCATAACCATCATATTAGTTTCTAATCATCATTTTTAAACATAACTTATAGATCTACACATACAAAGATAGTCATTTCATCAAAAATACACACTTTGTAACATTAAAGTTACTATTTTTAGCAATAATCACCAAATAACCATTTCTTGACATAACCAATCATCCTAACTATGTAGAACATCCCAAATATCATTTATAACAACATATTATCATCAATAATCATGTAAATCAACCTAGATCATACATGCATGTTGCTAAAAATACCCATTTGTGACCAAATCATCCACATGCACATTAACATTATCATGGATCGTCACAAAAACTCCTTCTATCATCATAGATCATCAATAAACATAGAAACATCATCAAACCCAGATTCAAACAAAGAAAAATTCGTGCATATGAAGATCTAGTGTGTGCATGCAAGCTTTGAACCTTGCATGTGGGTTTGTGTGTGTTGAATGTGTGTTTTGTGCTACTTAGATTCGAGATCTACCTTCAAATGTCTTGTGGAAGTCGGGAATCAACCGGGTCGGCTTCTTAGAAGCTTCAAGACCTCCTGGGAATGGCTCCTTGATGCTTGTAAACGTTGGAAGAGATGTTAGCAAGCTCAAAACCTTTTTCTTCAAGCTATTATGGACCTTCAAGCTCTCAAGAATGCTCAACAATGACTTCCAGATGTGTTTTGTGAAGTGAAATGATGTTTATAGCCGAGATTAGGGTTCTGGAACTCGTGAAATTGGTTAATAGGGGGTTAGGAAATGATTAGTCTTGGTTTTATACAGATATTGTCGACTGGACGGCGTCGCGTACCACGATGGAGCTCCCAGACCGTTTCCGCGTACCGCGGCGGATTTCGGGAGTCAAACCCCGCGCCGCATGTCGCGCACAGCGACAATGCCTCTTGTTGGGCCATCGCGTACCGGATGGGCCCCTGAAGAGCCCAATAAGCCCAATTTCCATAGTTTTGAACCGATTTTCGCGTTTCTATCGATTACGATCATCGTTTCTCGACTCGTAATCATTATTCTACCTATTCTAGGTCTTCTAGGACCTAAGTGAAGTGAGAGTGTACTGTGGTTTGATCCGTTCACCAACGTTCGTCATTCAAGACACGTACGAGTGTTGTGCGATAATTTCTCGAATTATCGGTGCGTTTGAACTGTTGTACCACGTGTCACACTAAACATTTGTAATTCTAGTGCCACGTATGCCATAATAATACATATTATTATTTAAAATAAGGTAATGCTGACCTGGAAATTGCGAGGTGTCACATAAAACTAGATCCAACCTTCCACATTTTATAACTCTTTCACCCACTCTCCCTTTCCTCTTTGTTCGGCTGCCCCTCTCCCCTCTCCTCTTGGTTTCGGCCACACACCACCAAGCACCACCACACCATAGTTGAACCACCAAGGGTGGTTTTGGATCATGCGATTGTTGCGTGATACACGATAGAGATTGTGGTTCTTGATTCAAGTCATCTAGCGAGACTACTATCGCATCCAAGGTGTGTTTTTGGGAGTTCTTCATTGAGGTCAGTTCTAAACACCCTATGGTTGTTTTTCGTTTATTCGTATGTAACTGGATTCCTGGTTTTGGAAATTTTGTTTATGAAACAATATGTGCAACCTAAAATATCATAAAATTTGATTTTATAATTTATATGTTTAATTAAGAGTTTAAAATGGTTACTACAGTTCAGAACATATACAACATTATAATTCAACTTGTTAATACATATGAGAGTGTGTGTGTGTATATACTAAAATATAACAAGTTTTATAAAAGTTTAACTATTCATATAGTTTTAAATATAAATGTTTTGTTAGAATAATTTAAATCTTATAAAAATTTATTTTAGACTATCCATAATAATAATGTTATTTAAAATTAGGTATAAGAATCAAAATCCCACTAATCTTGGTTTATCCTGATCAAAGCACAATTATATTTACAAATTGTTTAAGAAAACCGCAAAGGTTACAACTTTCACCCAAACACGTTATGTTTTTTTTTTTCTGTAGAATTTATTTTGGGTTTGTTTTTTATTTTCAACTTTGGACAAAATGGTAAAGTGAGAACAACTACGTTCATTTGATATGTTTGCTAAATTTATATTTTTTTAGGTTTTCTTGTATTTGCTAACGTTATTTATTTTGTTTTGTAAACTTAACGCAGAAAGACGGATCGAGTGAAGATTTTAATTTATAGTTTGAACTTAAATATCCTAAGTACATGGTATTTTGTTTTAGAAATATGATTTTGAAGATACTGACAAATAAAAATGACATTCTTCATTGTAACTACAATCGTTATTGATAATAAGTACTATGATTATTAACTATTTTGGTGTGTAAATGAACCAATGCAACCATTAACTTACTTGAAATCAGTTCAAAAATACGTCGAAGTTTGTTGCGGCAGACTTCATGATCATTGGTGATGTTCTTGATCGAGTTCATAGACTTAGATACCATTTGAAAACACATGACATATATTCAATAATACACTTGATCAACTCCCAAACTTGTATATTATAATAAAGGAAAAACAAACTCAAAAAACCCAATTACAATGTGTTAGTAGAAAATGTTCAAGTTATTAGCAAGATAAAAATCATTTGTAAGATAAAAGATGAAAGATGACTAATATGAAACTTATGTTGGAAAGATAAGCTTTGTTACATGAGTGAGTTTAATTTTATAAACGTTAAAAATTTGAAAATAACCTACTTATTAGAGATAGTATCTTTTAAAAGAAAAAAAATGTCGTAAACTAAGATTTAAACAAAAGGTAAATAAATTTAAAGTGGAAAAAATTCACAGTTAAAAAAAAGTTTTCCATGTTATATATGATGTTACATATGATGTCACAAGCAATCTTATCTCATATGCTAAGCATAATATAATATAGAGTATATCAATTAGTTATTTTCATAATAATATAATCCCTTAAAAATGTGAGAAATATGCCAGAAAATAATGGATTTATATACAAAAGATATTCCATCCTGGCAAGGAAAAGGAGGTTTTGTTCTATTACTTAAAGATAAGAAGAATCATGAAGAAAATACATAAAGAACAAAAGAGAGGGCCCAAGCTTTGTGGTTACAAATTGCTGACCCCAATTCCCCAAACCCTTTCCCTTTCTTACCCATCAGTGGTATTTCATTAAAATAAAATCACACAGTCAAAATGTTCCAATATGCAATGAAGTAAAAAAAATTAAAAAAATTACGTGTCTGTTTATTTTTTCTGATAAAAGTATATATTTCTGATAAAATTTTAACATTGCTTGTTTTTAAACCAGGTAATTTCAATCTCCCTTTAAATTCACACGAATTTTTTATTTTTTATATTTTTGTTTAGGAGGAAAAAGAAATAAAAACAAAGGGTTTTTGTTTACCCAATGCTGTCGTATAAGGTTTTCTTTATTTTGAACCAATAATCATTTTAAAATTCTGGAAACTTACATTGATCACACTTTTACATAATAAGTATGTTGTTAAGTGTTAACTAATGCATGCATTACACATATTTAATAAATAAATTACTTTTAGTTATTAATAAATATTTTAAAATTATAACATAATATTTTAAATCAATTTACTTATAAATAAGTAATTTAATTTATAATAATATCATTCTTTTAACATTTGTTTTTTTTAAAGTATGTCTTTTAATCATTTTATTTTAAAAAACTAGTTCAACCCAATGTTTTATTTCCATCCTTATTCCTTAGTCTTTTTTAGTGTCAGTTCTTCGGTAAATCTCTTAATATTAAATTTTTTGGTTTCAATTATTTTTGTTTTCTAAATATGTTTTGAATTGATTTTCACAAAACTTTAGTTTTTTTTTAAATGATTGGTTTTAAAATATATCGTATCTTTAAAAGAATTCTTTGTTTAAGAAAAAAATAATATTTAAAAAAAACTTGATTAATTATATTATTAACACATATCACGTAAAAAAGTTATATTGATGGTTTTTCACTTGTGTAAACATAAACCAAACTTTGAAAAATGAAAAATACGCTTCTCAAATTATCCAAAACCTTATTGCATTATCTTTATTTTCTATAAAACTAAAATAAAATTAATCTAAAGATTCTTGAACAGCTATCGGATTGGAAGCAAAGTTTCCCACTTTTTAGTGCTTTGTAGTTTGTAGCCCTTAAAATTGATTCTTCCTCAATGAGTGATCAGTGAGTGACAAAAAAGAATTCAGGGATAAGGGTAACTGGAGAACCCTTTTGTTCTCCAAACAAATCAACACACCTGTCCGCGGTTGAAACGTGTTTTGGTGATATTTCAGATTTAGGTACCAAGAAAGCGAATTGGAATTCGGGTTTCTTGGAAAAGTTTCTAATTGGGATATGATTTAGGTGTCTTGAGAAGCTATGCGAAATGGAATCTGGGTTTCCCTTGATAAAGTTGTTAATCGAAGTGGGATTTAGGTCTCTAGACGGCAAGAATTGGGATTTAGGGTTCTCAAGCGAAAAAAACCCTTGAATTCCTTGTTTAGGCGAATAGGGATTTGGGTTTCTTGAAATTGAAGCTAGACTCAGGTTTCTTAACAGAAAAAGTGACAGAATTCTTTAGTTATTCGAGTCGAAACTTGGGTTTGTTGAAAAAGTTGTTGGTTGATAATAGGGTTTAGGTTTATTGATACATCAAGCATCAGAACTTACGCGAATTAGTATCGCAAAAAAGTTCTTAAACTGAATTAGGGTTGTTGAAAGATGACAAATGGGTGCAGTATAGTGTGGTTTAGAAGAGATTTAAGGGTTGAAGATAACCCTGCTTTAGCTGCTGGTGTAAGATCAGGTAAAGTTATAGCTGTTTTTATATGGGCACCGGAAGAAGAAGGTCATTATTACCCTGGAAGGGTCTCAAGATGGTGGTTAAAACAAAGTTTATCTTTGCTTAGTTCATCTTTGCAAAATCTTGGAACAACTTTAGTCACAAAAAGATCTACTAATAGTGTTTTATCTCTTCTTGATGTTATCAAATCCACTGGTGCTACTCAGCTCTTTTTCAATCACCTATATGGTTAGTCGCTAAGTTTAATAATTATGGGTTTTTGTTGAAGATTATGATTATTAATTTCTTCATTAATTTATTTCTCATTATAAATTTTAAAATTTTGGATAATCTAGGAGGCGTTTGGATATATCTAGGAGGCGTTTGGATATATCTATAAACTGTTAACTGTGATTTGAGCTTTTGAAGTTGTATAATAGTCATCTTTTTGTAGGTGTTGCTGATTTGGTTTGCTTGTTTAAAACTTGTGTGTTTGTTGCTTTTTAAAAAATCAGTTTTGAGTGTTTGGATGATGAAAAGTGCGGCTTTTAGCTGTTTGATAATTTTTATTTCAAACCGATTATTCTCGATGAATTCAAGTTTACTTTTCAGGCGGAAAAAGTTGTTTTTAATAAGCAACCCAAACACTCCCTTAGGGTCCGGATAAAAGGACTATGATTATGGTTTTGATCTTCTGATTATTTAGTGTGAAATAATAATACGATGATGATCAATTAACTAAGTAAGAAGGTGTAATGTAACTTGATATTGATTTAAAAGTAAAATTACCTAATTATCCCTAGTTTTAAGCTACCTAATTTTGTTCTCCGAGTCGCAATAATCATTCTCAAACACATATAATTAGGTGATCTGGGATTGCTTATTTAAACTACTTATAAGCACAAGCAGATAGTCAGCTCATCAAATACAACTTATTTCACTCTAAGGTTAAACTTATAATATCGAATCAAGAATAGTCAGTTTGAAGCAAGCAATCTCAAGCTTCCTTTAAAAAACAACTTATTTTATCAATGTTTTTCTTCTTCCAAGCATTCAAAGGTAGTTAATGCTTTCAGAAAACACCACAAACAAATAAGTTGCTCAAAAAAGCAATTCCTTGTTTGTAGTATAAAGTATATTCCTTATATGATATTTTATATGGGAGTCATTGTACATCAATTGAGTGGTTTTGACTATTTTACCCCTCTCCAATTAAACTCTTTCTTTTAGCATTTCAAAGTGACAAAGGGTATGATGGTCAAAACCACTTAGTTTCACTTCCCTTTGGTGTTCTTATTTCACCATGTATCTTAAATTATATAAAATCATGTTGAATTTAATAGTAATGAGTTTTTTCATACATTGTAGATCCTTTTTCTCTCGTGAGGGATCACCGAGCAAAGGAGATTATAACTGAAAATGGGATTGTAGTACGATCATTTAATGCAGATTTGTTATATGAACCATGGGAAGTTCTTGATGGTGAAGGTCAACCTTTCATTACATTTTCATCGTTTTGGGATCGATGTCTTAGAATGCCATATGATCCACAGCCCCCACAACTTCCACCAAAAAAAATAATTTCAGGTCAATTTCTTCATAATTTGTGCTATATATATTTGTTTAATTTCTAGTTATTTTCATGTTTTAGATTCCCTTTGATTTTTTCAGGACCTCAGGTTAAAATATAAGTTCAAAAATGTTAAATGACCTAACATTAAGTTTAAGCACTAGAGGGGGCTTTTGGTTTTGCATTTTGTAGGTTTTTTTTATATAATTTATTAATTTCTAGATACCACATTTCCTGCTAGTGTTTAATTATTTATGGGTCAAATAATCAGTTTCCTAGCACAAACAATGATTTCCAAAGATAATCAAAACGTGAAGTGAAATGAAATGTCTTGTTTACCTATTTTCTAAAAACTAATTTTGGACACTTTGTCATGCGAATTATGTCTTCTTTGGCCATCTTATGTATCAATTCCCAAAATAATCAAAATATCTCAACTACTCAAACATCTGATAAGTTGTTTTCCAATCACTCTTTTGAGTCTTTTCTGCAAACCTGTTATATTATATTTGATTAACAATTTGGTAATCACCTCAAGTATTTGCATCTAAACACACCCAAATATCTAATCAATTATCTGATGCATATATCCTCAGTTTTTCTTAAATCACTTTACACAAACTCACCATTAGAAATGTTATTATAGCTTGCAATAAATACTTGAATAATTTTCTGTTTTTCTTTTCAGGTGATTTATCTAGATGCCCTTCAGACACATTAATTTTTGAAAACGATTCTGAAAGAGGAAGCAATGCCCTTTTGGCCCGGGCCTGGTCACCAGGATGGAGCAATGCCAACAAGGCCCTAACAACTTTCATTAACGGGCCGTTATTGGACTACTCCACAAACCGCAAAAAAGCCGATAGTGCCACAACATCATTTCTCTCTCCACACCTACACTTTGGTGAAGTTAGTGTGAGAAAAGTCTTTCACCAAGCCCGAACCAAACAAATTTTATGGGCAAATGAAGGGAATAAGGCAGGTGAAGAAAGCGTTAACTTGTTCCTAAAATCAATTGGGCTTCGTGAATATTCAAGATATATGAGTTTTAATCACCCATATAGTCATGAAAGGCCTCTTTTGGGCCACGTGAAGTTTTTCCCATGGGTTGTTGATGAAAACTATTTCAAGGCATGGAGACAAGGTAGAACAGGCTATCCATTAGTTGATGCGGGTATGAGAGAACTTTGGGCCACAGGCTGGTTACATGATCGGATACGGGTCGTGGTTTCAAGTTTTTTTGTGAAAGTTTTGCAGTTACCATGGAGATGGGGAATGAAATATTTTTGGGATACTTTGTTAGATGCGGATCTTGAAAGTGATGCACTGGGTTGGCAGTATATATCAGGTGCTTTACCTGATAGTCGTGAGCTTGATCGAATTGATAATCCTCAGGTATGAGCATATTTTAACTTTTTATGGTCAAACTGTTGCTGACTGACTTAGTGATTGACGTTAACTTTGAACCTTTTTGTGGGTAAATTTTAATGGTTACATTAGTGATATATACGCAGTATTAGGTTAAAAACCAATGTATTACACATGTTAAATAAATAAATTTTATATTATTTATTTTAAATAATATATCATATATTTCTCAAAGACTTTTTATAAAAAATTAAATAATATGAAATTGAATAAAACTATTAGAATTTAATAGGAGAAAAAGAAGAAAAGTCAAAGTTATAAAAGGTGGTACAAACCATTAATAAGAGTGAGAAGAGGGAAAACTAATTTTTTGGTGGCCTACTGTTCGATTTTGGAAGTTAAAAGTTATTAGTTTAATCTTTTATTAGTGTCTGCCAATATCTCCACCTATGTATTATAATAATATGCTACATTTTTTGACATTTGCTGATCATAATGGGTCAAAATGGCTTGGGTCAAGTTGGAATCATTTTAAGGTGATTCTTGACCTGTTTCATTTTTAATGAGTTTTGAACATTTTCAAGTGACCATTAGAGATCAAATAAAGAGTAAAGTATATTTTTTGTTTAAAATGAGTTCTGAACATTGCTGTGTGACCTGTTGGAGATTAAATGAAGAGTATAGTACATTTTTCATCCCTAGCAAGCGGCCACAATACCCTGAAGTCGGCACAAATTTTAGATCGAGCTACAGAAAAGAAAAAAAAAACACATTTTTGACTCAAAATACCTTCTTTAATTCTACTTTTTTCTTTTTAGTGGGAGTTAATTGTGTTGGCTTGACAAGTTTTTGGTTGGTGGGTTGAAGTAATTAACTCGAATACAATCTATGTGTTTATCCCGGATGAAAAACATCAACCCTAATCTGGATGCATTAAAAAAAGCGTCAACGACCCACTTAACCCATATTTCTACATATGCCAAATGAGGTGACGGGTTGAATTAATTAACTCGATTACAATCTAGTTTCGGCTGCAGTTTTGATTTAATGAAATCAAGATACAAGTGTGGCTAATTTCTCTCTTTCTCAATAGATTGATGGCTATTGTTTTGACCCAAATGGTGAATACGTAAGAAGATGGCTTCCTGAACTTGCTAGACTACCAACCGAATGGATACACCACCCATGGGATGCACCCGAATATGTTCTTCAAGCCGCTGGAATCGAACTTGGGTCTAATTACCCTCTCCCAATCGTAACCATAAATGCAGCAAAATCCCGATTACAAGAAGCCCTGACTCACATGTGGCAACAGGAAGCCAATTCTCGAGCCATTCTTGACAATGGAACTGAAGAAGGCCTTGGTGATTCTTATGAAGACACCCCGTTTGCTTTCCCACAAGATATGCAAATGGAATTAGATCAAGAAATGGTCCGAAACCGTACGATCCGCCACTATGAAGACCAAATGGTTCCAAGCATGACCACTTCATTGTTACGAGTAGAAGATGAAGAAGAATCATCTTCAGATGGTAGAAATTTAGCACACGATAATAGCAGAGCCGAAGTACCTAATGATGTTTTGAATCACCGAGAATTAGGACAAGAATTTGGTACACAATCGGTTCTGCCTCAATTTAATATCCAAATTGCCTTGAGGGATACCGAAGAGGAATCTTCTAGTGGTCCAACTTCTAGAAGGGAACGTGACAGCGGTGTGGTGCCTGTGTGGTCGCCGGCGAATTCTAGTTATTCTGAATCGTATGTAAGCGAAGATAGCTCATATTTGCAAAGGCATCCACAGATAAACTGGAGGCAACTTTCTCAAACTGGGTAACAATCACTTGGTTGTTTGAATCAATATGTGCTTATGTTTTAAGAGTCAAAAACAAAATGATCTTTGTAACTGCTTGAAGTCACAATAATCAATTTCTGGTGTTTGGATCAAGAGATTTTGATTATTTTATATAATGGATTAATAATCAGTTTTGGATTATCTAAACCAGCTGTAACTGATTTTCAAATGGGAAAAGTAAAGCCAGTGTTTTGAAAACTGGACCAGCAATAGATTTGATGGCTTGGGTGATTTACTAGTTTAACCTGTTGGTCCAACAGTTAATTTTTGACAAGCTAACATTGTAACATCTATAACCGATACTTGAAGGGCATGCTCGTGCTAACGGGTAATGAATAATCAGGTACTCGGGTGTAGGATTACTAATATCAATCCCATTGTCATCTCTAAAAATATCATATTTTCAGATTATACGAATTCATTATTTTATTCTTAATTTTGAAAACAGGTAAAATCCCTTATTTGAGAAGGGTAGGCGCTCAAAGATATTGTCAAGAACATGAACTTCAGCCGTACATATTTACATCAAGGGTTGTTCTCAGTTTCGGAGACAGTTGAGTTCAGATTTGTAACTTACAAGATAAGATAATTGTGTGCAATCCATCATTATTTCTTGTGTTCATAATATTATGGTTGTATAGCGAAGAAAAAACGGTTTTTAGACATAAGATAATTCTGGGAACCCTCCAGAATTTTTGACTGTTTCTATTCATGTCATTGTTGTATTTTGATACCAATGCATTTGCGTATGATGATGCGATATCATCAAATAACAAACTTGGTATAACTACCTACTATGGTTTTTACAATCTTACCGAATGTATTGTTATTATACATTATGCTTTTGGTGCTCCTGAATCTTGATTTTGCTAATGTCAAAACATCCTCGGTTACTATATGTTATTGATTGAACATCAAGATCAATATTTGTGACACCAATCGCTATATTTTCCAAACCCAAACCGGTTTCAACTCATCTCCCAAACCGGACCGGTTCCTCACCTAAAGCGGTTTGCCAAAAAAAGGGGGGGTTTGTGCACCACTATTTAGGAGGTAGGTAGCCATTTGTAAGACGTGATGCCAAAAGATGCTAGACAGAGATGCATAAGTGAGAAGAGTAATTAATGGATCTTATTTTACATATGACGTTTTTATTTTGGAAAGAAATGAGGGCAAGAGAAGTAGAAAACCATCCGAGTACAAAAACCATGAAACAATATTTTTATATTTTGTTTCATTATCACACTGAACATTTGGTCCCGTTCAAATTGTGCGTATGAGTTTGTGAAATTTTCGAAAGATGGAGAATAGATGTGATTTGTTTGCTAACTAGTATATAGGACCCACGCGTTGCCGCGGGGTCTGATATACTGACGTAAAAACAACCAACAGAACAAACGATACAAATATTATAAATTATTAAATGTAAATCGTATATAAAAGTTCCTATCTTGGATTGAGCTGGTTTAGGTTTAGGTTAATAATCAAGTTGATAAGGATGAGTTTACTTAATTATTCATTTATTCAGTTAGGGATTGAATCATATGAAAACCCAATCTTAGAGAGAAACCCTTAAACCCTATATGAGTCATTGATTTGGAATATTTAAAATAAATATGTGGTGTACATTAACCCACATTAAAAATGATTTGTTTATTCAAAACCCAATTTTTTATTCAGGTTTAATTTGGACCACATATTTATTTTCAAGATTACAAATCAATGGCCCACATAAGGTTTAATGGTTTTGTCTCTAAGAATGATTTTTCATAAGATTCAATCCCTATTCAGTTATCAGGTAAGTATAGGTATAGTTTGATGTATAGTTTGATTTACTTTCCTTGGTTGCTTGGTCATTAAGGTTGCTTAATTAGGACCACAGGGGGTCTTTGATTCTTTGAAATGATGTGCTTATATTGATAGATAGATATAAAAGAGACAGAGAAGTGTTTAACAGAAAATCCAAGTGTTCTCGGTGTTGCTTATTGTGTTCTTATATCAATCATTCGATTGTATTCCATAAGACCATTCCAATTACCATGAACCACACAATGAAAAACGCTCCCACTGAGAATTTCTGATCATCATTCACCTGACTTAACAACCATAAAAAGGTTTACTACATCAATCTTCTGACCATCATCCTATTTGACAGCCATAATAAAACCCCTAATAATATATGCATGTCAACTTAAAAACTTTAGTAATTGAGTCAAACTTTTGAGGATCAGTTCCATTGTAGTCATTTAATTTGTATCTGTTAATTAATCAGGAATATAATTTATCCCAGTAATTTCATCCCAAAATTACAGACTATTCATTCCTTAAATTGAACCACACTACGATCTTTATTTCCAAGGCTGCTACATTTCAAATACAAATTGTTATATAATTTCCCAATCTCAATTCCAATGTTTGTTTATAAAAATTAAAATTGCCAATGCATCATAAAGTAATTGGCACTTCATGCCCTGAAATGTTTAAAAAATTAAATCAACTCCCTTGTGTGTTTAAAAAAACTACTAAATCTCCTACGCAAGAACACAGAGAACAGATTCATAAACAGGAATTTGAGGCTTACCTCTCTGGGATGAGTCGAGTAGGGATGGCTAGTATATGTAGAAGCTTCCAATGCTTCCTCTAGGTCAAGCTGTGCTGAAACATCGCTAATTACGACACTTGCTTTAACAATATCGCGCATTCCCATCTCCTTTTCTCGCGACATCTTCGTCTTCGACTGAGAATGCTACACGATACTGAATAATTGACGATTGAGACAGTCTGGAAGAGATTGAAACTAATTTGATGATAGCAGAGACTGCATTCGGCCGCTAGGGTTCTTATATATGCAATCGAATGAGTAGAAATCAGGGATCTTGGAAGATTGGGCCGATTGATATTAGGGCTTTTGTGAATCTTTGAAATAGTAGCCTGTTAGGGTTTATGTGATACCAGCATCGGTACCTACCACCGCTTAATTCACATATCAGCCAAAGGCGATGACCGAATTCAACCGACTGAATCGTCGTCGACGGCTGAGCCCAGGAAGATGATATGGGGTGATTGGTGGTGATGGTAACGTAGTAAGTGAGATCCGAAGTTTACCTTTTCTAAGATAAGAGTTGAAACGGCCACACAGGCCGGCCTTCATCATCGCCGTCCTCGCCACCTACCAACGCCTATTACATAGGTCAGCCAAAGGCCGCGACCTAAGTGAAGCGATTGCATCGCTGCGTTCGACTGAGCCGACGCAGATGATCGGGGGCTGGTGGTGGTAATGGTGACAGTGTGAGAGCTGGGGTGACGGTTGTCGCCGGCTAACAATCCTTATTCCGTCTCTCTCTCTCTGAGTCGCCATCTCCTTCAAAGGAAGTTAGAAGTAAAAGGTTGTAAAGTGTGCTTCAAGACTTGTAAAAGAGGAACAGTAATTTTGCCTCACACAAAAACTTTGGTTTTTAATATATATCTGTTAATTAATCAGGAATATAATTTATGCCAGTAATTTCATCCCAAAATTACACACTATTCATTCCTTAAATTGAACCACACTACGATCTTTATTTCCAACGCTGCTACATTTCAAATACAAATTGTTATATAATTTCCCAATCTCAATTCCAACGTTTGTTTATAAAAATTAAAATTGCCAATGCATCATAAAGTAATTGGCACTTCATGCCCTGAAATGTTTAAAAAATTAAATCAACTCCCTTGTGTGTTTAAAAAAACTACTAAATCTCCTACGCAAGAACACAGAGAACAGATTCATAAACAGGAATTTGAGGCTTACCTCTCTGGGATGAGTCGAGTAGGGATGGCTAGTATATGTAGAAGCTTCCAATGCTTCCTCTAGGTCAAGCTGTGCTGAAACATCGCTAATTACGACACTTGCTTTAACAATATCGCGCATTCCCATCTCCTTTTCTCGCGACATCTTCGTCTTCGACTGAGAATGCTACACGATACTGAATAATTGACGATTGAGACAGTCTGGAAGAGATTGAAACTAATTTGATGATAGCAGAGACTGCATTCGGCCGCTAGGGTTCTTATATATGCAATCGAATGAGTAGAAATCAGGGATCTTGGAAGATTGGGCCGATTGATATTAGGGCTTTTGTGAATCTTTGAAATAGTAGCCTGTTAGGGTTTATGTGATACCAGCGTCGGTACCTACCACCGCTTAATTCACATATCAGCCAAAGGCGATGACCGAATTCAACCGACTGAATCGTCGTCGACGGCTGAGCCCAGGAAGATGATATGGGGTGATTGGTGGTGATGGTAACGTAGTAAGTGAGATCCGAAGTTTACCTTTTCTAAGATAAGAGTTGAAACGGCCACACAGGCCGGCCTTCATCATCGCCGTCCTCGCCACCTACCAACGCCTATTACATAGGTCAGCCAAAGGCCGCGACCTAAGTGAAGCGATTGCATCGCTACGTTCGACTGAGCCGATGCAGATGATCGGGGGCTGTTGGTGGTAATGGTGACAGTGTGAGAGCTGGGGTGACGGTTGTCGCCGGCTAACAATCCTTATTCCGTCTCTCTCTCTCTGAGTCGCCATCTCCTTCAAAGGAAGTTAGAAGTAAAAGGTTGTAAAGTGTGCTTCAAGAATTGTAAAAGAGGAACAGTAATTTTGCCTCACACAAAAACTTTGGTTTTTAATATATATAAGAATGTGTGTCTACAGATTGTTTGTATAAGGGCTGTTTTATTTGGACACCCCACTTTTATATTTTTACAGCCCTGCGGGCCAATACGGGCCGTACTGGCCATTACGGCCCAGTATTGAGTACAAACAAATATTCCAGAGAATTCCTTGGAATCAGTGAAACATTCTGTGGGAGGGGCCGTAATGGCCATTACGGCCCGTCTTGGCCCCAAGCTTATTTTTCCAAGCCATTTTGGGTGTCAACCAGTTTTGTATGTTGGTACGGCCCGTACTGGCCATTACGGGCCGTCTTGAGTTCATTTATTTTATTTAAACATAATTTACGTATTTAAATATTTTTTAACAATATACGTTTAATACGTGAATTATTTGAACGATATGTGTTATTTATTTTATTTAATCATAATTTACGTATTTAAATATTTTTTAACGATATACGTTTAATACGTGAATTATTTGAACGAAATGTGTTATTTATTTTATTTAAACTTAATTTACGTATTTAAATTTAATTTTTAACGATATACGTTTATTATGTAAGTTATTTGAACGATACACGGCTATTACGTTAATTAAACGTCATAATATCGTTTTAACTAAATATTTCATTTTCTAGTTTGTTTATGTTAATTAAAATAATTTAAACAATATAAAGTTTTTCGCGCAAATATTAAACAACACAGACAGAAACAATACAAATGCAGAAAGAAACATACGTATATACACTGTACGGTTTTATATACAAGGAAACAAAATACAAAAATACAAAATGAACTACGATCCGGATGGTCCAGCGTGTGATCCGTCGTCTGCGTAGACGCGTGGCTCCGGGAACGGTGGAAGCTGTGTCCCGTCCCGTCGCGCATGCTCTGACGCGACTGTCCACTGGACCAAATCCTCATACCGATCGAGCCGTCGCTCGATGCGTGCCATCCGCTGGGCCGTCTCGTCGCACCGGGCGGCAATCTGGTGCAACAACGGATATTAATCTAGAACAGTACGGGCCGTACTGGCCATTACGGGCCGTACTGTTCTAAATTTTTTTTTTATTCAAAAAAAATTCACTTTTATTATATTTCATTAAAGAATTTGTTTATTACATTTAAACGTCTATGTAGTCGACCAACTTATTTTCATCTAAAAATCTTTGGTATTCTTGCAGCCTGTCATGATATACGAAATCACAGTCGGATGCGCCATCATTTCGGTAACGTTTCCATATAGGATTTACCGTTGGCATTGGATAACATCCTTGTAAGGTAACATTAACGAAATGTTGGCCAAGATGAATTACTGATACGACGTTATGTCGCGGCAAACTATTAGCAGATGTCCACAAAGGAAAAATGGTTTGAGGACCTCCTCTGCTGAAAAGTTGAACGATTACGCCAAATCTTTGAGCGATTACTAAACCTGTGTGAGGCATAAACATCCAATGTTCGGCGGGAGCAGGTTTAATCTGTTGCCAATTTATTGTGTTGCGTAGTACATCATAAGAATCTGGGTCGTAGGAGTTAAACACATATCTGTACATATCTGCGTTGAAATCCAATTCATGCAAGAGTTGTTGTCGAATAAATGCCCAATGACTTTCATCGAATCCTAAGCCCACGGCTACAGAACGAAAACCACAGTTACCATCTGGCAGGACATCTTGTATGTTTATCACGTAAGGGTGAATGAGAGGAAGGATGTGATGACCGAAGCGATAAACATTGTTTAATACTTCTGGTTTCATGTTACGTGGAAAACGAAATTCGTTTTGACTTATCGAGTCCGATGGTGGCATTGCTTTTGATACCGATGTGGAACGGCTGCGCCAAAATACGGGTTTCTGACTTATCTCGGTCACAGCTGTAAACGAACTATGCCTCAAAGGTTCAAATGTACTTTCTTGAGACGCTAAATTATCTTTAACAACGTCTTCCTCTTGCTCTTTTTGTTTCTGTGCCTTTAAAGTTGGACGACCACGTGTATCTTTTTGAACTGAAGGTTTGGAATTTATTTCTTCTGTAACCAAACCCATTTGTGCTATAACATCTATTTCTTCTTCTAACAGTGTTGGGTTAGCTGTGTTAAGTTTTGTCCAAAAAATATCTATATCTGAGAGTGGTAACTTTTTATCTGCATAATTTATAATTAGAATTAATATAGCAGTAACTACGTGCGAAACATCTAAGATTTACATTTAATATTACGAACCTGTGTTGTAATATTTTGATATATTACAAGCGCACGGCAACCCACAACTCGTCCAAAGCTGGTGGCCACACGTCATATTTTTGTCACGCATGACTCTTATTTTGTCTTTTTCCTCGACCAACAAATCAAGAGCTTTATGGGACACCTTTCCTCGAAGGTTATCAAATATTGGTAGTTTATGATAACCCATAGTTTTAATTAAGCTCGTTTCAAAATCGTGTTTCATTTTTACCTCCTGTGCTTGCACGATTTCATTTACGAAACCTACAAGCGAGGCAAGCGTGCTGTTTGGTGATCTGAGGAATCCTTTTAGGTTCGAGTGCTGACTTTCCACCCGGTTTGTTGTACGTTGACCAAAGTTGCGCGTTCTATTGGTCCATGCTGTTACAAACATATCTCTGTAACTGTTTAACCAGGTGTGCGTCAGATACTCCAGAACCCCTGAAATGAAACAAAAAACCAATGATGATATGATGATAATAATTATGGTATATGATGCTTACTTTTTTTGTCGTCTTTGATAAGTCTTTCGTACAGACGGTTGTAATTGTAGTCGTATAACTCTGTTGTCGGAGAGTTACACAAATTCGCCCATCGACCTTTGAATTTCTTCCAGTCTGCGTCAGAAAAGCTTGCCTTGCAGTGTTTGGCAATATTTTCGTCTATGTGCCATCTGCAGAGATATTTTGCAGCTTCTGGAAACACTTTACGGCACGCATTCATAACAGCAAGGTCTCGATCTGTTATGATCACACGTGGCTCCATACACTTATTCAACATACTCTTAGCCATTTCCAAGACCCAGACGTAGTTCTCCTCACGCTCTTTGCTTACGAACGCGTGAGCAATACTAAACGTCTGGTGTGTGGAAGTCACGCCAACAATTTGAATAAATGGAAGCCTGTACTGGTTCGTTTTGTACGTCGCGTCCATCATCAGTACGTGTGGAAATGCACGCCACCAGCAATTCGGTTTTGGATGACAGAAGAAAATGTCTTCCACGACGTTTGTTTCAGGATCCTCACGGGTATAGTAAACGTACCGCTGACTGTGAAGCACGTTTTCCAGGACCTGCATCGGAGTATCACCGAATTTCTTCTTGTTTTTTAGCTTCTGCTGTAAATTGTATACATCCCTAGGGATGGATACATTTGCAGGGTTATGTTTCTTTATGCTCGAAAGTATGTTACGAGAATCCATGTGTCGCTCGGTCAGATTCTCAACCAGATCTTCTTCCTCCTGCGTGAATCTTCTAACATATGGATGACCCTCTAGATTCTGAGCAGGTTCGTGATTGTGATTGTCGTTAATCACCTGTAATTTCCAGGATTCACGAACTTCGTTGTATAACCCTACCAGTTGAAACGGACAACCGATTTTCTTGCTGCCTGACCGTCTAAGGATTGCGATGCTATTGTGCTCGCCACCACGGTCACACATGAGCCAAACTTTGATTACACTGCCTGTTGTCTTTGATTTCTTCGTTCTTCTTTTGACTACAATGTAATCATTGTCTACTGCTCTACTTTTCACCCATCCTACCAGCGCTTCCTCAGTCATAAACTCCTGACATATAAAAACAATAATAAATACCTTTAATGGATAGCGATAATATACAATTATTAACATTTATGTTTCATTTAAGTTACCTCTTTGGTTTCCCAGTTAACGATTGAAGCCCCCGGCTTTTCTTCATAACCCTCCTCCGTGTAACTTTGTTTACAGTCATCATACAAGAACCCATACGATGCTTGACTGTCAAAACCGACATCAGTGTTAGGTTCAGCATTCAGATCTATCGTGCCATATGAATACTCGACATGAGGCTCTTCGTTCAAATCTGGCACGGAATAGTTGAAAAAACTCCCGTCCCAAAACGACATCGTTACATATATGAATTATCGTGAAATATATTTGAATTCGAAAGTTACGCGTTCGTTATGCTTATATACCAATTTGAAAATGTTCAAGACGGCCCGTAATGGCCTTTACGGCCCGTACTGGGTCAAATCAGTGTCCTTTTGTCAGAATTGAAAAAGCAAGACGGGCCGTACTGGCCAGTACGGGCCGTCTTGCTGTCAAATCATTGTACTAGGTTGCAGGGAATGTCTGTACGATGAATGAGACGGGCCGTTCTGGCCATTACGGCCCGTCTTGCTCCCAATCATTGGCACAGGTTGTCAGGAGCGAATGTTTGACCGAGGACTATGACGGGCCGTAATGGCCATTACGGGCCGTCTCAGGGGTGTATTTTTAAAAAAAGTGGGTGTGAGAATAACAACACCCTTGTATAATCATCAGGGAAAAGAACATAATAGCGGTGATCACTCGGGCTAGTAATTGGAAGGTCTATAAGTCACTGTGTAATATATCAAAAGGTAAAGATTTGATAGATAAAAGGGCAATTTAATATGTTTACTAAAAACACATGACTGACAAAAATGTTTATCCAAAAATTGTTAATAGATTTAGAATGTTGTTTATTCAAAACAAGTACTAAAGATAAGCCTGGTTGTACCATACCAGACATCGATGCAGAGACAAAGCAACATTGATGAAGGGATAAATGAATAGAATAGAGCAGATGAAAAGGAAAGTGGATAAAGCTCCCCGGTGTTGAAGGACATGATACTAGAAAACCAAATGGATCAAATTCTTTAGAAATTAAATTATTAGTGGTGAAGTAGATAATAACATCAGCAGCTGCATGAAAGATGTTATTGAGTTGCAGGAGTGGGTATGGTGGTTAAAGAAACAGTTGATGAGTTCCATGGCATTTCATGGTGTGCAGAGCTGAAAATAAGAATTATTTCAAACAATGTTTTAATTTGTATGCTGGTGATACATATGAGAAGGAACAGGAACATTTGAAGTTGATGTTAGAGAATTTGTTTTCAAGTTTGGGTGCCCTGGAAGGTTTAGACGTTAGTAACAGTCGTATTTGGCGTGAGAATGATGATCAGATATTGTACCGTATTTCCATTGTCAGTGTCCAATCGAAACCATTGCTCATTGGTTTTGTCTACTGCTGCTGTGTAAGATGAAGAATTACAAGGAAGAATGCATGTCAATGTATTCTAAACCAAAAACGTCCGTTTTTATATCTCTAAGACGATAGGTATATAGATTATAGTTGTGACCTTTATAACAAGATGGATCATTAATGAAGAAATTCAAGTCGTAGAAGAAGCCATAGTTGAAAGTGTGGTTGGTTATCGAGGAATAATTAAGAGAAGAGTAGGGTTTGGTAATTATGCTCTGATATTATCAGAAGTGGGTCAAAATCTCTCCTACTTAACATTTGATAAGTTCTATATATAAATACAATGTCTACACTCAACTAAATAATATGTATCAAAGTGACAACAAAGTAATCCTAGTCTAAGAGGGTTGTTTTCAAAACAATACATTAAACAAAAAAAAATGGTTTGGGCCAAATTAGGAACCCATGAGTGGGAGTGGCTTCTTACCAAAAATAATGATACTTTAAATGTTAGGTTTTTTATGAGTTGTACAAGTAACCTAATAGAAGCGAAAAAAACTCAATAATCAACATGTTTAGAAGAGATTATTCAATATGAAAACCAACTACGAATTTTTTTATTTTTTATTTTATTTAAAACACATAACTTGCAAGTAAAGCAACTTAAAGATCATAAAATCTATCTATTTTAATAAAGTAAAATGTTTTTACTTATGTGTCAATACCACAATTAATCTCCCTTTAAATTGGCCATTTGTCAACCTCACATTTAATTTTGAAAAAATATTTACACATGTCAATTTATAATTAAAAATACTAAAACAAATTGATCCTATTTTTATGTTAAAATTTAAATTAAACCAATCCTATTTTTATGGTGACAAATTTAACTTATATTTTTCTTTTAACATTTATTTGATTATTATTAAGATTATATATTAATATATATATTAAAAGGCAACCCCAAATGAATAGTAATATATTATATATTATATTGAAATTGTATATAAATGCATATATATATATTATATTAAATCTCATGAAAAAGAAATAATATATATATATAATAATAATAATAATAATAATAATAATAATAATAATATGTATACTAAAATAGCGATTTATATAGGGTTTGTATTTTATGAAAACTTATCACAGAAAGAAAACCCTTAAACCATATTTGGGTCGTCTATTTGTAATCTTGAAAATAAACATGTGTTTCATATTAACTCACATTAAAATTGATTTGTTTATTCAAAACCTAATTTTTTTCTAGGTTTAATGTTGGTGTATGTTCTATGTAGTGACGTAAACAGAGATAAGAGTATTAAATTTGAAAGATTTGATGAAAATTTTGGTTTTTATTAAATCTAAG
This sequence comes from Mikania micrantha, assembly GCA_009363875.1. Lineage (NCBI taxonomy): Eukaryota > Viridiplantae > Streptophyta > Magnoliopsida > Asterales > Asteraceae > Mikania > Mikania micrantha. Next base: position 92,692,164 of record CM018695.1, on the reverse strand, counting down.
AGATTTGCTTAGAAATTTGAGTTTTTGTTTTAATTCAAACGATTGGTTGCCGGTGAAAAATGTTTTAAGTAATTTTTTCTAATATTTTTGTAACATATTTGTGAGGATGTTGTATGAATTTATGTTTTTATGAAAAATTGTATATAGGTTGTGATGAGATATTTGATTTTACTATGTAACTTATGTTTCTGCAAATAATATATAATACCCGTTTTTAAAAGTGTACTGTGACAACCCGCCGCAACGCGCGGGCGGATTACACCTAGTTAATATTATTTTGTTCAAAATCCAAGGAATATTGCATAAGTACAAACCAAACTTATGTATAAAAGCTATATTTTAATGAAAATATAACTTATAAGATTTATTTTTATGCCACAACTATGTTAAATTTTAAAAAAAAAATATTTTTTATTTATTTTTTCAAAATATATGTTTACAATTTAAAATTCTTAAAATTTTAATTGATACTACGTTTGCACATTAATAATAATAATAATTATTAATGTTTTATATTTTTTAACTTAATTTATTTATTTGAATTTTTTCTACAATTTTAAGCGCGAACATAACAAATGACAATATTAAACACTTCGGAATTTAATAAATCTTTATTTGGATTGTGTAAAATCTAATGACGTGTTTGTAGAAGAAAATCTAAATATTTTATCAACATTTACATATGAATGAAATGACATTCAAAAAATTACCGAACTATAAACATTTTTATAATGACTCAGATTGTCAAAATAAATCCTTTTTAAGAATATTAATATTCTCATTTATGTTATATTAATATTAGATAGGGTGGTCAAATTTATCATAGCAAGAAAAATATTTTATCAGAACATGGTTCTAAACCTAATTTCTCTCAATTATGCATATGATACTGAGAACGAAGTGTGTAATAGACAATTTATTTGTGGGTCTGTATTAGACATTTTAGTTAATTTATTTTTATATACTATTAAATACATTCCTTGAATTACTTTAACACCGATAATAAAATTTTGTTTAAATTTCAAATAAGACAATTTACTCACACATATTATTTGCAATGTCAATAAATAAAAGTTAAGGCCAACTATTGTCAAAAGTTGGTTTGTTACTGAAGCAACAAACTTTTTTCACGGATAATTGTACGTGGTATATAAAGAAGTTTTAGAGATTTATAAATTGCATTTGTAATTATAAAATGTATTCACATACAATTGATTATGTAATTCATCATAAATATATTAACTGCGTCATTTTGTTACTCAAACCCGCGTAATACTCGGGTTTATAACCTAGCATTACATAAACAAAAACGCTAGATACAAAACAGTTGCATGAAAAGCAAACGACTTGAAAAAGTTTAAAATAAAAGTTTAGTGATGGATTTCAAAGAATAAACTGCAACATTTGTTTGCTTTAAAATAAAAACTTAGCTATAAAATACATATACGCCAATTATACGTACTTGGATCCCACAAAACTCCCTACTTTTTCACTAATAGAGAGATCTGTTAGACAATTAGTCAGTAATAACACAAACTTTTCTTGTAATTTAATGCTAAGGTCGATAAAGATTCAATTTTAATCTTCTCCTTCATGATTATGATACCAAGAGAAATTAATAAACAAGATTAATAAAATATAGAGTTAGCATAAACTAATAATTCATGATTTCTCAAAAAAAGAATACCAGCAATGAACAATATTCATGACTACATGTGACCCACCCTAATCAAAGCAGATTCGACCAAACTCGAGTCTCCCTATCTTCTTTTCCTGTAAAAAAAAATTAAACAGATAATACAATTAGTATTTGATAACTTAGGTTTTACAGACTACAAATAATAGTTTAATTCGAAACTGCTTGATTAGTTGATATGGGTAATTAACTGACAATATTCATTTACATATGGAGTTGATTTGGTATATGTTTTACTTAATAACAGGTCACCAACTGGTAAGATAAAAATAAAAAATAAATTAGGTATATCATGTCTTTTTGACTTACATTATGTATTGATAATTTTTTATTTTGTTAATTCAATAAAATCAACTTGTTGCACATGTAGATTTTATTATTTCACGATGTAAAAAAACATGATATTATAATGTCATACAAAATTAAAGGCAAATTAGATTTAAATAATCCAAACTTTTATCAGTTGGCTGCTACAAGCACCACCTATGAGAATCCCTAATAACGGTCCCTATTTTCAACCTATTTACGTACACTGGACCGCCGTCCAGTTTCAATGAACCCCGTTAACAGTTGGCTGACTCGACTGCATATGTGTGCGTTCGAACTACTTTGACGTGGCAAATCTGCTGACATGTTCATCTTCTTCAGTTCTTCATCAGTTCGAAACAAGCCCAACTGAGAATCTTTAAAGTTGGAGTCGATGGCAATGAATAGAAAAAGGAAAAAAGTTGCAAATCTGATATTGTCTTCTAGATTATAACACCAGTTTGACGGCCGAAAGGCCTTCAATGCAATTCATAGCCTCCTCCATCACCATCCCCAAATTTCCCTCAACCCTGTTCATCCGTCACATTGCCTCCGCCGCTCCGCCACAACACCACCACCACCGCAACCATCCATCGCTGCAATTCATCGCCTCCTCCATCACCACCCCCAAATTCCCCTCAACCATGTTCACCCATCACATTGCCTCCGCCATTCCACCGCAACACCACCACCACCGCAACCAAAAACAAAAGCACAGAAACCCTCTTCAAAGCCAAACCATCCATCAGCCGCCCACCCCACCTTCATCTCCGTCTTACAGCCTCCAACCGACTATCTCTTTGCAGGATATCCTGGCGCTGAAGATCGGAAAATCTATATGTAACATCAGTGCCGGAAACGTCACCGGAACAGTGATCTCTACAGTAACTTGAACAGTAATCAGGTACAAACAACACATAATTTATGGCATGTTCATATATCATATATCGTTATCATTTTGTGTTATCAAACAGCAAGTTCAGAAACATTTAACAGAAACAAAGTTCAGAACTATGGTTCATCAGTCAGATAATTATCTGGCGATACAGAACCATCATGTGATTATTTGTTAGGAATCTAATATGTATAAATGTATGTGAGAACTTACAGAACAAAATAACAACGGATGTTGTTACGTGGATGCTAAATCGACGGCTTACTCGTATAGGTGACGATCTGTACGAATATATCTGGAAGTTTAACGTTCTGAATGATATCCAATAATTAGAAAACAATATTGAAAAGTATAGTTATCGCTATGTTCGTACGGGTGACGATTCGAACGAATACGCGCGACGACCGTACGATTCGATTTTAAACCGTAAATTAATTATTTCTGAAAATTTAAAATAAGTAAAAGATATTTAGTTAATTTACTAGAAATAACCACCTAAAATAATTTTATAAATTCTATTTTAAAACCGAGTCGTTTCTTTACGAAAACGACGAGAAACCGACGCTTCTACGCAAAATCGAGCAAAACCGAACGAACCCGGGTATTTTTGTACCATTTAATGTGGCATTCAAAGCCACACCAAACACCACCAACCAGCCCTCTCTCTCTCAATTCGGAGCTTTTTCTCTCTAAAAAAATCTCTCTATCTTCTCTCTAAGATTTCTCACCCATTTCTCCATGAAATTGAGCCATTTTGGTGTCTAAACGACCACCACCACTTGTAGAACCTGAAAGTACAATGGATCTAAGAGTTTATATAGCCGATTTGAGGTAAAGACCAAGTTTAAGTTCGATTTTTAGGGTTTTTGAAACCCTTTGGGTCTGTTCTCTTAAAAGCCGGTTTTAACCCATTTCAAGTCTTAGGAAACACACCACAATACCTTAGGATGAAGTAGGAACAAGTGTTATGCCATAGTATGACCTTAAAGTTCGATTTTTGAAAGTTGCATCTGGGTAAACGCAAATGGCCGAATGGGCCTGCCTCAGCTCCACGAATGAGCCCAAAAATCTTCATTCGACCGAATAAGGCCAGCTCCTTCGTCGACCCTGCCTTTCGCCAGCCCACTCATTCGCTAGCCCAATGTTCATTCGATCGGCCCACAAGATCCTTTCGGCCCAACCTTCTTCGCCCGAACCAAGGGCCATTCGACTGCAGCTATTCGGTCCATACTCCTTCGCCTAGAACCCATTCGGTTGGAACCATTCGACCTGGCCCACTTGTGCGACAACCCTCGGTCGACTAGCCGTCCTTCGGCCATGTCATTCTGTCGGCCCACTTTCGGTCGAACCTGGTTCGGTCAGCTACAACCTCAATCGGACGAATGATGAGTAGGTTAGGGGCTTGGGCCGATGTATGCCTTCATGTGCGTGGGTGGATACATAGTTCACATATGGGGTTAGGTATGTGCGTATGCATGGGTTGATGTAGTATGTGAGTGCATGGGAGGGTTCAACCAACACCATGCATGGGAATCCTTAAGTGGTTACATGTGTGGGTTGGCAAATGGATGCCAACATGAGGGTTTAATAAAGATAACACTAATGCCTTCCAAGGGTAATGAGAACTAATCATGAGTTATTTCATGGAGCTTGGTTTAAAGGCATGAATTTATTTAAAGCATACATGAACTAGGGTTTAAAGGACGATGACTTTCTTAAATAATGTTAACATCTAAGCATAAATTTAGAATTCGTAGAGAATCAAAACGATAATCTAAGTATATGGATGTTGATTTATTATTAACATCTAATACTTAGAAATTTCATACGAACATATGACTGCATTAGGTGATTCATTCGAATTACCTAGGATGGGTTATACACATGAGCGATCAAAGAATCATTTGGAAATCAAGAACTAGTAAGTGGGCCCAAGGTTAGTCCAAAGGGATTAACCCAAGCCCATCTTGTTATTTTCTTAAACAAATTTTGTTTTTAATAAAAGAAATTAAATGGTAAGCTCTTTCAAATTAAAATAAAGGATTTTTACAATTAAATGTTCATCTTAAAATGGGTTAACTTAAAATAATTGACTGAATACTTATAATTAATAATGTGGGATTGGGGATCACTTATGGGGAATGTCTTAGACTAGATAGAAGGAGTTATAGAAGCACATTAGTAATCTAGGACACTTAGTTGCACACCGAGACCGAACCCCAAATACGACGTCTGTTATAAATACTTATCGTATACGAATCTTCTTAAAACAAATCAGGGACCGAAGAAACATAGTCTACAAGCAACGAGAGCGCATTATCTGTTGTGATTTCATTCTTAGCAACACAGGTGAGTTCATTGCCCCTTTTCTAAACATTTTTGTTTTACAAACGCGGGGCTGAGAAGCATGCGTCAATTATTTTCGTAAGATTTTATTTACTTAAATGCTTTTACTTAACATATGTTTATATGTATAATTGTTATCCTAGCTTCTGTTAGGTATACTTTATACAGAATTTCAGGGTAAGTTATCTACTTATTATGGATAGATAACTGTTTCAAATCAAAGAACTATTTTCAAAGAACTAAAGATCTAAAACACAGAACTATTTTCAAAGGTCTATTTCAAAGAACTAACGGACTAATCAAAGAACTATTTCAAGGGTGTGTTGTCAAAAAACTAACGATCTATTTCGAAGAACTAAGTACAAAGAACTATTTCAAGGGTCTGACTGGGAAATACCAAAGATAGCATGTGTCATTCTCAGGTTTGAAAGATGTCCTAGCTAGACTGATCGAATATGAGACGCATGTTTTATGATATTTACAGTATTCCCTAACTGTTTTGAGGAATATCTGGGAAATGCTCAAAGATAACATGTGCCAAAGAACTAAAAAACTATATGAAACTATGGACGGTCTAAAGAACTATAAAAGCCTATATATCAAAAGATGTCCTAGCTAGACTGATTGATTATAGGTCACACATGTTTGATGAGGTTTACAGATCTCCTTTACTACTAAGTACCTGATTGCTAGACTAGTCTACTCGAGTTGACCAAGGCCCAATCATTAGGTCTTAGATTTTATTAAATGTTTATTTATTTATTTATTTAATTAATTATTTATTGAATTGTTTCTATACATGTTATGGTTGATCATGATTGTGTGATGAACTTAAGGAATCAACAGAGATTTCAAAGTGTATTTACAGGAACAAAGAACTGAAGAACCAAGCGGTTAATATAGGGGTAAAATGCTTAATTATCATTAACAACAATGTCCTATGTGGGTTAGTATGTGGTGAGATGGCGTCTGGGAGGGTTGTAGGCTCGACCCTTTCGTATGCCCTATATATAAGCATACCGAATCGGATATTACATGTGGAGTTAATGAGATTAGGGTTTTTACCGAAGAAGGGTTACAAAATTACTTTTCAAATACTAAACTATATGAACTCACCAACCATGTGTTGACTACTTGACTTGATCTTTTTGCATGACTTCTCAGGTGACGAACAGGTCAATTAAGAAGTTATTGCTTCTGGACTAGGACTTCAGATAGAAGACTTAGTATTTTTGGACCTGCATACTTTTGGGAACATCATTATACAATGTATTTTGTATATCTTGTGTAGATACAAGATAGAAAATTTATGATGTTTATGGTAGATTTACATTGTTAAACTATAAACGATACTGATGTAATTTAACTTTGTAATTCTATTCTATTTAACATTTCTCATTTATATCATGTGCAATGTAAACAATCTGATCATCACGATTATCACTCACGATATCGCACCCCGGGAACCTTACGCCCGACGGGGAATCCGATCCAACCCGCCGGCTCGGGGTGTGACACTATATGCCGTCCCGGCGCTCCATCCAAAGCTAGGGATTATATAGATGTCAATGTTATCCGGCCTAAGGAGTACTGGGATTACAAACCGTTGAACGTTCATCAGGAGTTAGGGCTCACATGCAACTTCTGTTATCGTTTTTCTGGTTGATTATTGTTTTCTGAGTTGGAGTGATATTACAGGGAACATGATAATTATGAGGTGGTGGGCAAAGTTGGGAGGAGAAATATAGCAAGGTTTTTTAGGGACACGTCAGCAGATTTGCCACGTCAAAACGCACACGTATGCAGTCCAGTCAGCAAGCTGTTAACCATGGTTGTAAAAATCCCCGACTAGGCCGATTCATCGTTAGTCCTCTAAGGCCGATTAGGCCCGACTATCCGATTAGTTTGCCGATTAATCCCTAGTCCCCACCCCACCGACCGACTAGCGACTAGCGATTTCTACAACATTGCTGTTAACACAGTTAGGTGAAACTAGACGGCGATCCAATGTAGGTAAATAGGTCGAAAATAAGTACTGTTATTGGGGATTTTCATAGTTGGAACCGGTAGCGGACAAATGATAAAAGTTTGGATTATTTAAATCCAATTTGCCAAAATTAAATATAATATTATGACATTTAGAAACATATATATGAAATTTTGAAAATTTTAGAAAGATGTAAAATAACTGAAAAAAATGTTGAAATGAAAAAAATCGACTCTGCAGCAATCCTGCATAATTTGAAGCTTAACTACACAAAATAATTATGATCGAAGGAGATACAGTAAAAAAGTTTGGTCGAAAGTTACCTTATGCTAGAATTTTTGTTAACTATGTTGCAACACATTGACCTGCCTAGAAAAGTTCGGTAGAAAAGTTGGACTATGCTACAACATGTTGACTTGCCCAGAAATTCCTGCACTGCAACTTGGGCATAAAGAACTAACTCCAGCTTGTGTTTGTTGATGGATAGCCATAGCAGGGAGATAAAATTGATTTCTACACCAAGTACATACACTAGTAACTACATTTCTGCCACTCATATTTGTCATCATAGGATTCTTTCCCATCCAAAAAGCGGAGTCAAACCCTTGCTCAATTCCAGTATTGTAAGTGTATGGAAATACCACCCTCGGATCTGATTGAAGAGCATTTGGATTATGTTCAGATCTGTCTGTGAGAAATCTGAATTCCACAGGTTCAGATCTACTTGGATTATATCTTTCATTATGTCTAAAGAGTCCATCTTGAGCCTGTAAATAGTATTAATTCAAGATCTCTCAAACTGTTCTAAATCATTATATGATGCAATGCAATATCTACTTTTTAATATGAGAATTAATCTAAGAAATAACAGAGGCGGCAATTTCAGTCAATGTAATTACGAATGGGATGATTAATACTATGGTTAATATCATATAAACAATATAATTTCTCATGTGGGTAAACTTTTGATGTGCTGATGTGCCAAGTAGATTTGTTTATACCGACAAATCTTTTTTATGCCAATGTTCTAAAAAAAGTTGCTTTGCTAGGAATTACAAAAAAGCCTACATGGTGTCCATGTCAGAAAAAAAAAAAAAAAAAAAAAAGCCTTATATGTCTCCTCTTATCTACAGGCTGTGCAAATAATCAAAATTTAACCCATTAAGTTGGCAGCTTTACATAAACTCTATAAGTTCAGGAACGTTATGCCAGCACTAAATTGAGACTTTTTTTTTTTTTTGTGAAAAATGAGTATAATGTGCATTGGGCCAGGCCAAGCCAACCCAGCCTGGTCTGTTTTGACCCGCCCATTAGCCTCCTCTATGAAATATGTTTGAAATAGCCTAAACTTACCTTTTGGGACATTATCTCAAGGAATGAAAGTTTGGTGTCTGACTCTGTGCATGAGAATTCACTAAACCACTTTGCAGATGATTCCTTGAGCTGTTTTCCACACATTTGATTGCTACCAGAACCCATCATAAACTTCTTATCTTCAGAATTTCTGAATTCATCTGATTTATAATCACCCCATGTTCTACCTGAATAAACTGAATTCTCATTATTTTGAAAAACCCTAGTTTCATTTACCCTTTTGAGATCTTGGACCATACTATTGTTAACCATACTTAAATCAGTTTGGACATCAAAAGTGTCATTAATCTTGGATGAAGCCACCAGAGGACCATTTAAACCCACTTTTTTCTGCTCATTTACATTAATTGTATCTTCATATAGAGGATTTGGGTTCCCAAAAGCAAGACTTAACTCATGGATATTTTCATCAAATTTATCTCCAAAAATATCATCAAATTTAAGCCCATCTTGGAAGCCAAATGCTTGATTATTCCCGGGGGAAAGTGGAACAAAATTCAATATTTTTTCCTGTATTAAAATCCATAACATTTTGCATTTAAGCCCATTTGGCTGCTGGTGCCCAAAGAACATCCTCATTGGTGATTGATGCATTGCTCCTAAAAACTTGGAATTCATCTAAATTAGCTTCACCTGATTTGTCATTATTATCAATGTGAATATATTCCTTATTTTCATGTTCTTTTTCCCCGTACCTGTCAAATTCATTGTTCCTGACTGCATATTGCTCATCAAGTCTATTTTCAACAAACCCATGAGTACCCTGATCAACAGATGCAAAACCAATTTTTGAAAAGAATCTTGTTTTTTGGCAGATATCAAGCTAGAATTATTGACTTGCTTTTTAAATGTATTTGAAAAAGGGAAAGACTTTCTGACTCAGAAAGCTTATTTTTTCAGCCAAACACCCTCCATCAAGCCCAAGCTCGTTAATGGAAAACTCCAGATGTTGACTCTTTATTTACAACTGTGCCCTTTTCAGAAGTCA